>CABFWB010000208.1:22837-115814 GCA_902151455.1 Timema bartmani
CCCCCTCACCCCACTCTTCTTAACGTCACGTCGTTAAAATCTCTTCTATTAAAGTCACCCCTTTCCGTCGTTTCACTTCCGTCTTTCAGATTCCTTTTCTTATTTTTTTATGTGTACCACCTTCCTCTTCTACTTTTCTCTTTCCCCTTTTTTTTTGTATTCCGGTGATTGATTGGATCTCCAAAAACCTCCCATGGTATTTCTTCCAGGGTTTCAATACTAATCAAAAACATCAAACTTGATATGGGATGCATTTTTCATACTTTTTGATAACAAGTTTCTGTTCGCGCGCTAAAATTGATTTATAAGTTATGTGTTTATTAATTTATTAGTTATTAAATAAATATCTTAAATATATTTCTTATGTGCATCGTGCCTTACTATCAATGTGGGGTACCGAACTATTTAAGCTAATAGATTACTAAGACAAAAATTATAATAGTGCTGTTGGTACTATTTTTCTAGAAATTTCAGTCAGATAACAACATCGTTTGCTACTAAATACAAATTTATGTAATTTGAATTTCGTGAAATCTAATTAAAATCGACATAATTGACCACTATTCACATATAAAAGAAATGCCAAGTAATCAATTTCGATTAACAAAAATCAATTTCATTTTATTTCGCGTATTTAATAAATATTGCATTAAAAAATGCTACTATGAACTTTAAAAATATATTGACATGAATTTTATTGTGATAAGAAAAGCTCGTAGGAAAATGTCTAGCGACGATGGATGCAAACCTATTGGAGTGCCTTCGTAATAACTGCTTTTCTCACAGACATTATATCTTATACTTGTTCAAGGGTCAGCAGCGTAAGGATTGATGTGTTTATTTTCCTGAAGAAGAGACCCATAAAGTTTTCTACAAGGAAGCCTTGCCATTAAAAAATAGCAATTGATATGTTCCGGTTTTGTAAAATATGCCAGACATAATATGTTTTATAAAACTCTGATGTTGCATCCGGATTATACCTATTGTGTCTTTGTTGTTCATTATCACCAATAATCAGGTACCTCTTTACAGGTAGTCGTTAATATTGAACGTCATTGACATACAAAATATTTGTTTCACCCCATAAATGTCTAAAATATTCTTTCAGGTAGTTGAAAATGCTCTCCACAAAAAAAGGTTAGTTTTCCCCGACTTAAAATGCGAGTGAATCCAACAGCAGAAACTAGTTTAGAATATATAATATGTGAACTTCAGGTCTGCCAAAGAGGAAGAAAAAACGTGATATTAAATTTCATTTGCACGCTCAAAAAGAAGAAGACATTTGGAATCTCAAATGATGCTTTGTGAGTTTTAATTTACCTTGTGTTTCCTTCGGGTGGGTGTAAAAGCGTAATATACTTTCCAAGCTCAAAGAGAAATGTTTAAATATTTTCATTTTATATGGGACAGTCTGAATATTAGTAATACTACACTGATTATTAATTTGTAGAACTCTTTGTGGAACATTTTTGTATCTGTTTTTAGTATTTGGTGATAATTGGACGATACTACATAGCGATATTTTTCTTTCAAACATTTCAATACTGTATATTATTCATCTAAAAACACCGCTTGGCTACAAAAAGCCAATTAGTTTATAAATCAGAATAAAACAACCCTCATTAAAATTCTAAAATTAGAATATCTTTGTTGTAACTGTCAGTATGAATTGGTTCAAAATGTTTTAGATAGCTGTTTGAGATATTACCTATTTATGGAAACAAAAGTTTGATTTTAACGTTAAGGATTTGGCTGTAAGCCAAATATTAAACTAATTTTAAATATTTAATATAGATAGCATAATAATTATGTGTCACCTTCTAATTTTGGAAGAAATCAATAAAAATAATATATTGATATAGTTACTTTACATCTTATTTCTCGATGTTGAACCTTACCAAGGTCTATATTCTCAAGCTGTTGCACCAAAACCTTAATATAAAATGCTACCTTTTTAGCTATTTTGGTGGAGTGTCGTAAATAAGCCCCTATCCGCCTGGCTCTTGATTTTAAAGTGGACCTACTTTTTTACTACGCGATAGAGCGGGTGGAGTTATTTTTTTACTCCGTTTTATACGCCAGGCGGATCTTTTTAATGCCATTTGAGTCACTTTTAATAAGTGACTGATCTGGATTTTATCTCATATTGAGAACTTTTTAACATATTAGTATATTTTAATATGTTTTGTCTTTTTTAACGTATTATTTTAAAATAATTTGTAATTTTAACGTGTTATATTTTAATATGTTTGTTTTGTATTTTTGAACGTAGTATATACACCCCTGGTTTTATTTTAGCAGGTATATCACTTTTTTATACTTTTATTCCATTTGAGCGCTCTTATGGAGTGTTTCAAATGGGCACTTTCTCATATTGAGACTGTCTTTAATTGATAGACTAATTTTAATATTGTACACAATTTTATATTTTATGTTTCCACCTGTTTATTCTAACAGGTGGACTATGTGATGTGTCTCTCCCTAATGGGGAATTTACTGTGTTTTTAAATGTCAAAGCCCTAATGAGCTCACTGTGTCGATGGGCCTCAAAACAATAATAATAATAACTTAGCTACTTATTTCATAAGGAGGAAATGTACATTGACATATCCAGCAGAAACGGAAGTTCAAGGACACAAGATTCATTAACATAGAAATACAGTTATTTTCTAATTGGCTAGTTTATTATTAACATAAAAATTTGTAAATATCAGAGAATAAAGGGATTTAAATTATAAATATATACTGAACATACATAATTGACGGCCATATTTTAGTTCTTAATGGCTAATAGAAATGGGATGGAATTTTTTTGCTGACACAACAGATAGGAGCATGTATAATGACAGAGTTAAATGATTATGAAGTAGACTTAGTGATTAAAGTCAAGCTGTATGACTAATAGGTTAAACATTAGCAATAGATTAAAATTTACAAAATAAATTGACTCTGTTCCTTACTATTGAAAATTTAGTACATGTCCCCAGTTAATATAATAGCTCATATAAAGGGTTTAGACCGTTAGGAGCTGAGACAGAAAGATACTTATAACAAAAATAACAGTCCATTCAGGACTACACTAGGAATTGCATCCACCGTTTAAGTTTGTTCCCAACTGCTAGTACAGCCAGAGTGTCCACGAGGTTAGGACAGTCAACATCACCCACATATACCACTTGAGAACATAGATAGGTGAAGCCTACATATAACATACTAAACAAAACAATACCTCCATGAGGCAAGGCCTTTATTGATAGCAACCACAAAATTAATGACGGTAACAAGGTGAGATCATGCTCGCATAAAGAGCAAAATTTAATTATGATAATCAAATTAGTAGCAGATACCCTAACCCGTGAGTTACATATTTAAAGCTGTTTATCTCTCTACTAGCTTAACGTCAATAATTAACTATCTGGAACCCTATAACTTGAATATCATAACTATGGCTCTAGTTTTATTTATTAAATTAATATAAATAGTTAATTAACTGGAAACTATAACTTGAATTTCATTAAAGTTGTAGTTCTCTCTACTACTTTTTTTTGTAGATGGAGCACATAAGGTTGAGTACTCTTAATGACAAGTAGTACTCAGTAGTCTTTGTGTTGGGTTATGAGCAGTTTTAGCACGGCTTGGTGTTGTTTCAGATTCAAGTAATATTAGAGATAGCCTAGTTCGCGTTAAGCCGGGGTCAATATTTGAATCTTTTTGCAGGATGAAAGATTCCTGATCACTCACTATTAAGTAGTTCACAATGAATTTGGTCTTAAACGTTTTTTTGGTTTTGTGTTATTGTTAAGCATATTACTTGTTGAAACCACGGACTTAACTGGACTTTAAGAACCGCTGCCGTGATTGCAACGATAACAAAACTTTGTGGACTGTGCTATTTTTTATTAACAGGTTGAAAACTATCAAAGAAAACACCACGAAACACTGATATAAAATATAATGATCTCACCAATCGTCTTACCTGTTGGTCTCTACCAGGCACAGTGCCTTTCACAGGCGTGGGAGTCTCAACCCTCCACAGTTGGCGGCCCACTCTTAGTTGTGGCGTTAAACACCAGGTGCGCTCCTTCAGCCTGACACTTTTTGAGCGTATGAATATTACTACTCATTTGAGGCATATCAAATTTAATCTAAATTTAAGTACAGAGTATGTAGGAAGCTTAATAATACTAAGTTAATATGTCAGCATTTTCCAGGAGATCTGTAGGGAAGACAGAAGTGAAATTCAAAGTATGTACAGTAGTCCAGAGCTCAGCATTTTGAGACTATAGCCAATTTCCGATTTTCCTGTCCAGAGTTATTAGTCAAGAATAGCTCAGTGGCATTTAGGTAAGTTTTTCGGTCCATCAGTTATTGTGATGGGATCTTATGTTTAGAGCTCATAAATACACATTATGTTTTCACAATAATAAATATAATTGGCGTGGCGTGAAATGTTTCCAGGGTAAGCAGAGTTTGTTTGAACCGTAATGGAGATAGTTCTATCCCCTTATTAAAATATTAATTGGGCAAGTATCAACGTAATATATTATAATGTATAATATGAATGGTATAACCTTTTTTTATTCGGAAAAACGAGGGATCCATAGTGGTAGGGTATATATAGTTTAAACAATCCCTGCTTACTCGGGCAACCTTCCACGACACATCTCCGGTATTGATGACAAATTTAAGATATTTTTAAGTTAATTTTTATTAGAAATTTCTTAAAACCTAGTATACTTCTAAACTTTCTAGGCATAATAAAGTTATGATACATATAAAACTAACAAAAGGAAACATATTTAAGATACAAAATAATAAAAAGAGAAACATTGTAATTAATAAAATTGCAATCACGCTCATTATTCATAATTAATTATATTAATCGTTTATGTCTATGTTGGTAAAAATTAGAAATTGAAAAACATAAAAATCTTAAAAGTAAGTGTTGAAATGTAGACTTTAATCTAATAGTAAATTGTAATATAATTTGGTCAATTTTAACATTCCTATGACTGTACTTGATTAACAGTAACCTCACTCCCTCCTCTTGGCTTAGTCTTTGGTTACCAAACGCTGATTAGTCGAGTTTTGCACTGGCCGGCGGTCACTGGATTACCTAGCGCATTTGCGTCCAAGCCTGCACGATCTCTAAGAAATTTAATTTTGGGATATGGACTTAGATTCTGGCTGTGACGTACCGAGATCTGTAAACTTCCATTAAGTCAACCAATTCCACGTTCTCCACTTGTTCGAAAATGAATATTTGACAATACACAGTCTTGGTAGAGGAAAGGACATCTGGATAAAAGATCAGGTCTTTTTTTCACCTCACCGTAGCTGAGTTATACAGTCTTCTATCACTCTAAAAGACAGGGATTGCTTGTATGGAATTTAAAGAGAACATACAAGGATTTTATGGAAGGGCGATAGGAAACTATTATCGAAGGTCCACCCTCAGTTCACCCAGTAAGGAGTCAAATCATACCTCTATGTCAATGGTAAGCCAAATTAGTCAATCCTGGCACATAGTACACGTGTCCACAGATAGGGGCCTTAATTAAAAGTATTCGTCGACTTCTATTATTATTATTATTATTATTATTATTATTAGCACCGCGTCTTACTACCCGTTCGGGTTATACGCATCTACGCTAATGTGCAATGGTAGGGTGATTGTGAGATGAAATGGAGGACCTACAGTTTAACGTGGAATCCGAACCACGGTGAACACGTCTTGTCAGAGGTGAAGGAAGGGTTTGGCAATCAGATAAATCTGTGCCGGGACCGAGGATTGAACCCCGGACCGAGGATTGAACCCCGGACCCTCAGCACAGAGGTCTGACACCTTACCCCTAGACAACCAGATCACTGACTTCGTTGACTTCGGTGGCCTTGGGGTAAAGTGCTCACCTCAGAACTCAACGTTTGTGGGTTTAAACCAAGCCGGAGTGGACGGATTTTTCTTGAACGATGAAAATCCGTAGCACAAGCACCTTTGAAAGGTAAGTGAAGCCTTCGATCCCACGTTATTTTTGGCAGGTAAAATAGCCCTGGAAGGCAAAATTGGTATACCCTTTCGTTCTCGATAATATAAATTATCGTGGTCTGATATAACCAATAAATACTTCAAATAAATTAATTCAATTAATTAAAAGAAAGCTGATCATCATGAAATATTCTCAATTTATTTAATTAAAAATTTATTTGTAACCAAACGTTTCGTTTAATTTGAAGCGGTTCAATTTATTTGCGATTATACGCTAAGAAAAAATAGGGCCCTGAGGAAAAACTTAATTGAATAAGTAATTTGTCAATTTTGTAATGTAATACAGCATATTGTGAGATAGACCTATAAGAAATGCTCTGGTAATTGGTTGTTTTCTGCGTTATGTTGAAAGCTCTTTTTTTATTTTGTCTAAACAGGAACAACACAACGCGTATGAGAGTTTGTTTCAGGTAGGAGAAATAGTTTGTGACAGTTTTATAAATTAGTAAAACATATTTAATGCAGTCTAATTCTAAATTAAAAGCCTTTAAGAAATTTAAAAAAAAACTATATTTTTTACGGTAGTGATTTTTTTAGTTATTAATACTACCCACCAAATGTGTTAAATGCAGATCACACAACTTAGCGTAATGCACGTGAAAGTTGATATAGAAACTGTACTAGATGACGGATAAGGCCCTTTCTATTAAATCTGGTGTGTCAATTCCTGTGAACAACAGCGGTCATTCTAACATATAGTATAAAACCTTATTAAATAGTTACAATAGTAAGGTCAAACCTAATCAGGTATTTTTTTAACACCATGTGTTACTACCTTTCAGGTTATATGCATATGTACTAGTTATGTTAATGTGTTAAGAATTAGGAAGTTTTATTTTGGAGTAATTACACCCGTGAAAAACCACCCTCAGCACACCTGTCAGGATTCGAAACCCGATTTCTCTATTAGGGGCATTTCAACCTATTGAGAGAGTGACGCCTTGGAGTATGTGATCACCGAAGCGTTTTTTTTTTATCAATGTTGATAAAAAAAATTATAATCTCTAAATTTTGCATTGAATCAAAATACCAATATAGTAACAGTGCGAACTTACCTTAGGAAACATCGATTGCCTCTCCGAACCTAAACCTACCCCCTTAACCCTCACCAACCCCCTACAACATCCAGCCTAGAGAGAACATCCTCGATACATGCAAAACGTGCCGGCATTACCAATACAACGAGGACAGAGACCTCCTATAACCCCCTTGCACCCCACTGATCCACGTACCCTGCCCCCTTCTTTGCCTGCCATAGTATATATTCGTTATTCATTGCCAAAGGCAGGCGAGGCCCCGCTTTGTTCCTAGGGATAGTCCAACGAGAGAGCTGCTCCTAGTATTGCAAATCCCTGCGGTAGAGAAAATACTGAGGCACGAAACGGACTTGACCCAAGGAAATACAACGACTCAACTCATCAAAACCACAAAGAGATCGGACGGAAAAAAAAAAAATACCAAAAGAAGGGGTTAAAAGAGATAGATGTATATATAAAGGAAGCGAAAGATAATAATTCTGTCCGTGGTGGAATGAAGAAGAGGGGATATTAGGAGATGGAATGAATAAAGATATGAAGGAGAGAGAGGGAAAGAAAATCAGATTTAATTCCGATGGGATTAATCAACGTTATGTTTTCATATTGTTTCTTTTCAGTACATTCTTGTCCCCTTTACCCATTCATTATTTTGTATTCAAGAAGGTAATTGATGTCGCTATTCATTTGTATAAAATATACACTCGAGCTAATTTCTCGCTCTTCTTCATGGGGAAGAATAATATATATATAAAAAATACCCTGCTATATACGTCGTTGTGTTTTACTTATTGGTAAACATTAAAAGCGCCCTTAAAACGTGTATTTATTCTGTTTTTTATTATTAATTACACCTAAGTTCAACTCTTAAACAAAAATTTCGTGTATATAACATGACTAATTAAAGCATAAACATAATAAATAAATTTTAAATAGTAAATTTTAAACCTTCTTGACACCTTGGCTCAGTGTTATTCAAACCGAATTATGTGTATGCCTGGGGGTACATGAATACGTCTTTGGGGGTACGTAATATTTAAATATATATGTGTATATATATATATATTTACATATATACATATGTATATTTTCTCATTTAAGACCTCTTATATAAACATTATTGTGAATGTAATGTATTAATTTTTATTTATTTTAGCTGTAGATTATAGAATATGTAGTTATAACTTTCATTATGCATTAACAACTTTTGGGGTACAAAATCTAAGAGAAATTATATCTGTGGATACACACACTTGAAAAAGTTTAATTCCATTTCCTTAAATTACTAGATAGAGATTTGTTGAACTATTTACAAATCTTGAGCTCAATTATCAGCAATGAATAATTATTTACAATATTTAAATAGGATTTACTTTCGAAGTAGGGCAAAGATGGCTCTTTTTTGTCTCGTAAATGCGTTTTTCTTCTGATTAAGTTAGAAAAAACTATTTGTAAAATTGTTCATTTATTTAAATCTGCATGAATGTATGCATACTATAAATTTAATCAAGTATGGTATATTTTCCATAAGCAGTGATAAAACAATTTAAAGAAGATTATTTTGAATATTCTTTGTTTATAATCAATTGAATAAAAATATGATATATACATTATATACATACATATAATATATTATGTATAAAATTGTTTATGCAAATAGTTCATGTATTATTGTGATGTATTTTTTAATAATTCTGACATCATGATTATTTTAAAACATAATTAATAATTAAGTTTAAAACAATTATGTATTAATCTCCAAACTAAATAATTGGCTAATGGAATAAATATAAAGCTTGTCTCATGTGAATTGACGGGTTATTGAAGGATCGCATCCCAGCTCGGTTTTTGAGGGTGGTTTAGGTATTCTATTGTCTCTTCACGTAAATGCCAGTACATTTCCTTTAAATATTACCTTCATTCTTTCTATTCTTTAACCTTTTAAAAAAAGTGCATAAAAGATATTTGTAATAACTACATTAAGTAGGGTAAGGATTAAATAAATACAGTGTGAGATAAATATTTCTAAGTGATGCAGGTATTATATTTGAATTGATTGGCGAAATATATTTTTTGATTAAATAACTTCTTACATTATTCAATGTCAATTGTAAATTAACCAACATATTATTTTCCAATCGGTAAACCGAAAACGCGTGAAAGATATTTATAAACGATTGGATGTCAGCTAATATTCTAAAATAACTTCTTATTTTTTACAGCCTGGAACCATGTAAAAGTAGGCTCCACGTGTAAGCCTCGCACCGTAATTATTAGTGAATAATGAATATTTCCGGCAAGGTCAGTAGCCTCGGGTCTATTTTAAACCTTGTAGTAAAGTCAACCTTTTTATATTGATTTGACCAGAATGACAGTGGGGTGATAAATCGTAAAAATATAATTTCATACTACAAACTAGAACATTATGACGCTACCAACAACTAAGTTTAGTATGTTCCATCTCAAACGGGAACCATCACATATACTTCTTTATTCATAAAGTTGTAGAGTTCTATTGCTAAATTTTAATGTTGGCTAGAATTCATCGTGAAATAAATCTCGTATTTTTGCGGTTTGTCAAACAAATATTTTTTTGGCGAAAGTATATAAAACATTGGCTCATTAGATAAAGTTTAATTAATTTTCTATGTATATTAATACCAATAGTTATTCAATTTTAGGTCATGAGCATCGCGTCATTTGACGATTAACATTTTAAATAATGAGGAAAATTCCTGGTCAAATTAAGCAATGCCTGTGATAGATAATCTAAAAGTTAATAATTTAATTACAAACGGTAAGTAGACAAAGATCTACTTATTTTATGTGCCACATCTTACAACGATCCAGGCTATCTGCTATTAACATTAATGTAATAGGAATAAGGAAAGTATAGTCTAGAGCATTGATAGTGAAAGTCTTCCAACCAATGCGACATTTAAGGACATGCTGAATTTTGAAATAATATAGTGTGAAACACCTTATATAATTTAATTAATGAATATTTAAAAATAAAAAATAAATATTATAAAATATGATGAAGGACAAATCAAATTGTCGATATTTAATAATTCTGCATTTTACGGTACAATTAATTAGATTTTCAAAGTGAGTGTATTAGACTAAATTAATTTCAACAATACAAATAAAAACATTAAAAGTAATACCTTCAGGGCTGTCGAGATATTATTGACTTAAAAATATAATATGGCGTTGGTAAAAGATTTATTTAATGTTTATTTTTTACATATCACGTACCACGAAAATTATGTTCGCGTGCCACCCATTTGAAGATGTGCCATCCAGTGGCAGGCGTGCTATATTTTTTCCATCGCTGATCTAGAGGAAGTGTACCAGCACTTGCGTAGAGGGAGAGTTAGAAATATACTTGAGTAATCCCAGCCTGGTTTATGATGACTCCTTTAACCACTAGAAAACATCACTAGACGAGATTGATACCTGTGTTCATGTGATACCTAGTATATATATTAGTTGTCACGCCTGATAAAAGAAAAATATTATTTTTATATTTAAAGTAAACACACACAAGACTAATTTATTTTTAATGAGAATGATAAAACTTATACTCTAATATAACATGTAATCATAAACTACGAATATTTGGCCCTGAATATCTTGTGAATTCCCTTTATAAACAAATGTATACATTTAATAGAAAATAAATGAAAGATGAATATTCTCAAAGATTACCTAGAAGAAAAACATCACTATATTATTTGTAATATTATCTACATTCTCAGTTTTCAGAAAAAAAGATTCAGCTTTGGGTTGTAATACATTTAATTATAACTATTTTTAGATACATATGCTAACGTTGCTTAGGGTACACTACCAAAACTCACTTTTTATATTTTTAGTACTAATGTAGAAGGACTGTGCATATTTAATGCAAACATTAGTCTTTAAGAGCTTTTTTATATAACATGTATTTAGCATTCCTTTCTAAAGTACTTGTTTCTTGAGCTATGGCTTCCAAAATAACATAATAATTTTATCTCCTGTGAAGTTTGTGGAGCTATGGCCTTTTCAAAATGACTGATTCAATTATAGAACCAACACAAGAGTTGGCCTCTCAATCGTTGATTCAATATGGTCAAAGATTTAGACTAGAAATAAACAATTAAATTTTTTCAGCCATTCAGGCTATCATATCCATGTCATCTTACTCATTCTGCAGATGTACCACCAAGACTGGTGTCTGTTGTCAGACTGTTAATAAAGTGGTGGATATAAATATATCAACCCATAATATAGTAAATAAAATTAAATAAAAGTTGCTATCAAAGTAGATAAGGGTAAAACATATTTAGCAAGATAAAAAATCAGATTTATAGCATCTAGAATCTAGAGTCTATATCAGGGGCTCCCAAACTTTTTATGCTGACGTCCCCCTGGGACTTCTACGGCCACCTTCACTCCCCCCCTTTTTTATGCTTGTAAGAAATCTTTAAAAAATCATATCTATCATTTCACTTCTTATTTTAATATTCAAATTAATTTAAAACTGTTAACATAGTGGTATAAAAAAATTAGTGTGATACTGACCATGTTTTGTTTTCATCAATTCTTGAATATTGGGTTTGTTATTTGACAGAGCACACAGAAAATTATTATTCATTTCAAGTCAACAATGCTGTTTAGTTTTTATGGGAGTGAGAGTTGAGAACTCGGTGATGTACCCACAATAGTAGTTGAAGGGAGTCTATAGAGGATAGTAGGGGGGTGAATCTAAGTCTTGCAAGCTGGAAAATACACATGTGCATTGTGCATGCGTTCAAGCGTCTTTCATTTGGCTAGCAGCTTAATTGTTTCAACTGATAAACGATGCTGCCAATACCAAAAGAAAAAATAATCGTACGTTGGTTCATCATCATCATCATCATCATCATCATCAACCACAACTGTTTCAAGCCTGTGACCGGGTCAGTTGAGTAAAAAGCCTCCATCTTCCTCTATTCTTCCACCACTCTTCCTCCTTTAATTTCATCCATTCTTCTCCTCTTCCTTAAACACTTTTTGTTATCTGCTCCCTGCTCCCCTCAAATATTTATTGGACTCTCTTGCGGTCTTTTTTCTACACACTTTATATCCAACATTTTCTTTGACATCCCCTAATTTTCCTTCGTGATTACATAACCATACAATCTCAGTCTTGCTTCCTCTACTATCTCATGTACTCCTTGTACTCCTACTCTTTCCCTGATAACTTCATTCCTAATATTGTTTCTCCTCGTAACCGCTAACATACTCCTCACACATTTCATTCCCATGGTCTCCATTTTCCTAGTCTCTCTTACATTTAATATTCATGTTTCTGCAGCGTATGTGACAATGGGTACAAAGTTCGCTTATTTTGGTAAAGGGATAAAAATAAAATAAATAACTTCAGCTGTTCTTAAATAATTTTTAACATTATTTACTAATTTTCCATGTACTTCTTAGAAGTTCTTTACACCCCTACTCACCTCCAACAGGATGTGTTCCACAGTTTGAAAGCCACCAGTTTAGACGGCCCTTTATATTATAAAACTGGGCAACGTTAATTGCCAGAGTTCAGAACAAAACTCGTTGAAGCCCGTTTCATTCCATCTCTTGATCGTTTCCACACGAAACTTTCATGTGGCATGTTTAGTCGTTTAACAAATACGAATCAAAAGGGAACTTACACATACACGAATGCTTTTCCAATACGACGAAAGAAATTGGCTCTCTACCTCACCCAGATCTCATATTAAGAGTTAAATCTGCTTTGGAATCGGGTATTGTTTCTCAAAAAACGCTCTCGCTTTTACACAAGCGTGCGTACTTTTATACCCAAAGAGTTTGTTTGCCTGGTCGCAAACACCTTTTCCAAACCCTTACTTCAATTTCTGTCAAAGGATTCCAATCCGGTTGGAGGAAACTTAATTCTTCTTTGCATAAAAGCATCGGACATTGCGCTTACAACATTATAGTCGATTGAATTTATTCGTACTTTCACTAAGGGACGAAAGAATAAGTATAATTAAATCTATTCCACAAACATATTACATTTTTAAGTGAAAGAAATTCTTTTGGAGAATGTACAGTACTAACTTATTTGTGTTTTAATAGCAACTAAAGACTGTGCTTTCAACCTTTCAACAAAATATCCATGAAAAACTCGAAAGCTGTTTAATCGATTTGAACACAATTTTGACTCATGTGCTTCTTATACCTTCAGTACTAACATGGTCTATATGTATTCTTGTTAAAATTCATGTCTTCTCAAATGTTCTTCCTCAAACCACGCGATCAATCCTGTTAATCTATTATTGAATGTAGAAATTAGCTTTTTATTAATTTCTTTTGCTCCATCACAGAGAATAGTATTGGAGTTGTCAAAAGACTAATTGAACACAATATTTTTATGAATTCTGACGTTTCATGACCTCCTGATACCAAAAAAATGGTTTTCACGATGATGTCTTATTTTTTGTTTATATGTATGTGTGTGTGTGTGTGTGTGTGTGTGTGTAATCTTGGTCTAGTGCCTAAATAATGGTACTGATGCCTAAAGCTGGAACCATTTTACCGATGCCTAGAATCGAGACAATTTTACCGATCGGGCTAAAACTTGGTATAAAAAATTATTATAAATTTCGCCAATAATATTTTGAAATAAATCTAACCATGAATGGCAAAGAGAAAAAAAAATCCAAATTCTCTTTAAAGATTATAATAATATTTTGTATTCATGCACTGTTTAAAATTACAGCTCAAAGCCAACTCTCATTTTCCAATTACTTTAATTATTACGGTGGCCTTTTCTACACTCATTCTTGAATAGCTATACTGTCCCGGCACTGTACGCCGAAACTTTGGACACAATTTAATGGTATTAGCATAGCTTTCCGGATGTAAGTGTGATAGGGATTGTGTATTAATTTAGGACACAAGCTATATGTTCAGTTTGAGCTATGAATTTACGAACACACTGTATAGATTATGATTATCATGAATTTGTTTTCATAAATAAAAGTATCAAGACAAATGTACTCATACCTCACTTATTTAAAATTCCTCATTTTTTATTCAATAAATTCATCATTTATACTAAACATTAAATGTGTGTAGTAATTAAACGAAGAATATTTAAATATTAAGAATTTTGTGCATTTTGCATGGATATGTAATATAAATTACATTTACGATGTATATATTTGTTTTTCAATAAATGTAATAGTACATGTTGTATTCAACGCTGGTTAAGTAGAAGAGAAGGCTAACGCCTTAACTTCTCCAGGTAAAAAAAGCCATTATTGTTATTATTAATATATAATAATAATTTCAATTTCAATTTCCGAATCAATTTCTTTTATAATAATAATAATAATAATAACAATACATATATAATAATGATAATAGTAATATGTATATATAGTAAATGTAATATATAATGCATATATATTCAAAATGCACAAAATCTTAGATTTAAACAGTCTTCATTTAATTACTACACTTATCTAACGTTTCATATGAATTATATATTTATTGAATAAAAGAAATTCGAGGAATTTTCAATAAATGAGTTGTGAGCACATTTGTCTTGTTATCTTTTTTATATTTAAAAGAATCCTCATAATGATTATAATTTATTAAGAGATTGATATTTTAATATTTAATCTCTAAGCATAATCTTGTCATATTAAAGTAGTTTTTTTTTAATTTTTAATCTTTAAATATAAATAATTATTATTATATATTTTAAAATCAGCTCAAAGTTATTATTATTATAAACAGTACTACTTTAAATGTTTATAGATAGTATCAATATACTATTATAATCTACTCAGAGCATTTCGTGAACAAAAGAAATATAATTCTGAAATGTTCATTTTACGATAGTTGTGTCTTATTACTTTAGAAAGGAGTACGCAGATGATTGTCATAGCTGAAAGTGGAGATTTAGGACGAGAGTTTAGTGAAGGAGGCGTAAAAGGGGTTGAGAAAGCGTGGTTTACGAGCTTTACACCCTCTGATGGCTGTTTACCGCAAACACCCCCTACCATCCCTCAATCCCCCCCCCCCCCAACACCCACCCCTTTAAACCGCCGCATTTNTAAGACGGACGTTTACCTCCACCATCCAATACGAGGTTTGTTGTAATTGAGAGTCCAATTAAAACCAACCACAGACTCCTGAATACAGTCAGTGTATAGAAATTATAACACACTCATGATATTTTTTTAAAATCTGTGAAGGCTCTATTAAATTTACTGAGCAAAATTATTTGACCAAAAGGGATAAAAGAAGAATGTGTTTTTATTAAATATGCTAAGGCTCGCATTTAAAAATGATGCTACACAAAATTGTAATAAGGAAAAACTGTCCCTAACGCATTTTTAAAAAAATTCCACCTCGTCTTACTTTCCATTCGAGTTATCCAAATTTATTTAAGGGAATGGGGTAGGAATGAGGAAGATAGAATTTAAAGGTAATATACCCGAATTTGTTTGAATGAAGAGTAAGAAACTATTAAAAAACTAAATTTTTTCGAGGAGTCTAAATATCCGTGTGGGCTAAACGCATACGTAATAATTATATATTTTTCTAGGGGTGAGGAAGATTGAAGATGGAACATGTTTTTCCGCATTCGCTTAGTGGGAGTGTGGTAAACAATTCAGGAAACCAATCAATATAAGTACAACTGAAAGGGATTCTAACCCTGATATTCTCGTTAACGGTATTGCAGTAAATTGCGAGAGTGATGACGTAGACAATTTGACCACTGAAGTGGGAAGTTATTTAATAAGAAATTTCTTTCTTCTACACATGGCTGGTATATAAACCCCCTCGTAATAGTCACGGGCAACCCTAAGTAGACGAGCTCAACGTTTAGGCCGCGTGCCTACCGACGCGGGAATATCTTTAACTATAATATATATGTACATGGTAAGGCTAGGCATGCCATCTCACCTAACTATGATAACATTTTTATAATGAAGTTTGGTTAAGACCCCCCTGGTGCTCCAATTAATACTAACATATTATCACAAAGAATGTGAACGTTCTTAATATTGATGCAAATATCTTGGATAGTGGATCCATAAACGACTTTTTAACGGGAAAACATTTCAATAGATGTAAACACATTCATCCCATTGCATCCAAATCACTGAAGATATTACATTTACAGAGTTTTCTGCACTCAACTGATATCTCAATTAACACTGAAATCGTTGAGTAACTTTAGGCCATAGGCAAATCGTGAGGAAATGAGCTATACGTGTCAGCTGGGCTGAAATATTTTCTAGAGAAATACACAACATACTGCGATGATACCCTTGCTGGACGACATGGAAAATCACCACAATTTTACCTCATTTATAATTAGTGGGATACTTTTTTATTTTTAGTAGAAGCATAAGAGAAGGTGACCATGAGTTGTATACGTACATACTTCCAAAATTGACTAAACTTTTTTTCGCAACTAAACCAAGCAAACTATGCAAGATGATTATTCAAGTATCACGACAATCTCATGCAAATCAAGGATACACATTCTGATTTAATTCATATAATTCAATCAGGCTGTTTTGAAATCAGAAGAACTCCTCTTGGCTTTTCAAGATCAGCAGTTGATCTTACAATTGAACAGACTGTGAACGCCGATGCAGCAAACAAATTAACTGGAATTTCCCATTTTACAAATTCCATATCAGCCAGAGAGAGGTGGGCTCGATTTCATTCAATAAAAGCTGATATAAGTTCATCAACCCTAGAGAGTGCAGGACTTAACAAAGGAAATTACGCTGTAGCTGAACTAGCTTTCCACAGAATTACAAAAGACAGGGATGCAGTTAAGAAATTACTAAGTTCAATCAAGAGGCACATTAACCCATTTGATGAGTCTCTAAATAAAAATATGCTGTTCAACCTTACAACTGGGAAAGCGGTCCGCGATGATATCCAATTTTGTACTGAACGTGGAAGAAATTGGAGAGAAAGTGAGGAATGAATTTATATCAGTATGTTCTAAAGACAACGAACGTTTTGAGGAAACAATAAAGAAATCTTACTTTTGTTAACTAACAGAAGAAAATCATCAGGAAAGCTACTGATGACAAACTACAGGAGGATATCAGTAATAAAAATCTATTAGCGAGGATATTGTTCATATCCTTTGTGCATAAAATTGATATCGCTGAAGTGCTAAAGTATCCTTTGACAGCAACGCCCAAGTATTTGAGTCATGTAGATGGGACTTTCAACAAAACTGACAAATCGGCGCTGGTGAGTCATTTAGAAAAAAAAAATTCATCAGATACCCCTGGCTTTATTGACTTAGTCGTAATCAATGGCTTCTTTCTTCTTCATACTATTGGAGAGGTGCCTCGAACTATGGGTCAAGTTTCTCGTAAATTTCTTCAGATGGTGACGAAATATAAATCTAGGCATATTCATTTGGTATTAGACCAATACTTTAAACCAAACATCAAGGACGCAGAAAGGCAACAACGATTGCAACAACTTGATCATCAAGTTTATGCCATATATGGAGCTAACCAATTCAAACCAACGAATCTTATGAATTGCCAAAAATGTGATGAATTTAAAGTAAATTTCGTTAAATTTATTATCAACCAATGGCAAGAGCCTTCCATATCTGAATTTTTCAAATCAAGTACGGTGTTGTGAATGACGGAAATTTATGTTACCAGTTCACAAATGAACATAATATCACCTCCCTAGCTATTCTCGATGATTATTCATGGAGTCATGAAGAAGCTATTACAAGAATACTTTATATTAGATCAAAATTTCAGTATCCAAAAAATATTGTAATAAGGTGCAATGAGACTGGTGTGCTCGTCATTTTACTTGGGAACCTTCACAAAATCCCTATACAGTCAAAATTTGGCTGGAGGTTGGATTTTTTTTAATAACAACAATATTCGTTACTTATACGCTAAGATTGTTCATTGAACTTAGTAAGGATGTGTGTCTTGCCTTGCCTGGTTTGCATGCGTTTACGGGATGTGATACATCATGTTTCTTCAAAAAAGGAAAAGTTACTACTTTCAAAGTAATGGGAAAAAATTAATTCCTGGAATATTTCAGAACTTTTTATTAGAACCTGAACCAGATTCTGTTTCCACGATTACAGCAGAAAGATTTGTTTGCTCTATATATAACCTCAGATGCCAAACAGTAAATGAATTAAGGTACAGGAAATTCGAGATGGCTTACAAACCAAGAAAACTAAATGAGCCTCTTACTAAAAGCTTTGCCAATCATCACTTCTACCACACATAAAAAGGAGTATCTTTCAAACACACCTCTGGATGAACGGCGAAACATCTGACCCGATATCACCCTTAAATCCAGAATACTTTGACTGGAAGATAATGCCTACTGGGATCTACGAACCTATCTGGTTTGATGGAGAGGTTGCTCCACCTGTTGTTAACGACGCAATTGCTGACGATGAAACATCAGGTATGTTTATTAAATGCACTTTATAAATTGTCCGATGACCTTGCTAAGTTGGTAGCGTGCCGGTCTGCTGAGCTAGGGTACCGGCCCCGATTCGCAGTATGGTCGAAAAATGTATCATTCGTGAAATGTGGGTTTTCCCTTTCTTAGTGATGAATTAACGGCTAGGGGTTGGGTGTTGTGTCTGTTTTATATATAAGTTAGTGTAATTAGTATTTAAACGTAGCCCCAAATGGGTAGTACGAGGCATTTCTATATAATGTTATTAATTATATTATAAATATAGAATTATAAGTATAACATGAAGGGTAATATGCTTTAGATGACGAAAATGACGATGCAGCACACCCATCGGAAGATTACGAAGCTGATGACTAACTAAATAATATTTGTAACAGAACTTAGCTTGACAAATTACATGTGAGTTGATTGATAAAATAATAGATTGTATATTTTACAAATTATCTTAAATATAACAGTTGTAAATGTTGTATTACAGAGATTTATTGCATAGTGTTGTGTTGTATAAAGTTGTAATAAAGATATATTACTACTTTACTACATATTTCGTTTTCTTATGACTCGCTTGCGGGCTCACACCATGGAGCTTTATTTGATATTACTCTATACTACGGTCGGTTGTAATACTTAGTGAAAGAACTGCTATCATCATAAAATTGATGCAAACATCAAAATTAGTTTCAGTTGAATTGTCATACATTTTTCTAAGATTTGGATAGGTCAAGCAAACTTTTCCGGCCAGTTTATAATGCCAGACCAAATTATTTATGTTTGAAAAGTAAAAGATAAGAAAATTACTCATTAAAGGAAAGTATATTTATCCTGATAAATTTCACCTAAATATCACAAATTTGACTTTTTAAATAGGTCTGGCAGCCCGAATCTGGCTGCTTTGGACTGACAGACTAAATTATTCAGGAAAGGCTTGCAGTAGGCTGTAATTTGGTGCCAAAACTAAGATTAGATCGTTCCGATTAAATTAATGTAAATTTTTTCTAACTTTGGCTTTGTCTGGCAGCCATTTTCCGGCCAATTTTAAATGACAGACCAAATTAAATTTGTTTAGGGATAAATAATTTAATAGATAAGCTATGATTCAAAAGTAGATCTTTCCGGTTAAATTAAAGAAAATTTTTGATTAATTTGAATGGCCGCCATTTTCAATCCCGTCCACTTTAGACTGCCAGACCAACAGATTTTCATTTTTCACTGGTGAAACTATAAAATAGAATATGTAACTGGTTAGATCTTTCCGGTTGAATCAAATGGGAGCTTGAACTATACGGAGTCCATTCATTAGTCACTCTGACAAACACATTTTCACTAGGTTTATGACGTAGCTATATAAGGCAAAAATAATTCTTAGCATGGCTTGAATAACCAAGCTATTATATATATTAAGTAACGCTATCACCACATTAAAATATAATATTATTTAAATTAGAAATTTACATCTGAACACCGGAATCGAATTCACACAACCATTACATAGAAACCTTAAAATATGGTTGAAGAATGACCTTGGGTAGAGTAGAACTCCTGAATAACTCTGTGGTAATAACATTGACATACTAAGCCAAAGGTCTGGAACTTGACTCACGTGTCTAGTCTTCATTTTTTTAAATTAAAATATATGTTCTTAATATGTTAATAATCACAGCTAACGTATCTCAAGAATTCAACATATTAATAATTCTAGTTTTCATTTTATTTTAATATTCATTCACATTCAGCAAGAACCTTGGTAGGAGATGTACCTTCCTGGCACCCAAATACACGTGGCACACGCATATCGAGAACGATCAAGGCGTACATTTGGGAAGGTCAGAATCTCAACCCAAGACGTCTGATGACAGATGCAGTTCCCATTTAGAAAGTTATTAGAAATTTGTATATCTCTCTAGGGTTACAATAACTAACCACACCATGATTTTTATCCTATAAGTTATACCATATTGTAATTTTGTTCACCCCAAAAGGTAGCAAGCTTACCTTGCATTATTATACTGAGTTGGTCAAGATCCAAACCCGAGACATCCTGTCATAGTATGTCACATACGCTTCCAAAGTGTTAACAATTTCTTTTAGATTTCCATTTAGAATTGAACACATTTGAAAATAAAATCAAAATATTCTTTATTAAAAGAGAGATTGAACCTTTAACGCTGTATTCCACATACTGGGTAGTTTTTAAGTAGGTTAAAGTAAATATTATAGATCTAAGTATAGCATAGTGAAAGTTTAGTAATAATTATAAAAATGTACTTAAATCCCTTAGTAAAATTTCATTTATGAATAAAATGCACTCATTTTTGCTATTCTAAAATAAGCTTTTGGAAATGTGTAGTTTTATATTAGACTATTAATACTTAATATCCCACCAGCAATAATGAAAAAGTGTGGTAAATATAAATTCCCCTTAGTTTTGGTATATACGTAATGGGAGGTAAGGAAGTGAACACGCATTTGAGTGGAGGCAGAGTGGAAACCCTTTAGAAAAAACCACCCCCAGTTCACCCGACCGAGATTCGAACCTCGATCCCCCCGTCCTCGGCAGTCGGGCTCAACACGACTAGCGCGTTAGCCAACTACGACACCGAGGCGGGTTGGTAATTATAATTTTCCTCTAGTTATGGTCTATATGTAATGGGAGGTAAGGAATTGAAACCTCTCTACGTTTACTAATGCAAATATTTCCGTAAATAAATTTCTAGCGCTTCATCCAATAAATGTTAGTACATCTCATCTAAATTAAATCTCCCTCATTCCCCCAAATCATTAACGTAATTTAAATGTTAGCAACCCAGACGCACTGCTCTTAAGTTTGTGATGTAGGGAAGTGGAAATAAGGTCAGTGTTTTTGCAGTTTTTCTATCAAACTTTTTTTGGACAAAATAAATCAAGTATTGCTTCAGTTTAAAGGTGGTGTTTAATTTATTTAACATTGTGATATCAATCGAGGTTGTTCTCTAATTTAGTGACAACTTTTCTCTTCATTTAAAAAGTTTGTCATCTAATGCCGCTATGCTCATGACTGATATTCAAGGATTATTGATTTTACCAGGTGAATAAAATCAAATTCTTAGGTTTGTACTGAAGCCATATTTAATTTTATTTTTTTTAGCCAGAAAAAATGTTCTCTGCAACAAAAACTGAAAACCTCTGGCCTTTCCTCACGTTCTCTACATCGCCTACATTGAGAGCTTCATGGACGTATATATTATAGTCTATATTCGTAGATCATACAATTCTCCATTCAATCTGGACTGTTTGTTTTTCTTTACCAGGAGATTGGTTGACTTAAGAATAAACTATAAATCTTCTCTTTCTTTAGTCGACAACCCAAAGGTTGGTTTGATGTGATTTCTCTTCATCCATATCTGGGCGTTAACTCAAATTTACCGCTGGCTAGTTCTGCCTGCACCATCTGGTAGAAATCCTATGTAGTAGGGGAGTTCATAAAATGTGCTGGTTATCCGTTGCCCTCCACACTCAATTTATGTGAGCGAGCGCTAAAAGACCTACCAACTTTACAAGAAAGGTATTTTCATATATATTCAAGGTTTCTTTTACATGTCACAACTAACATGTGAGAAAAGGCTTTACTTCCTCTCCAAAGGAAAATGTGCTACCCATTTGCATCACTCTAGAAAAAATACGTTGATATTGGCTGGGTTTAAACTCACTAACATTTGATCTTAAGGTGAGCAGTGTACCTAAAGGCAACTAAGTCAAAATATTGTAGATAAGGGCCCTATTATGAGTCAAAATCGTTTTGGTGGCTATGAAGGAATTTGGATGCTTGAAGAGGAGTTAAATACATTTATGAACTATTGTTAAAGAAATGATTTAGGTGGGTGTGTGAAAGAGGGATTGTGAGAGTTAAGAAGAATGATCTAAGTTAATTAACTTAATGGTTAATGAGATGCTTTAGACGGTGAGTGTAGGATAGGGGTTATGGGAATTTAATTTGGAATGAACTAGATTGATGAACTACTAGTGGACGAAATGCTTTAGGTTGTGAGGGTGGGAGAAAAGTTGTGGAAGTTTAAAAAGGAGTGAAATAAATTTATGAATTATTAGTGGACGATATGATTAAGGTGGTGAGGGATTGCTAATGAAGTGAATATCAAGGCTTGAATGTTGATTGGGTGTCAGTTTTATGGTCCTAAAAGAGGTTTCACTCTTATTAAAAACAAATCACATCTTTTTCGTCCATATCTCTTTATAGTATATATGTGGATAGACCATAACCCTAATCAGATGATGCTCTACCTCTTGGAAGGTCAAACTATGATACTCCTCAAAGTCTTTTAATCCTGATACAGTCTCTTGGTGTTTTCATGTATTCCTGCAATCTTGATTTAACCCAGCATATTGTATCTCCTTTTTCCTCTTAATTCGTTCTCATTTATAATTCCTTCAATTACAGTCTTTTTGCAGCCAAGAGGTTAGAAAAAGCTTGTTTTACATGGAAATTATGATTTAGTTGGATGGAGTATTAAAGTGTTTTTTTCTGTGAGTGATTTGATCAGGGCTGATGAGGAGATAACATCTTTCATTCAGATACATTGAAGTATATTATTACCTCTTAATATTTGGTTTCATGGTATTCCTTAGGGAAATGAGTGTTTTTAACCGACCCAGCTTACGACCTTCGTGAGCAGTATTTATTAAATACAACTAAAATGTTAGGAATGAGAAAGATAAATTTGAGAAGAAATGTATCTAAATTTGTGTGGAAATAGAATATATGGCAATTTAAATAAAACCACTCTCAGATATTTCGAATGGGATTGGCAGTTTTAACCTTGACGTAACCGGTAAACCAGATTAAATGATCTTGACAATTAAACCAAATGATCATTAATATGGGTAAAAGGATTGATTGCTTTAGTTACATATATCAATAAACATTTTACGAAGATCTTTCTTACACCTCGCTGCAGTTAATTATATAGATTAATGGTAGGGCTATATCCGAGATGCACACCTCAAAATGTCCTTAGGCACGTACATTTTTGCTGAGTTCTGGATTTTTCTCCCAGTCTTTTACGTTTTTTAAAGCGATGGTCAAGTAGTAAAAAGTGTCAGGCTCACAAAATATATGTAATACATAAAATATCAATTTCGCACTCTTGGGTTTCCCATGATAGGATCCCAAAGTGTCAGAATCAAGTGTTTTGAAGTATTTCGCACTAGCTAAGTGTCCTAAGGCATTAGTATTGGTAAAAGTAAAGTATTTACTTCCAAGGTGAACATTTTTAGGTATTTCTAAATAATTACAAGCTTATCTTAAATCCATAGGGTTTATACTTAAATATACATTCTAAACACTTTCTGGCTTATAATGGCATTCTGAAACTGTCAACTGAAACAAATTATTATTTATCTTTGAATAAGGAGTTAGATGTGTTATGTAGCTACTCTTTGTATTTGTAGTTTATTTGAAAATCTTATTAAAACAGAAATGGGAAACTAACAGCTAATTGCATGGTTTAAAACAAAATATTTGAGAAACCATAGTATTTATTGTATTTTAACAGAAATAAATACGGCCTATGACTGTCCTGAGAGCATAAGGAAAATTGGGAGTAAAAATTGAGCCCCTGAGAATACAAGTGGTGTAAGTCACTTTTTTTCATATTTGAGTTATTAATGTAAGCATGTGAAGAATTATTCATTCTGTCAACTTGTAAAGTGGTGTAGGTCATACTTTATATGTTTGCCGCTATATTACACTACATATTTGAGCTTGTTAACACACTAACGCGTTTGTTGACAGAACAAGTGGTGTATGTCGTGATGTGCTTTTGAATTTAGATGGTCTGGTTCAAATTTCTAAGTTATAATGATCACACTTAGTGATTCTACGATCGAAAATGAATTAATAAATTCATCATCTGGCTCCGAGTATGATCCATAAAGTAGGCCTAAATAAAAATATATTATTAGGCATTTTATATTTTAGGCGGGAATATTGAACAATAAATAATTCCAATTTAGTAGATAAGGCCAATTATTTCACGCAAAAAAGTTAAGTTTTACGTTGCTTAAATCTTTAGTAAGGCTTAAATAAAATAAACTATTAGGCATTGCTACTTACATTGTTTCATTATAAGTGTTTGCTAACTGTAATTTTTATTTTAGACGAGAATAATGAACAATAACAAATTCCAATTCAGGGGATAGTGCAAACTATTTCATGTGAGAAAGTTGGGTTTTGTGTTTTATGTTACTTACATTTTTTTTGGTTGTGTCTTTTAACACATTAGATTTTTACTTTTTGTCATTAGTTATTTTCAAAATCTTGTTTAGCGTTAGTGATAATAAATCTCTATTGAAGTTACAGTGCTACTATGAAAAATAACTTTGTTTAGTCTTTCAAAGTGATGGGAGTGACAATGGCCATGTAATGCGTGTCAAGTTAGGGAGATTTAAATTTAACATAAATAGCGTTAAATNGCCTAATTCTAAAAATTTTTCACAGCACAAATGGTCTAAGTCATCAAATAATACAAATAATTGTAAAAATAAATTCTTATCTAGCTAAGTTTTTTATATTTTCTAATTTTGATTAGTGCATAAGTTAAGTTGAACCTTTACGTATGCACCTAATTATTTTGAAAAGATTAGAAAAATCGGTGAGTTTTCTATATGGATCTAACTTTACCTCCAATTATCTCAAAATGAGAAAAAATGACTTACACCACTTGTATTCTTAGGGGCTCAATTATGTCCCAGCCATTTCAGCGTTTTTTGAATTTGTATGTTTCGTTAACATACAATCTCCCAAATGAATCTCTTTATATAGGTTAAGGATGATAGATTATTATAGCTCAAAACCCTTTTTTTTACTGGTAGTTTATAAATATTAAAGTTTCGAAAAAAAAAAATCCAAAAATATTGATTATTAAAAAAAAAAAGGTCCAAACCTTTAGTTTAATTTTTCTCGCCAGACAAAAATCATCCTTTCCCTCCCCAGAACAGCTCAATCGCTCCACATCTGAACCACCCTAGCGCATCAGATACAGATTCACTGACCTATATGAATATGCAAATTACACACGGCATGACCTCCTAGTGCAGCGACTGTGTTACCCGCCATACTTGAAAATAGCGTGTGAGGGAATTGAATTACTCAGAGCACGGTGGAATACTGGGAGCGAGAAGGAGGTGAAAAAAAAAGAAATTAGTAATAATTTTATGCTTTAAACATAATTAAATTATTTTAGACGAATAAAATAGCTCTGGTGGAAATGCATTCAATATTTCTTCTTCCTTTTGGTCTCATGTGGTGTGAATTTATAATTAATGTTTGTACTACTTCCTTTATTTTATATCTCCACATACATTAATTTAATAACAAAGTTATTCAATTAACTCTTAAGGACTGACATAAATGGAACACCGCATTATGACCAAGTACTTAAACAGAGCGTCAGTAATGTATTATTATTATTATTATTATCATTATTATTATTATTATAAACCAGAGGCACAGTCTGATATAATTATGTAGATAGGAAGACACCTTTCATTTACATTTATTAAAGCTAATAAACCTATTTTAATATCTATATCAATATTTATATTAATAAAATAAGCAAGCAGAGATCTGATTTTTTTAACGAGTAGTACTAACATGTGTATCTTTAATTCAGAATTTTAAAATTTAAAGTTACCTTCCACTTACAATAATTATAATTAAAACAAAAAGTAAAAATATTTCTCCCAGGCAACTTCGGTTATTTCAACTATTACTGCATATATATATATCAAGTCATGTGATATGATTTGTAGCTATTACTTTTCATATTATGTAATATAAATACTTACGGAATAATATTTATAATAAAGAAAAAAGTAATAATGTTTATGTCAAAAAATATATTTGTGTTTTTTAAAGGTTTCTTATATCCATAATCATACTTTAGCTTATCCACTGAATACTCTCCTCGTACCAGTAAGCATTCGGACAAAGGCATCAATCCTATCTTATCTGGTTGGCCAGGGATAGGGTGCATTAGGATTACAGGCAACACTATTGAAGTGTATTTCCCAAACAATCAGCCACTCCTCTTCCTTGCAAATGAGTGTACACTTATTATAGGATTAAACCTTTCTAACTACTTTGAAACCAGCTTCAGCGGTCGAATGATCTAATGCGTAACTCTTGTGTTAAACAGCCATTCTGAAGAGGGAAGGTCTGGGTTCAATTCCCAGACGGTTCTACTGAGCGTGGTTTTCCCTAAATAGTTTCCAACTCTCCTTCCACGCAAATGAGGATAGATAACCTCTAAAATTCTTCCTTCCTCATCCCTACCCAATTATAATATTTATCATGTATGCGTGTAGCATTGACAGGTAGTATCACAAGGTGATAAAAATATACGTTTAAATTAGTGTAGACAAGCGTAGTGCGTAGTGTCCAAAAGGGTAGGCCCTTGTAATAGTCCAGATGGGTAGTAGGATGATGTGGAGTACGGATTTTTGGCAATATTGATCATTACTCCTATATACTGGGTCACGGTCAGATTCTAGTAAGGAAACTTTTGTATAGCTATTAATTATTAACCAGTAAGCCCTTGTGAAACTTTCGTACACTCGACCTTCTACTCGCCCTGAACCCCCCACCACCCAAAAAAAAAGATTGTCTTTTGTTGGGTTGTTGAAATTAAATAATCAGCCAAGTGTATAGACCCCTACACAAAATAGCAAAGAGAGTCTGTTCTCGTTAATTAATACAAAAATATTGTTATTTTAACTTAAATTTCAAACAAACAATGTGTTTTAACGTAAACTGAGTATTCTATGTCAGAAGTCGGGAAAAAATCATATCCACTGATACCTTATTCATCGCTGTAGGCTTTGTATTAGTTGAGGAAAAGGGAAGTTGACAATAGAAATAATATATAGGATTTAAGCACCATGTCTTACTAGGTGTTCAAGTTATACACATATGTACTAATTACTCTAATGAGTTTGTTATAAGGAAGGTTTAATTGAAAGAAAGTGTATTCGAATTGGCGTGGAGAGTGGTAAAAAATTTATAAAAAGCCACATTAAGTACACCCGTATAGGATTAGAACTAGGTGATTGCGGGTACTCAAAAATTCGAGTTCGAGTACACACCAAAACTTGAATCGAACTCGGATGGTATTACAAAACTCGAAAAATCTGAGTATTCGGAATTTCCGATCTTTTCCTCAAAAATTCCTAGTATAATTAATCTTATTTAATTTTAAAATATAATTTTTTACTAATAAAGTCCTTCAATATTTTCTTTTGTCTGACTAAAAAAAATTGTAAAAGTATATCGAATTTTATTTTTTTTACTATACATTTTTTCATAAAAAGTATGATTCTAAAAAAAAATTGTAATTTCTTATAGTTTATGTATCTACTTATTAAAGAAATTAAACTTGATATATTTCTTGTCTAAATATTACTTTGTACTATTCGAACTTAAAAAAAAATGTTTTCATTCAAACTTGACTTGAAGAGTAAAATATACTCGCACACCCCAAATTTGTAACCCAATCTCATTTTCATTGGCAGTCTAGTTTATTGTGAGTCTGACGCATTATTCTGTACCATCACTGAAGAAAGTGGTTATCAAAGCTAGTAAAATAATATTCAAACATTATACGTAGACCATGTGATTTACTAAATGTGTCAAGTCGTATGGATAGTATCACTTCTTGTTAAGTAACACCAATAATTAAATACCTACATATCTAAGCAAGCCGTTCCCTTATGGGGTAGGTGAGAAACTGTAAATATAGCTCAAAAAACTAGAACTCAGTAGTTCATCCAACCTCATTAACTTTCTCCACAATACACTAACCATCGATATTCCCATCGTTTCAACACCTTCCATACACCAAGTAATGCATGTTCTTTTATTCCTAAAACTCCTAATGTTTCTCACTTACATATATTCATCTGTAACATTAAGCCACGTCTAACATCACCTACACCTTCCTTTTCATCCACACACTCTACCTTCATATATTTGCTTCTTCACTATATCCATAATAATCCTTTAAACATGCCCAAACCATAGAAACGTGCTTCTTTCCCGTTGACCTATTGGATTCCCTTTCAAACCGCACTCCTTCAGCACACATTCATTACTGACTGTCCATACGAGTTTTTCCACACACATTTGTTAAATATAACATTCTAACCTCATTCACCTTCCTCTTGTGTTTCTCCTGACAAACCCACGCTTAACATCCATACAGCAATGTTGGCGTTAACACACTTTTATACATACCGCCATCTTTGACTCTTTCGATACTTCACTCTCTGCAATATTCCAGATACATCCAACTACTCTCCGAGATGCATTCACCCGTCTGTCGATTGCACAATTTGCAATGGTTAAATGAAATATTATTTATTTTGATCGTGAAAACGTATTTACATTTTGTGTAAAAAATGCTTCAAAATAGAATTATACACTACTTTGGATTAATTGTCTTTAATCTGTTTAAAAATAATGAGAACCAAATCTGAGAATCTGTGGGCTTTTAATACCAATCAGTTGTACTGATTCTTACTCTCTCCCTATGTGGTTTTTCACACTCCCTCCTCTATAATTCATTCCATTTCAAATAAACTCTTGACTTCCCACACCCTACTTCATTAGTGTGAAATCTCGGACTGTACACAGTGGTAGAAAAGTGCGGTGCAAAAGAAAGAAATCAATTTTTTCTCTTGTTTTTCTATGAAATAATGAAAATGCTATCTAATATTATGTGAATTTCTCTTAAAAAAACTTTTGCTTACTCAATACACATAAAACATCCTCAAAAATCTAGTAATTGATTTTAATTTAAATCCTTCTTTATAAAATAAAAATTATGGAATAGAGGTTAACAAAATTGTTGATATAATCAAGATTTCGATCATCTTTAGAAATAAAAAAAAATACCGTGTACACTGTACATATAATCTTATAATAATAAGAATGTAAACACATTTGTATTTGACCCTTATCTTCTTATCTACTAAATGGAATTTTAGATTTAAAAAAAATATTATTTAAAAAACTAACGTCATCCAAGAACATCTACTTTGGTTTACAGACTAAGGTTCATATCTTTACAGGATATAATGAAAGTAGCTTATATGATTTTCCCTCATCATTTGATATACCCAATCTTTCCACATGTCAACACGGGAACATTTCTTCTATATTATTTCTTCCTTTAATCTGGCTTATTAATTTTATTAAATGCAGATAGACAAGATGGTTATTAAGAATAGGTGTAATGCAATCCTATCATAGAGGCTCTGTGTGCTTTTCTCGTAGTGACAGCTTTGAATGATATATCCATTAAATTTTCCATAGAATCCATAACTTAGTTACCTACGTAATATTTATTGAGAAAGATTTAATAAATTAGATAAAGTTTTGATTGGTTACTTGTTTTAATTTGAAATTATAAGCTATCTCTACTGCTTTGAAGAGCAGTTTATAATTACTTAGACAAGGAAAAAAGCTTTCATCTTTTCTTCTTTTTAAAAAAGTGTAAATTAGATGTTAGACTCACCCTAATTGGCATATCATTAATTTCTTCAGGTTGAAAAAACTCGTTAAAATATGGAAGTCAAATATTTCCAAGATTTTAAATAAATTATAATTAAGTTTGTACATACAAACTTTCCTAAGCGTGCCGGTAATACAAGTCCTTAGAAGAAAGATAGTATGAAGAGTTGGAAGGGTAGTATTAATATGGTTGTTTAAATATCGTAATATGAAAGTCATTATTCTCACTAGGCTTGCATTTATAAATAACATAAACTATTTAGGAATAAAAAATCTTGTTTTAATTATTTATTTGTCACACAATTAAGCTAATATTAGAAATGAAGTATCTGACAAAAAATATATTAAAAAATATATTCAAAAATATCACTTAAAAGCTTCATGCACTTTATTTTAAACTCATTATATAACGTGAAACATATAATATTGATTAATTTACGCCCTGACTTAATTCTTTTCTAATAAATCAACCTTGTCCCAAAGAGTCTTCTTAAAACTAAATAAATACAGTAATCTACTGCTTATTTGAGATTTGGTTACCTGTTTAGAGGAGTATCAATAAGTTCACCAGGTATTTTTTTATTTTTTATTTTACTATGTTACATGTGAAATAAACTCCTGAAAATATTTCAGAGCTTTGAAGGGACGTAGTTGATCTAGTTGTCATTACTTATTTTTACTATCCTATTTTCACTTAGCTACGTGTCTCACTACCTATATAGGCTATACAATCTAACTACACTAATAATTTATAGATTAGAAGTAATTAAAAGAAAATACCCCCTAATTTTTGTGGAGGGTTGGTAATAAACAATTTTGGATAAACCATACCTTAGAAAATCAGAACCAGAGTAAAACCCCAAACCATCCATTACCGCTGAGGGTTTACTATATTACATTCGAAGTTTCTTAGAAAGGGCCTTTTATAAAATATGTTTTTGTGTGGCATATAATATATATAATTTTATTGTGTATCTATTAATCATATCTAACAAAAGTGACCGCAGCAGATAAAATGACCGAGACCAAAAGTATGACTATATGAAAGTCTACCTTTCTAGCTGAACATTGTACGGCAGTTATCAATGGGTACTCTCGTTAACAGTTTCATTCCCAAGAGGGTGGAACACCCCTTTCCTAGCCAACAGTGGTAAGTTTCTCGCCTCCAGTCACCATTTCTCCCTTGTCACACCCCTCCATCCCTTCTGGACCAGCCGCCATTGTAAGGCAGAGCGTGCGAGGAAAACCAAAACTGTGCTTGTATAACCCTTAACACAATGGACGAACCGAGCAAAGCTGCTAGTTCTCCAAAAGTTTGTGCGGCGAGTAGACTTAGGAAACGGATAGGTTGAGGGTGGTGGTGTGTGTGTGTATGTTAGGGGGCGGGAGGGTGATGGTAGGGGTTGTATAAGGCGAAAGGGAAGTGAGGTTAGGAAGGAGTGAGAACAATTGTCGAAACATTAATCTAAATCTGACACGGGACAATGTTGAAGGAAGGGAAGAATAAACAAATAACGTTCATTTGCTATACCGGTACCTTCTAGTCTGGTCGTCGACTGGGGTTTATGAAAAATTATTTCGTACGACTTGATAGCTTAGCTTCGTAACATATTATTTAGTGTTATTTTTATATAATCGCGCTTTCACTGTAGGCCTACGTATATTATAAAGAGTAAATCATTGAAAACAAAATATATCAATAAAAAAATATCCTAGCAATAAATATTATAGCCATAACAGTTAACACAATTTAATATAATGTTCATGATAACTATAACTATAACTATAACTATAGAAGAATGAAGGAGGGAAAAATTTTAGAATTTACGGAGATACATATTTTATCTTAGTAAGCCTCGCTAGTATTTTTCTTTATTTTAAGTATAGATACTTATATATTAATATTAACATTTAAAGTTAACAAAAGCTTACGCTAAACTTTTATAGTAACTTTGATAGCTATAAAAAACATTCCTTACTATCTACTTAAGACTTGACGTAACACGATATAGTAATAGTGATACCCGTCTTGGTGGACATGTGGTCTAAGGCGCTACTCTCTCAGTAGACTAGACTGTCGGTGATGGGGAGATCGAGGTTAAATTCATGGTCTGGAGTACTCAGGGTGATTTTTACAAACTAATTTTCCACTCTTACTCCATGCCAATACAGGTACACTTTCTCTAAATATGACCTTCCTAATCCCTAAAGCCATCAGCGAAGAGATTGGGACACAAACGTATAACCCAAACAGTTAGTATGATGCGTTTCTAGATAAAATGTTAAAGGGATGAATAATCACTGATTACTTTTAATTGCTTAATCCAACTTACTTACTCTATAGCATTGGGAACTTGAAGGTTCATTGCCGCAAGTACTAAAGTACGACACCCATCTCTACCTTGAACTAGTTCTATCCAGTCCAGCTCATCACACCCTATCCCTCTCTTGAACTAGTTCTATCCAGTCAATCTCATCACGCCCTATCCCTCTCTTGAACTAGTTCTATCCAGTACATCTCATCACACCCTATCCCTCTCTTGAACTAGTTCTATCCAGTCTATCTCATCACACCCTATCCCTCTCTTGAAATAGTTCTATCCAGTCCATCTCATCACGCCCTATCCCTCTCTTGAACTAGTTCTATCCAGTCCATCTCATCACACCCTATCCCTCTCTTGAACTAGTTCTATCCAGTCCATCTCATCACGCCCTATCCCTCTCTTGAACTAGTTCCATCCAGTCCATCTCATCACACCCTATCCCTCTCTTGAACTAGTTCCGTCCAGTCCATCTCATTACACCCTATTCCTATCTTGAGCTAGTTCTATCCAGTCCATCTCATCACACCCTATCCCTCTCTTGAACTAGTTCTATCCAGTCCATCTCATCACACCCTATCCCTATCTTGAGCTAGTTCTATCCAGTCCATCTCATCACACCCTATCCCTCTCTTGAGCTAAGCGTACCGGTAATACAAGTCCCTAGAAGAAAGATAGTATGAAGAGTTGTAAGGATAATATTAACATGGTTGTTTAAATATTCTAGTATGAAAGTCATTATTTTCACTAGACTTGTATCTATTAATAACATGGTTTATTTTAAAATAAAAAATTATCGTTTTAGTTAATTATATGCCACACAATTAGGCTACTATTAGAAATGAAGTATATGCCAAAAATGTATGTATTTAGTTAGAAGCTTATATGTACATTTTACACGGTATTTTTCTTATCTCTACTCAGTCCACCTCACTACACTATCTCTTTCAGCTCCATTCTAATCCTATCCTTTCAACTGAATCTATATTTTTCTGTTAGTTCTACCGGTCATTACCTTAAACGCTGTTATAGTTTATTCCATTTACGCTGCGTGTCTTGCACACTGTTACTTACAAAATTTTATTACCTTAACCATGTTTGGTTGGATGCATAGTATAAAATTCATCAGCGTGTAATCTCCTCCACTATCAATTTTGTTCATCCCTATAGGTATCAAATATTTTCCTAAATACTTTATTTGCGAACACTATAAATATCTTATAGTCATGCTAGGTAGGATACCATGCTTTGAAACCATAGCGAACACACGGTAAAACTATTATTGTGTAGATTCTGAGCTTGATATTTCTCGACAACGAGCAATATTTTGCCAACTTCTGACCATGTAATAGTATGCAATTCAAGAGACGTATGCTTCCAATTTTCATTGTAATATCCTTACTACAAGTTAGAATTGGTTTTAAGTATTTTACCTCATTAATTCTACCAAATAATAGATCCTAAGTTTTTCACAGTAATCTATAAATGGTCATCCTAAATATGTGTTAACTGTGTGATCATACTTAATAATTCTCAGTGTTAATTTCTTTACCAATTTCCCTGCTGGTATATAATAAGATTTCTGCTATTACTGCAATAGCGTCCTTTCTATGACCTAGCAAATCTGAATTATGTGTGTATCCCAATAGCTAAGTTGTACCACTTGGTGTTGAATCTCCCCTACTTTAATGAATTAACCTAATAGCATACGCAAATGCTAGATCAAAAATCAATAGTAGAGTGCATCAATTATTTCAATACATTATGTATTTCAAAAGCATCTGTTAAGTGACATCAAACACATACTCTACCACCAGTGTGTATAAAACTTATCTCAGTTATTATATTGATCAGTATTTTTGGTATCCCAAAATAAGCTACAATTTAATACAATAATAGTTAAGAGAGAAGCAAGCCTTTTCAAAATTTATATAGAATTGATTAGTAATTATGTTGTATTTGCACCCTCTTTCTAACAATACCAAATAGTATCAATTTAATGTTGTCAAACTATTTTGTCCACAATTCTGTTAGATTCTAACCAGTGGGAACATCTCCAACCTCCTGTTCTCCATCTTCTTCTACAAATATTGTCCGCGGTATTCAGTGGGTCCAGTAGAGCTTCTCGGGGATTATTAAATAATGGTGGGGGTGGAGAACATAGCCGATTTAATTAATGGAATTTTATGAATTAGATGCGGAAATTTTATTTGTGAGAAAAATTAATAGACATTTCAAACTACTGGTTACATAATGAAAAGAAAACAAATTACTTTATACACGAAGATAGATAAATTGTTAATGTCGTGGTCATTTTGACACGTGGTCTCCAAATCTCCCACCCATCTCTAAACCCTCCTTGGCCAATCTAAAAAGAAAGCGACTATCCGTACTTCTTATTATAGGTCTTATCAGCTCGTATGCTAACTGGCAAATGTGTTGAGTCTGACGCTTCCCTTCCCCATAGTGTCAAACACAGACGCTAAATCAGATGTGCTGATTGGGTGGCTGTTTGCGCCAAACCTCCCTTTTCCACTGTGAGGCCACACGTGCAAGCCACAGGTGCATCTCACAGCTTCCGGGTAGAGATAAAATAAAATAGCACGGTGCTTAAAAGTGAAAGGTTAAAGTAATAAATTTAAATAACACTAATATTCCAACAAAGAGTTTACAAGAATGAAAACTACTAGATTTAAAAGTTAAAGGCCTAAAAATGAAGTAAATGAATTGAAGTTTAAAACATGTATTTTTTACAGCTTTGGTTATGATTTGGACGACTTTTAATTAACATTAAATACCACACTTTCTTATAATTAAACATTTAATAGTAATATAGAGAATAAAATAGGCCTATAAAGGTATAATCATTGAAGATGCTGAAAGCTATCTCTTAAAATAAGCCTAACTGATTGGAAAACAATTATATACTATAAGTTTAGTACTCTAAAATTGATTTGTAAAATGTTTTTAAATGTCTTTGAATATTATAAATATTGGACACTTGCAAGCCTATTACAAACATAGAGAATTTAGTGGTTTATGAGTGGTATTAAATTAAAATAAACAATGGCAAACAAATATATATATATATATATANATATATATATATATAAAGAAAATGGTCGAGAGCTAAGGGCCTAAGACCCCGACCACCTTACAGGATAAATTTAGTACCATGTGACATTATTTTATAGTTATTACAAATTGTTTTATCTCCAATTTTGAAAATAGGATTAGTTTTACTTTCCTTACGTTCCTAGCATTTCATTACCTCCCTGTATTGACGCTGATTAAAATGACTTTATACCAGAAGCTTTATGGTTAAACTTATTAATAGGTTCTTTAACCTCAAGAATACTTGGCTTAGTGGTTCAGCTCAGCAATATGGATTTTTTGACTACATCACCTGATTTGAATCCTAACTAAGATATATATATATATATATATAATAAAACTCTGAGGTATATCTCTACATTTCGAATCGTTATGGAATCACTCAATTCTCTGTATATTATAAACGATAAGACCAAATAATACATTTTTAGTATTTTTGGTATGTATGTCTATCTGTTCAAAATGAACTCTCTCTGGTTGTTTGATGACAGTAAACTAAAAAGTATTGGTTCGATTCCCGTGTCCAGGTGTCATTTTTCAATTTTAATAATATGATATCTAGATGGAGTTATCCTCACTAAAAGCATTTATAATAGCTTTGGCTATTTAATTCTTAAATATGCAATCCCTTACAACTATAATAATTGTACAAATGGCAGAAATAAACCAAATACCGAGTCGAAGCTGGCTGCGTTATTTGATAGTTCGTGATCTTAATAGAATCACACATTTGTAGCCGACGATTTCCGCACGACCATCACAGACTCTTGACTTAAAATATGAGTGAAGAATGACTGAGGTGTTACTACCCACTCTACTACCTCTTAGCAACGGCCACACTAGACTAAAAGGAAAGTGGTTTGTAGTCTAAAAGTTATAAAGAAGTAAGACATTAGCAACAATTAAATAACAATATGAAAGTTTTATTCAAGATAACAACATTTCAAACAACAATTTACATGGTCTCGAAAATCCATCGGGGGTATGTTGAAAATCATGTTTATAATAAAGCGCAGTTTGATCATGAGAATGTTTCCATACATTAAACATATCCTTAAGTCAACTAGGTCAGTCTGGAAGAGACAAAAACTTGACCAAACTACATTATGTCAGTTTCAAAAAAGTGAGTATTGACAAAACAACCTTAAACGTTGACAGTTAGAACAAATCATTAATTTATTAATATCTAGTCAGATATTTATTTGACTACAAAAAAGAGCCTAATGGACCTCTTTGAAATGGTTACAAAGGTGTCTGCTTCACTACATTGAATACAGACAGATTAAATACCAAAGATAAATATAATGTCACACAAATATTTCAATAATCATGAGAGTTTGGCATACCGGCATTAAGTCAAACTCCCGCGGGACTATTAAATGTCAACACAACAAAAGACGTTAACAAGATTTCTACTAGTAAATAATAACAAAATTGACATACAAAAAAGGTCTAGTGAAACCACAAGTAATTTCAATTAAATAATTTGGAAAATTATTAAGTCTAAATCAATCAATCAGCGAGGCTTTACGTTACATTAATGTATAATTCAAATAACAATCAAAATAGAAAACATTATCAAAAAGGGATTTTTACATTTACTTAGTCTGCAAAACTCAGTCAATTTTAATTAAATACTTCTAACAAAAATAAATTTATAAATGTGGCAATCTAATATTTTAAGTGACTTCACAGACACTAGTGCCCAAGTGGCGTAAAAGGGAATTAGGTGTCTCATATCCAAATTTAGTTAAAAAAAAACTTTTAATAAATAATTTACGTTGCCTATTCCGGCTTATACCAAAAATTACTTTACTTTATTTCAATATTTAGCAAGCCATAGTTCAAGTCTATTAAAATAATATCGATGAATAAATATTAACAAAATACGTAATCATCCTGTAAATGTCCAAGTCCAGGACAAGACTTTTCCAGACGGGGTCGAAAATAAATGTTTAAGACATAACTTCTCCTTAAGGTGTTGAAAATTAGACACTTGGTCTTCAGAACCGTCAGGTTTATATAATGTTTCTATTCGCTGNTCAGGCTAGGATTGGTGGGCCTCTCTTGATCAAGCAGTCCAGTGTTGATAGAGATATCTTTAACTATAGTATACCTGTGACGTACACATAACGCCATGTCTTGATGGTTGATACCGTCTTGCACGCTGGACGCCAGGATAGTCACAGCTTAGTTGTTGAATGAGTCTTGGGTCAGTTACATCAGAATCATATTTTACCCATCTGCTGGGAACTTCAGTTGCTGACTCACCAAGGCTTGTTCATCCCACTCTTCATTCTAGGACGCGACGTGTATACTCCAATCTTGAAGGTTGTTCTAGCCAGAAGATATAAAGGTTAAGTAAATGAACCGTTTGTGATTGCGGGGAGCTTATTCTTGTTTGATTTTGTTTAATATTGTTCTTGATATAGACTGATTCTACATTTGACTACAATAGAGAAGCTTATTATTGTAGGAAGTTTATTAATATTGAGGCTTAATATGGAGTGGGTAGTATGATTCGTAAGGAAAACCTTTGCCTGAAGCTTAATATGGGGGCAGTATGATGTAACATGTTACAAATTTTACAGAGGGCACGGTACGATTCCTGGATAGCTTAGTGGTAAGAGCATTGGCGTATTAAGCCAAAGGTCCTGGGTTCGATTCCCGTTTCCAGGTGTCTTTTTCAATTTTTAGAATATAATATCTAGATGGAATAATCCTCACTAAAAGCATAAATAATAGCTCTGGTTATTTGATTTGTAGGCAATAAACATAACTTGTCACGTAAGGTGCTTGGTACTTGGTCAACTGCATAATTTTGTTTAGTGCGAATGGGTGCTCGCTAAAGAGTGATTATTTCAATTTATTTTATTTTTATTTCTTAGAAAATAAATATAAACTATTTATTTTGATGTTCATTGAATAAATGCTTGCAGGTGAGAGACAATCCTTATACAAGGACTCCAAAAGTTTAAATTATGGTTTATTACTAGAAGCAGTCTTTTATGTGGTCTCCTAGACATATATGATATTTACCTCGTTTTAAACATATTATCTGAAATGGTGTTTATGGTAACTAAAATGATTCGTTGGTAAGAAAATTAGCTTCAACTTAAAAATGCGACTGCAACTGTGGGCCAAAGCTCATTATGATAAATCCACTTATTTGGGCACGAGGACTAAGGCGTCAACCTAATCTATCATTGTTCTCTAGTGTCGGTGAATTCGGGGCTTTAATTCAGGTTTGATACACTGTGGGGGGGTAATTCCTAGATAGTTTTTCACTATCTTTAATGAAACTTTGGTAACGTTTCCTCTATGTTCTACCTCCCTAATTCCCTTATCCAAGTCTAAGAATTCAAATAGTTAAGATGGTTAGTAGAACACACACATACACATACAAAAGCTATATTTTTAAGGTAGAGTAAAAATATATGTTTTCAGGAGTAATTGAAAATTACAATGCGCAAAAACTCCCTGAGTTAATATCGTTGAAGATCAGTGTCTAAATTCACGGCCTAAACAAAAATAAGATGCATTGAAGTCATTTAAGGGCAATGAGGATTTAGTAAATATTATATTTACTTTAAAACTAAATTAACTATTATTTTTTATAGAGGAAATAAAGCTAAGGAAATTTTATTTAAAAAAGTTTTGAATACTGTCAACGCCGGTTACAACTAACATCTATGGACTCAGATATTTTGTTCACCATGTCCGAAGTTCACTAAAATCGATTTGTTTTTTTTTAATCTGAACGTAGTGGGTTAGTGACAAACAAAATAAGAGTTCAAATACAATCGATCTTTATTGAAATCTATTAATTAATCTTTAAAAAAATATGTTATATGCTGCTGTCTACTGTATACTGTTTTAGTTAATATTTTTTCCAAATCATTATATAGTGTCTGTGCTATTTCAACACTTGATTCCACACTCTCCATGCATTCAATAAACTAAGCTTAGTAGAAAATTATAATTTGAGCTTTGTATGCCCTCTCGAAGAAAGGGATTAGTGAAAACAATTACTAAATGGCCACAGACTCTCATTCACTGTCCTGTAACTCCTGTCGTGTAGCTACAATTTAGAAGACTGTCTTCCTTTACTTGCTGCAGACAAAGGTATTAAAATTCAAGCCAGGTCATTGACTGTTTAGGCTCAGCCCCCCAAGCCCTTTATCCTGTATTCCTTTTCCACATTCCGTATTTTCAACCAAGATTTGTGATACCTAAACAAGAACTGAGGTAGAATCGGTGTCTACAAGTTTAAACAACCAAAAAGTTGTTTTAACGAATTTTCTAACACACATTGAAATGTATGTGGGTTGGGACCAATGAATTAGGTTCACTGTAGCCGAATGTTCACTACAACTGAGTTCACTAAAACCAGAGTTGACTATATGTTGTTCTAAGATAATATATAAAGAAATTATTGAAGGATAAAACAGGAACAATATGTTAAATCTTGATGAAAAGTACAGCAAAGCAATTATACATAAAAACAGATGTATTAATGTGACTTTATTAAAGCATTCCCCACTCACTCTCTCTTTTGATAAACGTTTATCCCCTCCTCTAAACTTCTCATCCCTCCTGCTATTATTTCCTATGGCTTTTCTTACAATACTCTACTATTAGAAGACGGTTTGTGTGATAATAAAGACAATAATTGCCTGAAAAGAGAACGAATAACATAAAGGAAGTGTGGTTATAGAAGAGAGAAGGTAGGTAAAGGGTGGCCTGGAAAAAGAGGGGAGAATGATTTCCTGTAATGGCAATACGAGAGAAAAGCGTCCACTAAAGCTGAGCGAGATGGATATTGAGGGAGTTTGCTGGGGAAATACGGGGCTAGGGGGTAGGAATGGGTTTGGGGAGGTGGTGAAGCGGGTAGGACCGTTGGAATGAAATGTTCCTTGTCTCTCAGAGGCGCGTAAGTGTAATCGTAAACGCTTTTGTGTGAGATAGCGCAATCTGCCTTTCTTTAGCTTACTTATTTCCATCTATGTTTGTATCTGTTTCTACCCCTCACAACCTCCTCTCTTTGTCTCACGCCTTCTATCCGTCTCATTCTTCTCGTATTTCACAATTATGAGCTGCGAAATATTCTACGGCATGACTTGAGCGTAAAGAGTTCTTTTTTTCTTTCTAAGGCTTGGTTCGTTGGGAAGGAGCGGACATTTTCTCGTTACTCCAAATGTAGCTTAGTAATAACTGCGTAGTTGTTTGGGAGGTAGAATGAGTGTGATTGTGGCAGAAAGGGGAGTTTCGAACGAAAGAGAAGCAGAGTAGTACTATAAAGGAGTCTGCGTTGTGTTATTTCAGATGGATGATGTGTTCTTTATATGCTTATAGCTCAGAAACTATTGGTTTTGTAAAAATATATTCTGAATAAAAGTTTTTTTTTTATCTTTATCTGTACCACAACTTTACAATGAGATGTATATTTCGTATCTCAAATAGTTGCGGAGAAATGATGAGAAATAGGTAAAATATGTCCCACAAGTAAAGTATGTCATTCTCTTTCTTAAGAAAATGATAATTATTGCCATCTTTTTCATAGTTATCAAAAGTGTTTAGATTATAAAATGTAATCAAAATCGTTAAATCTGATTTCGAAAAAAATTGAATTTTTCTCTTTTTGCCCTTAAGTTAATTACCCTTAATATTAGGGTTGGATATCTGATCCTATAAAAAAATCTCTGGAGGACCTTATGAAAACCTCAGGTACCAAGGGGTGAAGCCAAATTTGTAAAATAGTTTCGGCTCCAGACCGCGATAATGAGAGACAGACGACATCGCGAAAACAATATTTTGGGTTTCAGGTGGTCAGGAAACGTTGACTTTTATCGAAATCACGATTTCGAAATTTTTGACGATCACAATACTTTCCCTTCGAGGGGTTGGGTGAAAGTAAAAATATAACATGTATTTCTTTTCTCTTATAATTAAAACTGTGCAGAGAAATGACTTTTAACTGTAAAATACTTTTCGTTTTAAACCATTAAGTAAAACTAGTGTTAAAATGTACTTTACAGGATAAAAAGTCTTCTTAAAATGTATGATATTTGATATAATATAGATGCTACAAAACCATGTAAAAATCACAAATTAGTAAAATATGTTTTCTTTTTATATCATTATTCTTGTAAACAAGTAGAAATTTTTTGTTTGAAATAATTTTGTTTCAAATATATTTAACATTTTATTGTTTAAATGCATCAATCATTTTCATTTAATGTACTTATAATCTAAATACAAAATTAAACTTGTAGGATATAATTACAAATGTATTTTCTTCGTGATCCACGTATTATTACTTGCCGGCCGGACTATCTATTATAATAATAATAATAATAATAATAATTATTATTATTATTATTATTATTATTATAATTATTATAATTATTATAATTATTATTATTATTATTATTATTATTATTATATATTATTATTATTATTATTATTATTATTATTATTATTATTATCAGGTATTCTATCTTGAAACAGGTCAATTCCTAATGTCAGTGAAGCTATTCCACCAATCTTTTCTTTCCTCTGCCTCTTCCTTCAGCTCCCAGAATTTTCTTCTTTCCTTTAAGTCATCCTATATTTGAATCCTCCTTCTTCCTAAGCCATACAAATACCTAGATATGTTTAGCAATGAGGAGTATAGCATTTAAGGGATTGCATAACAATCTGCGTGAAGAAAGTCTTTGAAACCATTTGAAAAATAAAATTATTTTGTAACTTCGGCCAGGATTCAAACTCTGATCTACGATCACCGGTTTTTAAACCAGATAAGTCAAGACAGCCGCCTATTTCCAAGTTCCCTCTAACGTCATTTATCACATATGTTAAGTCACACCTTTGGCCACGGTGCATGAGGTGTTGTATTCTTATTCTACAATGTGATCAATGCTGGGGATATCGGTTTCAGAAACAGGCTATTGTGGACTGGGGGTATTTTTCTAAATGGGATCTTTCACCGAGGATTATCCATCATGCCTCATCAATAATACAGTTGTACTTACTCTCAATATGCCTTCTTCATCACTTGCCATTAAATAAAACCTTTAAAATGGAATGTAGGAAACATGAATTTTTTATGGCAAAAAATTTGTTTAGCCCCATTAAAATAATAGAATTTTAATTTCTTCACATGGTTATATCAACAGTTGTTGAATATCTGTTATGGGCATATCGGCATTAGATGACAAACTTTTTAAATGTAGAGGAAAAGCTGTCAATAAATTCCAGAACACTCTTGACAGATATTCAACAACTTTTGATGTCACCATGTATATACCAATTAAACTCTAAGATTAAACTGATGCAATATTTGCTTGTTTTTTTGGCAAAATAATATTTTGCTATAAACGCTCTAAAAATACCGCCCCTACGTCTTGTTCCCTACACTTCCACAATAACCTTGCTGGTGTGAAAGTAGTAACAGGGAAGCCAGAATTTTAATTCCAGACTGGGTGTGATGAGAATAGTTTTTAATAAATTGGCTCTCACTCACACTCCACGCAATGTCTGTAACATATCCTCTCAATTATACTTTACTAATCCCAACCCTATCAGCGTACCTAATTAATATTTATTTTCATAACATGAAATAGTAGTGAAATATGTCAAAAATATGAAATATGGTGTTAAGTTATAGATTTATTTTTAAACTAAAACTATTTTAAATCCATGTTTATTTAATTGATTTACATAATAAGTTCCTTTTATAGAGTTTTGTCTCTCATTATAATGATTATATGGTATATTTTTCCAATATTTTCTTAATGAAACATCAAAGGTATTACAGTTTACTATAGAGTATTACATAATATCACCTAGTATAAAAGCGTCCCTGTATTTCGTCAGCCAAAAGAATTGAGTCATCTCCACCTTGTTAGAGGGTATCTATCTAATGGTGGATGGCTAACGTTTCTAAGGGAACGACCCATTAATTACAAAGGTTCTTCTTCTATCCACCATTCAACAAGGCCTTTGTGACAATCGTCTTCGTGGTTAACGGCGCCCGCTATAGAATTCCTTAGAACGGATGTTTACCACAGTATGAACGGAGTAAGGTGGTCTGGAGTTGTAAACGGTTGGTCTTATAAAGATGCTCTACGCCCCTATTATGTTTATGAAATGATGGTGAGTATTCCAGCATCTACGAAGAACAAGATCTAATCTTTACGAAAATGTCTAGAAGATCTCGTACCTCGTCCGGGCTATACGCATATTTACAAGAATAGGACAAGGATGAGGAAAGTAAAATTAAAGGGAAACGTGCTAGAATCTACGTGTAGGAATAATTAAAAATTATTTAGTAACAAAATAACAATTAAGTACATTTTGACGGAATTTTATACCCGATATGAACTAAGGTGTCAAGATAGTCACCGGCAAACCCGACCATTTGATTAAGAGCTTAAGGTTCGAATTAAGGAAGTATGCACTTAGTTGTTTTTTCTATATTGTTATTCACTCTTCCCCTGAATAAATTTATGATAAATTTCTTATAAATAATATCTTAATCACTTATACCATTTTTCTGCGGGTATCCCGCATAATCGTGTAAAATAATTATGTCTTGTAAATTATTTATGTTGTGTGACAAAAAAAAGATTAAATCTTAAATAATGCGTCTGATTTTATATCATGGTAGTTTGTTTAGGATAAATACTAATTTTTGTTTAATCCAATACAAAGAAGCATGAAACCTCAGCTATGTTGTTAGTGTGTCTGTCTAATGATCCAATGGTCCATTTCCCCTTTTAGAGAGATTTATTAAAGGCCGGAAACAGGTTGTTGAGTTCATTCTTGATTTAAATTAGTTTACAAGTCATGTTATAATGAATTCAGCTGGTTTGGAAGGTACTCTTTAAATAAATAAAATACATATAAGAAAAAACAACGGGAAACTTCGCCTGATCGTTCGTCAAAGCATTGTCTTGAAAGAGCTACCCTCGGTCGATAAGGTCGATGGAACGTTAAGAATATCCACCAACATTAGCTAAAGAGAGAGGTACTTGAACACATCTCCACTTCCCGATACCATTTTGTAAGAGCGTCCCGGGATTTCCCCTGATACCCGATATCCACGACAAATGATATCTCTTTGTATTTATCCTCTTAGTGTGTGACCTACATCCATCTTGATGGTTAGCGACATCCCAGTGGCAGATATAGGGTGGACCAATTTATCCTTAGAATGAGGGGAAACAAACAGATCCATATCCGAAAATGTATTTTGAAGCTGCGTCAGAAAAAATACTTCTTTAAAATAAACGAGTACATCTATAAAGTTTGTTAGTCTCCTTTTCCTTCGAATAATATATAAATGTGTTAAAGTTAAAACATAAAAAAGTGTAAAGGTAATTTTTATCTTAAAGGCATTATTTATAGTTAAGAATACTGTGAGTTCCGGTGAGGTATCTAATTACATTAATCATTTAGCACAATTTGTGCTTACTATTTACAACTAAATTTAGCTAAGGTGTGGATGCAGGGAACGTGAAGAAAGGTCAGTGTTTTCAAAGTTTTTATATCAAATTTTTTTTTGCTAAAATAAATAAGATATTGCTTCATTACAAACATAGAACTTAATTTTCTTCGTATGGTAATATAAACAGTTGTTTAGTATCTATTATGGACATAGCAGCATAAATTACAAACTTTTTAAATAAGGAGAAAAAGTTGTCATTAAATTTCAGGACACCATTGACAAATATTCAAGAAATCTTGAAAAAGAAATGTTATCATTTTACCAAGACTGAATTCTACAAAGTTTAAGTATGAATACATTATAAAAAACCTCAATTAATCACTAAGATATATTTATTTTTTACGATGTGATACATATTATTATTATTCTGAATGAAGCTGCCGAAGGTTTAAACCAATTACAATCAATTTAATTCCAAGCCTGAATGCAGTAAGCGTAAAATAGTTATTATATTAATATTAAATAGGGGAAAATATATGAATAAATAAAGCATCAACCTTCATACAGAAAATTTGCTAAACAATAAAGAGAATCGTAAGTATTTTAAAATATTACAACACATTTATATTTGATAAAGACTTCTGGATAAATAGGTCGAAATTATGAAAAATATACATAATATTATATTATTTAACCAAATCTTAAAATAAACATTAAAACACTGAGGAATGGTTAGATGTATTTTAATCTCCATGTCTCACTACACGTTCGGGCTATACGCATGGTTTCCATATTAAAAGTCTTGTTATTCAGCCTAAAATATCTTGTTAAAGGACTAAAAAAATGTTAAACTTTATATGAAATCTAATAAATTTCAAGATCACTAAATAAATTAAAATTAACTACTAGTTATTGTATTATTCCTTAAATTCATGTTAACAAAGAGTTGTGCTACCTTCTTGATAAATATAAAAAACAAGTAATCAGTGATGATTTTAAGGAAACCACAAAGCATTCTTTTTTAATACTAGCCATATGCTTAAAAATATTTCTCATAGCACGTAGCCTACTTATCAAACTACTTTTATTTTGCTGAAATTTTTTTTATTAAGACTCATGATAATGTTATCAAGAGGATTTATACTCTAAGAAAATTAATCGACAGGAATATTTTAATTACATTTATATAAAATAAATATAATTTTGAATTTTTTAGTATGTCAAAAACATAATCTGGATATTGGTTTTTACTTTCAAAGGGTACGTATGTATTACATGAATTTGAAAATCATACAAAGTGTATCATGGTCTTAATTAAATAAATGTAACGGAACTCCGCACGGAATTTCTCACTCTATTGTTTAAAAATGTAGACATTTACTCAAAACTCGTAATATATGTGAAACGAAATAATATACATTAGAAAACCCAAGCATAGATTGCACTATACTTATGTAAAACATTTTTTGAGTCCCGGTTTTAAATGTTATAATTTTATTTTTAAAGAATTAATGTCGTCATTTGTTTGTTTGGACCATTAAAAAACATAAAAATTGGGTCCACAAGGGTCAAAACTTTGTATTAAAATTTTGACCTCCGGTTACAATTTTCGACATTTTAATAGGTGCTGCACATCTTCAGGTCATCGAATTGCTATTAAATTCTTCATTTAGAAATTTTGACAAATAAAAAATGTAAACATTGACTATTGAGTCTAAAATACCGATAGATCCTTGTTGTATAAACATTCCTCCTAAGAGGTTTAAGGAAAAATAACATAAACATTTTTTAGATACTTACTCATATTTCATTACTCTATGTCACTGGAGAATTATTGCGTTAAGACTTATTTAGTATCTCTTTACAACTAAAGCTCACAAAATTGTATTAATATGTTTGCAAATATCTCAGAAACTGTTGCTTTTATAAAAATACAATTCATACAAAAGTTTTTAATTTTTAATAGTAATACAATTTTTCAATGATAAGTTATTTAATATCTCAAATATTTGCAGATATATGGAAATTTCTGCTTCTGTAAAGTACCCTAAAGGTCATTTTCATAGGAAAATGAAAGTTGCCAGATTATTAAATAATGTATTAATTATATCTTAATCAACGCCTAGATACGAATTTTGATCAAAATCGTTAGAGGAGATTTTGAGAAAATCAATTTTCTCTTTTCGCTTTTTATTAAACTACTCTTAATTTTAACTTTAAACCGACACACAGACAGACGGCACTGTAAAACGTACTTTTCAGGGTTCAGGGGGTCATGAGACGTTGACATCCATCAACATTTCCGATTATAATTTTTTTACGGTCGCAATACCTTACCTTTAATGTTCAATAAGTTAAAAAGTATATATATTTACGTATAGCTTGAAAACTATTGGTTTTATAAAAATATATTTCGAATAAAATATTTGTATTATAAATAGATTTATATATTTGTAACTTTAAGTAATTTCATAGCTCAAATGGTTTCGGGGATATGATAAAAAAAATGAGAATATACTTATCATACTGGAGCCCTTAAATTCATTTTGCCAAAATATTGAGAGTAACCATCTAGTTTGGAATATTTATAAATGTTTTAAATCAAAAATAATCAAAATCGTTAGAGCCAATTTTTAGGAAATTGACTCTTTCTCTTTTTGATCTTCAGTAAAATACCTTTAATTTTAGGGTTGGATATCAAATTCCAAAATCCTTCCCAGCAACCCTATGAAAACCCTAGATACCAAGTTTTAGCCCAATCGGTCAAATAGTTTAGGCTCTAGTTGGAGGTAGAGACAAACGTAAATTCAAAAACAACCTTTATGATTCGGGGGATCATGAAACTTCAAGATTCATCAAAATTTCGATTTCGATATTTTACGATCACAATACTTATTCAACCTGTAAGATAGCTAGAAAGTAAAAATGTTAATATAAAACTCAATTTACTATTAAACATCTGCAGTTTGTTGAACTCATTTATATCAAAGCCTATTGCAAGGACTTTCTTGGTCGCTGTTAATATCTATAAAACGCAGAAGTACAAAATTTAAAAATGTGTATCCCTTGTGCACAAACATCTGCACTCAAAGCCGGAATTTAAGAATTTGATTTATTAGCTTTTTTTTTAATTTAATAAAAACTGTGTCGGAAATAATAAAATTAAGAGATTTTTTTATATTTCGGTTTGAAGAATGTAAAATCAATCCATTGCATGGTCATCCCGGACAACAATGGGAACTGCTGCTAGTATAACATAATCAAATCCATATTATTAAAAAAGTCTTAACTTTATAATATATTTAGGTCCTAGGTCATCATTTTATCTGTACATTTTAATCAAGACAAATTAATTTTATTCAAGCTTCATGATATTTAATTTAACACTAAAACTTTTGTAATTATTTCTGTAGCTCTTCTACTCCAATACTAAATATGGGACACGTATATAACTTCAAATTAAGTCTAGAGCTACTCATAGATAGAACTATATGTGGATAGAGGGGTTGAGCACGAAGCCTTTTACCCAGGAGCTGTATCTAATTAGATGGACGATAGTAAGCGAGAATCCACCCCTACACCCGTTTATCCCCCTAACACTCTCCCACCCTTTGCTAGGGCTGTGAAACGGCTGAAGATACGGGCGTGCCTTTTAAACATCCCTTTGGCGTTCTGGTTATTTGGCAGTCAAATAACCAATATAGTCCCTCGCACAGGACTAATTGACGCGGATGGGCTAATTTCTCACTCTTTGTAGATAAAATTGGTATCGTATCAAACAACCTTTGTCTTTTTATTTAGTTGGTGAAATATGTTTCTTATCAAATATATATATATCTATATAAAGACAAAACCTTGCAACTAGAAGTCTTAGTGTTGAAATACATAAAAATTGTAATACGACTCTCACTCGAATATATTTATTTCTTAGGGGAAAAAATATTTATCGCTGAGATATATTTGACCTATAAACAGGATAGCAATTAATTATTATTCACACAATTATAAGACTTACGTCACATCACACACGTTACTTTCACCTTCATTGTTGATACTGTGCCCTTAGTGGGTGGCCCGCGAAGTAATGAAAGAATGTATTAATCTTTGTTATTATTTATTCACTTTATCAACCCTTCTTACCACCTTTTCAGGTTAAACGCATATATGATTAATCTAATAGGTTAAGGATGAGAAAGCAAGCATTTTAGATGTAGTTTAACTACATTTGCTTTGAAGGAGAGTGAGAAACCATTTAAAGAAAAACCACCTACTGAAGATCTGATTGGAATCATAACCCCTATATCCCCGTCTTAATCAGCCCAGTCTAACCAAAGATTGACGTCTTATATCTGTGGTACATTTACCAGAGTGGTACGTATAATTATTCCCGGTTGTAGGCCATGAAAAGCCAAACTTGACAAGTCGTACAAAGACAAGACCTTTTCAAATTTTATAAATTTATTACGACCCAGATAGGGTGACCTAGTGGTCTAGGGGGTAAGGTGTCAAACTTCTGTGCTGAGGGTTCAATCCTCGGTCCCGGCACAGATTTATCTGATTGCCAAACCCTTCCTTCACCTCTGACAAGATGTGTATTAATCACAACTTGTGAATGTGAGGAATGTCAGGCCTCCACCGTGGTTCGGATCCCACGTTAAACTGTAGGTCCTTCATTTCATCTCAAAATCACCCTACCATTGCACATTAGCGTAAGTGCGTATAACCCGAACGGGTAGTAAGACGCGGTGCTAATAATAATAATTATTATTAATATGACCCAGTTTAACCAAAAGTAAAATAGATTTAAAGAGCGGTTGGTGATGTAGCAACACAAATTCACGGTCAAACAACCGCGGAGTACTTGGGACACCATTGAAAATGTACCGAAAGATAATATATATTCAGCTTTGTCTCGGTGGTAATACAAATTATGGATATTGTTTGCATGGTATGACATTAAATAGTTTAGGAACCATTGTCTTAGATTATTCAGACACAAGCGTATACCTGTGTTATTATTTGCCATGCACCGTTTTAATATCGAATATATACAAGCAAATTTTTAAGGTTTTTAATGGGGCTAATAGTTTGTGGACACAATGTAAATTACCAACACCCGTAAGGATGAGGAACAAGGTGTCAATCTCGTTTGGTCTCTTTTTCCAGATATGAAGAGGCCATGGTTCAAATTCTGTTAGGGTGTACTGAAGTACATTTAAAAAATTAATGGCCTACCATCCTCCCTCCTTTTAAATTCAGACACATTTTTTCCTAGTTATATTTTTAATACCACCATCTTAGTGGTTTTAATACTAAATTTGCAAAAAGCCTGTATGGGTAATAATATGCATACATGTTCATTATAAAATATATTTTTGAAACTTGAATACCCGAATCCATGGGTATGCAAACTTGACTGAATGTCTAGATCCTCTTATATGGTTTTGTGATCAAGGTGTGATCAGGATTCGAAATTGGGCTGGGTGTATTGAAGTGTGTTTTTCCTAAATGGTTCACCACTATTCATAAACGTAAATTCGATGTTTTTCCCCTATAAATTAAATATTACTTCCCCCCACTCTTGTAGTATAAATATGCGGGTAATAATTATGAGAAATAAGACGCGGATCTCATAAGTTCTAGTACCATTCTAACATCTTGATATAGCCTAAAACTTATGATTTTTGGAGTTAGTATTAGTACTATACGTACTAAACAATATACTTACAAGGAATGAATTCCAAATATTGAAAAACAAAATAAGTAAGCGTTTTTTAAACTCGCTCCGTGAAGCCTTTGGACTCCTCCAAAACTTTTCAGGTTCCGTGAGGCAGTTTTATAATATTCTTTATTTGTTTTTCACTAAATAACATTGCATCATTAACTTTTTTTTTATCAATTTTTCAATTGAAAATAAAGGACAATCGCAAAGGTGCAGTCAGGACATGTTATGTTTTCTTTTTGTTTTATACTATAACACCTGTCAAATCTAACTGTCGTTATTGAATGTTCATCAGATTAGTTTAAACATTTTTATGAATGCTCCAGCATGTATTTTGTCAATGGCAAGCCCTTCGGCATAAAAATGGCAAGTACCCCTGAAATATTAAATTTAAATAATTTTTCCACTCGACTATTTGGGAAGATCTTTAACATATTTCTTTACTTAAGAATTAATAGCCAGAGCTATTATTTATGCTTATTAGTAGGGAATTACTCCACTAGATATCATATTCTGAAAATTGAAAAATGACACCTGGACACGGGTCCCGGGTTCGATTCCCGTGTCCAGGTGTCATTTTTCAATTTTCAGAATATTTCTTTACGTCATATTCCTCGCATTTGCAACATTTTGGCTTCTTGTATTAAATGTCAAAGTTAATTTGTGAAATTAAGGACCGGTTGACGCTGAACACATAGCTATCTTAGCATGGAAATGAGGGTGTTCCTTATTATTGCACCGTCAAGGTAAAAGGATCACGGATGAAGGGGCGTCGTATAGAATTGATGGATGGACTAACCTTGCTCTGTTTTTTTTGGTAGCACTACGTAATTAACCTAAATATTTTATGGAATAAAAGTCCCTTATGACTATATTTTCTACAGCAGTCTTTAAGGACTAACACTATCCAATCAGTCATCGTTATATAGCACGACCTCTTGAAATGGTCTCTAACCCTTTTGGGTTTGAGGGTAGTCCATAACGTTTTGCTTCTGGTATGACGCGCTGATGAAATTGAATTAAATTTAGATTACGTTTAATTAATTAAATGTTACCCAAACAGGAGTCTTACGCTTGCATGAATGTGTGTGTGTGTGTGTGTAAGTTACTTCTGTTAAACCACACACATTTTTAAATTATTCCGCTTGGTTCATTCTGCTTGGCGCTGAAGTCGGGTAACTGGTTCACAGTGGTGGGAATCAAATGTTGCCAACAAAGGAAGTCTACAATTTCTCGTGGTAATCGAGCGAAGGTTGGTATAATGCACAAGGATGAAAACACTATATTTGAGATCAAATTAAGGTTTGTATTGTTAAAATGTAATAATAGTAGCTCAAACATAAATCAGTAGCCTACTTAGAAAAATATGTCTCATGATTTACAAAATATTATAGAAATTTGAAATTTATTCTACCGTGAAATTAAATCATTATCTTCAATTATAAAAACGATTTATTAATTAGGGACAGGTCATTTTAAATAACATTTAATCAAGTAACTAACCAGTATGTAGTATTATGAAAAGTAAATATTGGGATCAATATTAAAGTTGTAAGTTATCTCAAAATAAATCAACACGACCATACACTGAATTTAAGACCCAACAATATCAAAATATTTATTAAATTTGAATAGCACATTCGGGTTTATTTCCTAAAAAATAACTTATTTTTAACAATTAAGTAAATACTACTTATAAGGGATTGTAAAACGTTTTTTTGTACCCATTAGTGATTTAAAATATAACCACCACAAGGTTGTCAAGATAAATCAAGGTGGAAAAGCTCAGAAATAATTAAGAGGAATAATTTTACAATCTAGTTGATCTGAAAACTAGTAATCAAATGAGAATTTTGATTGACTGCAAAAAAAAAAAAATCACGAAAAAACCTCCCAATTTAAATGCACTTGTTTTCTTTGCTAGGTTGATTAAAGTTTAACATCCAGGTAACCACATAGGTTTCCATGTGAATAAAATATTTGACATATCTATAAATATTTTTAAAATGTTTCTAATTCACGAGAATTCAGTATCAAATTTTTGTAATCCTATTTTACACGTGAAGATTATTTTTAAATAAAATGAAATATTAGTCTCTATAAAAACCAATAATAAAATATTTTGGAGTAATCGTATGATAGAATGGTATATTGGAGAACTTATTCTAAAATACCGTGAGTATTTAGGTCAACATTGATAACTTTTAATTTTTTTCAAAAATTATTTAGTACTTTTTTATAGAATAACATTTCCATAAATCACCAATTTATTAGTCGTAACTAAAGAGTCTATGATATTAAATGTTGTTCTTGTTTTTTTTTTTAATATGCTAGATATTCATTGAGAATACCGTTCGTTGTCTCTTGAGCTGACTTTAAAATGTGCACTTCTATTCACATATTAAGATGGGGTGTAGAGTTTACACGGAAGAATGCGTTGCAAAAGCTCACTTGGCCCACGAAGCGCACATTCACTAAAAGAAGAAGGAAGGGAGATTCAGAAGTAAGGGGTTATAAGATAGAAGTTTAAAGACGACGTTTTAAGAAAGGAATTGTATTTTCCAGAAACTCAATTTTAACCAAACAAGAGAAAGTAACTCGTGGAAATATCTCATATCGAGTAAACTACATTCTCATTCACACAAAATAGGATAATAAGGGGAATATGATGATAGTGAGAAAATATTTCTCGAGATTTTGACAGAAATTATATATCTTATTCAAAACAGGTTATTTGTGTTATGTGTTTTGCACGTATGTATGTGTGTATCCATAATTTGAATCTTAAGCTATTTAATAAAATACTATTTGTTTCTACAAGTGTTAATTTTTTTTTAAATGAATCATTTTGTATTATTCCGTATTTAGTCATTTAACCTGAAGCTATCTATAAAATGGGTTTTTTTGAATACAAACATGAATTTTATTCCATTATATAGATTAACTTTAATAGCAATAATATTAATGAAGTAGACTTCCCCTTCTGTATATTTACTACATTTTGTTTCCATCTAGTTTAACTTACAATATTTTACACGAAATTTTCTTTGAGCTTTATCATCATGGATTAGATATTGGTAAATTTTTCCATCACACTTTGGGGTAGATAAGGACATTTTTGTTTATACTCTATTATATTGAATTTCACAAGTATTTTATTAGTCAAGAGACACATATAAATACAAATCTGCTTGATTTAATATAGTTATTAAATAGCTAGATATCTACTAATCCACATTTCTGTATAAAAATTAGGTTTAGTCTTAAAATGATGATACTTATTATATGCAGTAAAAAATTCCTTTTTTAAAGAATATATATTTATGAATAAGCAATGTCATGGAAAAGGGGTGAATAAACAATATACAGAATGAAACTTGGAGAGCCACATTAGTGCACTCAGCAAATACGAACTACCCTACTAACGTAATAAAATATTTTGCAACAATTAATTCTGTTATCAATAATTCTAAATTTATCCAAACCAATTAAATGAAGTATATTTTGTTTATTATTTTTTTAAATATTCAAACGTATAAAAAAAAGTACACTCTATTTCAAAAATATATTTCCTTAATTAAAAAAAATTAAATATTAAGAAATACAAATTAATTAATAAATAAATAACAACCATATGCATACATGCTTCACACGAGATTTCTATATTTTGGCATTTTGAAACTATTCAAAAATAACCCTCATCTTGTTTTACTCTCAAATGGGTTGAATTTCAAAAAATCCAAATAATTTCTGGATCTTATGTAAAAAGGCCCTTCCTTGCCAATTTTCATCTTTCCAGTTCAAGTGGTTTGGAAGATTTGGTAGAACTACCCACTCCTTGATTCACCACCATGGAGTTGAATTTCGAGATGTACAAAGAAAAATCCCTATAACTTAAAGAAATATCCCTGAAATACGAACTACCCTACTAACGTAATAAAATATTTTGCAACAATTAATTCTGTTATCAATAATTCTAAATTTATCCAAACCAATTAAATGAAGTATATTTTGTTTATTATTTTTTTAAATATTCAAACGTATAAAAAAAAGTACACTCTATTTCAAAAATATATTTCCTTAATTAAAAAAAATTAAATATTAAGAAATACAAATTAATTAATAAATAAATAACAACCATATGCATACATGCTTCACACGAGATTTCTATATTTTGGCATTTTGAAACTATTCAAAAATAACCCTCATCTTGTTTTACTCTCAAATGGGTTGAATTTCAAAAAATCCAAATAATTTCTGGATCTTATGTAAAAAGGCCCTTCCTTGCCAATTTTCATCTTTCCAGTTCAAGTGGTTTGGAAGATTTGGTAGAACTACCCACTCCTTGATTCACCACCATGGAGTTGAATTTCGAGATGTACAAAGAAAAATCCCTATAACTTAAAGAAATATCCCTGGCAAGTTTCATATTTTTAGTTAAAGTGGTTTAAAATATATGTAAAAAAAACATCCTTTTCACTTCACCCTCTTAAGGGTTGAATTTTGACCACTCCCAAAATAGTTCTGGCCCATTACCTAAGAACTCCATCCATGTCAATTATATCTTTTCCAGCTCAATCGGTTTTGATGTAAATGAAAAACCACCCCTTCCCTCTTCACCCCCTTAGGTGTTGAATTTAAAAGATCCCAAAAATAATCTGGACCGTTATCTAAAGATAATTTTTCTAGCGAGTTTCATCTTTAAAGCTCAAGTCGTTTGAAAGATACGGTTATTCATTTTAAAATGTTCCAACACTCCACCTTCATAGGGGTTGAATGTTGAAAAATACCAATAGTTCTGGCTCGTTACCTAAAAAGTTATTCCATGCCAATTTTATCTTTTCTAGCTCAAACTAATTTTGATAATATGATAAAAACAACCTGCTGCCTGCTTTACCCCCTTAGAAGTTTAATTTAAAAAGATCCCCATAATTATCTGGATCGTAACCCAAAATGAACTTCCTTTCCTGGTTTCATTTTTTCAGCTCTTGCAGTTTGGAAGATATGGTTACACCTTTAAAAATGTTACAACACCTGTTTCACCATCTTAGTGACTTGTTTATATTGACAGCAATATTCTTGTCATAGATACTATTCTTGTTATATTTCTCATTGTTAACTCTTAAAAGAGTTGGGGAGCTATCCAAATAATTGAATATATCTGCTTATACAAAGTGCCCTTAAAGTCATTTTCCTGTAAAAATGAGATGTGTCATAATTTTATAGTTAGAGTGATACTTCTACGGTAATGGATTATTTTAATTTAGATCCCCTTAAAAAGGTATATTTTTTCCTTATATTTTCACCTCTTCCTCTAATATATTTCAGAGTTAAATTTAAAAAATTTAAAAATTAAGGATTTTAAGAATTGTATGTGTTATACCTGCTGGGCGAATATAAATTAAAAGAACATAGAGAAGTAGTTGCTTGTATTAATTTTAGAAACTTAGAGCTAATCCAACACTCCATAACCATTTATCCGACTCCCACCTAAAGTTTAAAATCTTAAAATCTATTTTATTATCTAGAGGTTTCCTTTTATCTGCCTGCAAAATTTAAATTTTCTACCACACCTAAAATAATATTTATATTTATAAACCTCCCCATCCTTATTTACCAGATTCCCTTTGAAAGATTTAAAATTTCAAGACTTAAATGAATATCTGAAGTGGTCCCCTTAATTGCAAGACACATTTAAATTTGCTTTCTATCTGATAAGTAGCTACTTATATTAGTTTTTGAATTTTTGAATTCCTCAACTCCTATTCTCCCAATCACTATTATAAATTTCGTGTTTCTTTGTCTTCCAAATTTTAATTTTCTTCCTCTTATAAAAAAAAGTTTGTATGTAAATGTGGTTGTACATGTGTGTGGTTTGGTTTGTTTGTGTTAATAGTGTCTGTGTGGTTGTGTTATGTTTGTGTGGCTATGTTTGTGTGTTTGAAGGCCCTACTGTTTTTTTTTTAGCATCACGTCTTACTACCCTTTCTGTTTATACGCTCATGTACTAATAACTTTAATAGTTTTAGAGATTAGGAAGGCTATATTTAGAGGAAGTGTACCCACATTGGCGTGAAGGTATAGTTAAAACCATCGTGGATTACAACCCTCAATACACCCGACCAAGATTCGAACCTCAATATTCCCGTCATCGGAAGTCTATTCTACTGCGAGGGTAGCGCGTTAGACCACGTGGCTACCGAAATGGGTTTGTATTTGATGTGTGTCTATGGTTTTTTGTGTGAGGTTTTGTGTGTGTCTGTAGTTTTGTATGTGTTTAGTTGTGTGTGACTGTATGTGAGGGATACTTAAAGTTAGATATGGACATACCACATAGCTTAGAAAGTTCTATAAAAATAGCTCTGAGATCGTTTTGACCATTTTAAAACCATCATGACTCTTCTTTTGTTACCATTGCAGCACACAAAACCTCCCCTATCACGCATCCCAACCCCCTTCACTCCAAACACTAGTGGGAGGGGAACAGGCAGTAGTGATAAGTCTGTCTCAAACTCTCGCGCGCAATTTCTCTCCAGAGTAAAATTTCAGGTTAAATAAAAAACACCCCAAACAGTCTTAAATCACTCTTATTTCGGTGGCATGGTAAACAAAGACGCTCGAGTGAACGTCAGCCTATGCGGCAGGGGAAAGAGAGTGAACGGTTAGAAGGGTAGATTTATGTCAGGGGGTGTTTTCTGACCTCATGCTTTTCCTCTAATGACTCGTTATATGTTCACTTCCTAGAATATTACTGTATCTTACTTTAATTTTATTAAACATTATTTTCTTTGGTAAATTGAAATAAAATATCCATGAAATTTTACAGGAGGTGTCTACAAGCTTCAAATAGACATTTATTAATGAATAAAATAAATAAGAGTCCCTTTTTACTCCTATAGTCAATACGAACTTTTACTTAAACTATAAACTTAAATTTGCAAAATAGCTTTTAACAATTTCACCATAAAACTAAGATATTATTTTACTTAAATAATAACGTATTAAAAAATAAAATGGTCATATCAATAGACATTTAAGTAAATTAATAGCCTTGTTTAACTTTTAATAAAAAGTTGTTGATTTTTGTTGCTATGAGAGTTACTATGAGCTAGTCAAAATCAACATGATAGTTAATATCATTTTAATACTAGGAGTTTTTTTAAGCACTACGTCTTATTACCCGTTTGGGCTATACGTTTATGTATTAATCACTCTAATAGTTTCAGGAATGAGGAACGATATATTTATAGGTGTACCCGCATTTGCGTGGAGGTAGAGCGAAAACCCACCCTCAGTACATCTTTCCGGGGTTCTAGCCCCGATTGCTCTGTCATCAGCAGTCTAGTCTAGCATGAGAGGGACGCCATATATTATGTGGCCATTGAAGCAGGTAATTTAATGCTATTCGACCAATGATACGGGCTATATATATATATATATAATAAAACGGATATATTTACAAGAGGCTCTAGAATAAAAAAGATAATTTGTATTACGTTTTAAGCCAGGAAAAACTAGCTACAAATAATACAAATAAATAAAAAACCTTGTGTTAAAAATAAATCCTTAACCGTAACTTTAAAAAATACACAAAAACCTTCCATTAAATTTTAGTGAAGCTACTCGTTTTAGAACCATTTGACAAACTAATGATTTTTTTAGCACCACCTATTACGGTTATGTAAATTACGCCGATGGTTTAAGGGACTAGGCAGGTTATATTTAGGACAGGTGTACCACCATTTGTATGTATGTAGAGTGGAAAACAATTTTGAAATAAAAACACCCTTATAATACCCGACCTAGATTCAAACCTTGATCTCCCCGTCAATGGCAGTTTAGTTTTCTGCGAGAGTAGAGGGTTAGACAACGTGGCCACCGAAGCGGGTCACGTGAATTTCAAGAAAGTCTTGACTCGTGAAAGAAACAAGCGAATCGATGGTCACAACAGGTGAAGTGGTGCTCCACTTGTTCTATAAAACCCCCTAACCCACAATCCAACCTGTCCTTCCACGTTCTGTTCCACCCAGCCGCAGTCAGCCCCAAAACACCACCTGTCCAAGTGCCCCTTACATTATTAAACGACTTAAATGGGTTTTAATTACAGAAAGGACTATACGCACTCTTGCATAAGGGTTGGTTGGTGTCAGTGGTAAAAAGGGGCGGGGGGCGAATGTTTCGGGGCGGTAGAGAGACACAGTCTATAAATGGCTCGTGACTTTGGGGTTCAGGACAATCACGTGTATTGTAGCTCTCTACTGTGATTGCCTCGCACGGCCGATCGATGATAAGGTTGGATACCAAAGTTGGGTTCAGGAGGGGAAACGGAGGGGTTGCGTTGATGTCAACCAGAAACTATTTTAAGGTCGAAGTTAAAACTGGCGCAGGGAGTGGCTGATTACAGAAGAGGTATTTATATTCAAGGTACATTGGAAGCTCACAGTAGGGAGAATGCTCAAATCATAACGTAGCAACTGCATAACGTAGCAACAAGATTATTATTAGCGCCGCGTCTTACTACCCGTTCGGGTTATACGTACTTACGCTCATGTGCAGGGGTAAGGTGATTGTGGGATGAAAAGGAGGACCTACAGTTTAACATGGGATCCGAACCACGGTGGAGGTCTGGCATTCCACACATTCACAAGTTGTGATTAGTACACATCTTGTCAGAGTAGCAACAAGACAAACATGGATTGTAAACGAAACCCTTTACACTTTACAATCATTGAATTAATAAAATAATAAAATTAAAGGGAAAAAACCTCTTACTCCTTACACCCAACGGTGGAAATGCTGCTACCTAACCTTTGAGTTGATTATGCCTACTATTCAAACATCAAACATGCAGCTGCCACGAGAAATGGTCAGTGTTTTTTGAGGTTTTCAAAGGAGAAAAATTACTAAATAAATCAAATATTGCTCTACTTGAAACATAAGGTTTAATTTTATTCATGTTTTGAAACCAACAGTTTTTAATATCTCTTATAAGCATAGCGCGATTAGATAAAAAAAACATTTTATATGAAGATAAGAATTTGTAATTTAATTTGTTTCGAAAAAAAAAGTTTTGATACAAACACTGCAAAAATACTGCCCCCAACTAGCATTCACTACAATTCTAACTTAAAATATGATTGTTATAGAAAATCCTAACAAATTTAAGTAAAATATACACCAATTTAAGTGTTTCTCTGATAAATGAAGACCTAGGAAAATACTAGAAGCATTCTGTAAGTAGTAACGTTTTATTCATTCTAATGACAATTAGTTCATTATCTGCGTGAATCGGTCATGATAATATGACGATACAGCAACACGTGAAACTGGTGAAAACCGTACCGTACGGCTCATCTGACCCAATTGTTAATCGTAATGTAGACTCGGGATGTGATTTAACTGGTCTAGCAAATCATGTTCGTTTCCTGGATAATCACCTCTTCGTCACCAACAGTCCAGCTTCTTTGCTGGTTCGCACGATAACTTGTTCTCCCAAAATAAATCTTGAAGGGACTTTTACCCAATCGTTTTACCCTCTCAGCCAAGCGGAGATTAATTAAGCCCTTCAATAGGGGTCAATATTCATTGATAACTAGAACTTTTGTACTTAAGAAGGCTAAATCAGCATTATTCTGCAAAAACGTTATGGTTTATTCATTTCAAGTCCTTTTCCTGGTGATTTTCTTGGTTGAAATATACCTACTAAGTGATACTATGAGGGAATAAGTCTCAAAGCTGAGGGAATTACATTATTAAGTATATATTTTCCTACATGGTTTTCCACTAAATTGCAGTATATTTATTTTCACAGCCTGGTGTCGCTATCAAACCCGAATACAAAAGTAAAAATAGTGAAAAGAAAGTTTTCTTCTTAGATTCGATAGCGTCACCCGGCGAGTTTTGTGTCTTTGTCTATTTCCGGGCAAGTTTGAGGCCACTCAGCAGATCAGTGTGGGGGAATATCGCTTAGTGAGGCTGTAAAAATATAGTATATCCAGCGTGAAGCTGTTCAGGTTTGTTAATTGAAGCTACAATGGAATTAATTATTTTAACCCAGGGCTACAAATTTACTTACGATGAAAATTACATTAGCTATAGCATTGCTAACATGAAAGAAAATACTTTGGAAATAAACTATAATATAATAGAAAATATCACATAAGTTTACTTGCCTTTATTTGAATCTTACAGTTTATATACAAACAATTATGTATTTAGTTGCATTTCATTTAATATGTCATTATTATTAAATAAATCCGTAAATTGTTGGTTTTATTTATATTCAAAAGAATCGTATTTTTATTTCGTGACAAAAACCAACAAAAAAGTCAAAATTTATTATGAAATGGGGGCGTTATTATAAGCAAGACTATGCAAATGTGTTCAAAAGTATTAAAATATATTTTAAAAGTTTATTAAATAAAAACAGTCTCCTTTTTTTTTAAAAAAAAGGTATTATTTGCTTTTAAGAGGTTTCCAATTTGACCATCCTTATTATCAGATCTAGAATAATTACTTTTACCATAGCTGCTAAAGACACTCTAATTCTTAGTTGGTTAGGCCCGGTTGGTAATTAATACCACCATTATTTGACGCTTAGTACAAGCAGGATATCACTAGGGTTTGGAGGAAGGATGGTAATTAAAGGAGATAACCGCATTAAACAATGCCCTCAATAAGTAGCAGAACAGACTTGTGAGCTAAATGTAATTAAATCCATACAAGACGGGGAAACTTAATAACATCTAAACTACACCCTCATAAATAGATTAGCAGATATTGTAGTCAATGAAGAAGTCCTTACATTAGTGAAAACAATATTATTAACTATTAGCAACTCAAAACGTTGAATTGGGATTCTAACATTTAATTTGTTAACAAGAAAATAAAGGATCAAGAGAATACAGAAACATTAATCACAATACAAAAACATTGTAAGACTCTTTTTTTCTATTTGAACTTACAGCCCGTCCTGGATATTCGTACATCCTAGTCTAATGAGGTATGGATTTCAATGAAAGAGTTTTAAGGTATTTATACACGCAGATAGAGTGAAGAACTATCTATGAATATAGATCAGTGTAACTAGCAGCCAAGATTGAAACCCCAGCCTCCATATCACTAGTTATCCAGTCAGTATGAGTTTGAAGCCTTAGATCAAGTGACCACGTGTGGAAAGTTGTTGATAGAAATCTTCTTTTTTTTTTTTTTNTTTTTTTTAACTCTTAAATGAATTCTTCAGTCAGCTTGACCGATGGGAACGAGGACCAAAGTGTCAGTCTCATGTTTTATGTTTCACCAGTGTCTTGGATATTAAGGTTATAGTCCCAACTGAGTTATATCAAGGTATTATTTTTATATTGAATCGTTGCTTCTCCTATCACGTAGAAAAATAAACTATTGCTGGTACATATTAAAATAATCTAAACCTGATGAAGGATAGGGCTGGAAAAAGCACCAAAGAAATATATAAGTTTTAACAAATAAGTTTATTAAAACGTAGACATAAAGATATAGAGCGACATATATGTGACAAGATTTAAGTTCAATGTCAATGAATTAATGATAACTGTATTCCGTAATTGAGGTAGAAAAGAATAGGTTGGACTAATAGGTATTATTACTTTGTACACAAGGAACCGATAGTTGTTAGAACATTTTGTTTGGTTAAATAACTCCATACATAGGGATATAAAAAAAAATATAAAAAAGACAATCTAGCTAGGCTAATACCAGACTAATGCCTGAGAGGTATAATCATTAAAAATAGTGAAACTATTAAAATAGAAACATACCATCAAATCATATATTTTTAAAGTTACTAAGAAGAATATTATTCAAGCCATCTAGCTTGTAATAACCCTCATGGAGATTTAAGAAAAACCAAAGAATAGTATCCTATAAGAGGAGTTTCCATTCTACAAATAATATATGACTAATAATCAGGCATCTACACAGTATTCTACTATGGCCGGTCATTTCCTCATAAGTAGGTACTGCCAGAGCAATCAATAGTAAATTTATACATCTACACATTACTAGGGCATACAATAGCTAATAGTAACTATCTATGAACACTAAGATAAATATGGTGCCTGAAGGGGCCGAAAGAAAGCATTATCCTCGTGAGTCACTAATTCAACCTAGTAGTGCTCCCACAGGTTGCGCACCGCCAATAGCTACACAAACAAGGGTGCAATCGTGACTGCAACCAATCACTGACCTATCTAGGTCCAAGAAGAAAATGTTAGATGATCTGATTGTTTCCATAAAGATATTCTAAATGAGATCATACCGTTTAGGGTGTCATAAAAATATAACGATGTCTTAATGACTTAGAAAAGGAAATCAATTTCATTGACTCAATATACTCAATCACCTTGTCCTATACATATGTAGAGCATAGAGCCTTATGGGCAGAGGGAAATAATCGTCAGGCAATCTGACTAAAGAAACCATGTCTGATGGACATAGAAAGCAACGTCAGACATTCTGACATAATACTCGATGTTCTCAGAAGAGGCTTCCTCTGCGACGTTGAGGGTGAGACCGACGCCTAATACATCGTGGCAATCAGTAGTATTCGGTGCTGAAGTTGTATGGAGTAGTCTTTCCTCCGGTGTATGAATACAATGGAATACAAAAAGGCGATCCACGGGGAATCTGTTATATAGCAACAGAATCTGGACAGGAGATGGAGATCTAAGGAGAAAAGGGGAGTAAGGGGTGGGAAGAGTTGCGAAATAACTCCACCTCTCCTCTCTAGCGCTGTCAGCAGGAGTGGAGAACAGAGACAATAATCTCTCTTTTCCCTGGCGTGTGCCCCTCGATCCAGACGTGAAAATGCTCACGATACCAAAATGGTTCGCTGGGGCAATGTTCCTCGATGCTTTGGAATTTCCCAGCAATATCAATTCTGAGTGAGTCACCACCTGTACATTCTTATTGAAATAGATTATTACTTGTTATCTTGTTTTAATTGTCTTTATGTAACTTTGTTTTTTTATGAAACTTTGATTGTAGATGTCATATTATATAGATGACATGCTCACCAAAAATGCGTGCACAATCCTTTCTAGATGAACCTTTCTTTCTATCTCATTTATATAAATATGCCAATACAATGGATGGGTAGTAAAACGTAAATCTAAAGGGGATGGGTGGAAGTTGAAATATAATTTTTTTTTATATTTTTTAAATTTATTTTTTATATATTCACGCCAGTAAAAATTTTACTACGTATAAAGAATTATTGGGGTGACTTATATTGTGTTTTTTTTAGGTTATATTCAAACTGCGGTATTTTACCGACTTTATCTATGTGGTTCTAGATAAAATTTGTAGTTTAAAAACAAATTATATATTCGCTTGGAGAGAGAATATGAAAATGTCAAATACAGTTGCACTCGGACAGAATTTGATACATGTTCTCCTTGTAAAAAGTGACGGTGCAAATAGAGCCTAATGCCTTAAGAGATTATCTCAAGCTCTAATAACAAGTAAATAAAATACAAGATTACTTTTTGATAAAAAATTGTATCATATCGACAGCAAAGATTTAATAAGGATTAGTTTAATGGTAATTAGATTTATAAAATATATATTTTCCAATTTATTTTTATCGACCTCAACGGTCTTGGGGTGTACGTCTCAAGGCCCGATGTTTATGGGTTCATACCCAGCCAGTGTCGATGGATTTTTTTTGAGCGATACAAATTCATAGCACAACTTTCTTCGGAAAGTAAGTAAGGCCATCGGTGCCATATCGATTGTGGCATGTAAAAGAACCCTGGAAGGTATGTGAAAATACCTTTTCTGGCAGAATTCGCAGTTTATTTCCCTCTCGCTTATAGAAATCCTCATGTACTGATATTATCAGTCACTCCAGAAAGTACACGTTAAATAACTTAAATAGACAAAGAAAATTTAAAAAAACTGTTAAACGATTTTACTCTTCTCAATTCAACCGTTTCCTAAAGTAGAATACCGAAAACGGTGCCACTATGACATTTCTAGCTCAAGAGTTGATACTTAACCAACTTATTTGATATTGTGGATTAACGTGCTCACCGTAAAACTAGATAAGATTAGAAACTTGTTAAGAAGACGAGCGCTAAGCCATTCATTATATTGCAGGCTCATGCACGTTGTCCGGCTGGCAAGATCTGAAATAGTTTAAGCTTTCTCTGTGTTACGTCACATATAATTGGCTGACACAGTCAAAATAAAAAGCAATTTATTTAATCACTGCACATATGCCTACAAAGAGAAATATAGTGTGCGGTCTGGAAATTATCAGACGATCTTTTCAATGGAAAGTGATGGGCAACGTTTTTGAGGTTTGACTAACGTCAGGTGGAGCTCACCTGAGTGATTGACATTATCTTAAAAAAGGAAAAAAAAAATATGTGGTTTGCTTTTATTTTGCTAGTGAATATTTACTTTTCAATTAAATTTTAATTTTTAGGTTTTTAATTGTAAATTATTTTTGCCCTACCCTGTACAAGCGATCATATGTGTTTACATTAATTAGAAGTATTTTTAATTACGCTTTATATGAAAAAACATTTTTTAGTTAGATTTCGGTTATGATTTGTTGCTCTTTTTAGTACAATAGTTTGAAAACATACAAAGACATTCATCAGATTTTAAATCACTAAAAAAAAAAGTAGGGTGTGCCTCACAGAACTTCTCCCGCTTTTATCTTAAGATAGACATTTATTAAAAGCTCGTAAAATTTGTGAAACAAAATAATAGGTGGATACATTTTTGTAGAAAAACTATGGAAAAGACCAAGAATGAAATAATATACACTGTTCTTTACTTTATGGCATTGGGAACTTGGAAAACCTTTACTAAAAAAATTGAGATAAGATAAATATCTTTGTACACCAAAGAGCCCAAGAATCAAATTCATTTTCAGATATGAACTAAAAATTATATATATATATATATATATATTTGCTTATAGCTCAGAAATTATTGGTTTTATAAAAACATATTTCAAATAAAATATTTTTACCCTTAATAGTACTAATACTTTACAATGATAAGTTAATTCATGTCTCTAATGGTTGCGGAGAAATTATTAAAATTTTAGAATTTCCCCTATCTAATGTATCTTCAAAGTCATTTTTATAAAAAAATTAGAGTTGCCATTTAGTTTGGTTCCTAGACATAAAATTTAATCAATATCGTTAGAGCGAGCTTTGACTACAAGAAAATTGTCTTGTTTTGCCCCTCAGTAAACTACCCTTAAATTTAGAGTTGCATAAATTATTCTAAAAACTCTTTGGTTGAACCTAATGAAAACCCAGTATATTAAGTTTTTGCCCAATCGGTCAAATAGTTTCAGCTCTAACCCGAGGTACAGACAGACTATACGGCATTGCGTTACCACCTAGTTTGGTTTTAGGAAGTCATGAAACGTTTACATTTATCGAAACCTATAGTTCGACTTTTTTGACGATCAAAATACTTTCTCTACGAGATATCGAGAGAAAATTAAAATGTTTATAATCAGATCTTTCTAGTTTGCGTTGCAAAGCATAATGGATAAACATACATATCTGCAATCCTATGAATTGTTACTCCATATTTTTGGCAAACGTGTGAATCAAGCTCTATTTGGGAGGTAGTATGGGCTCAATATTCCCAGTCACTGCTGCTGGTATAAAACAAAAGCTTTTACTTTAGCCATGAACTATAGAGACAATTCGATCTACAAGCAGCATAGTATACTGATTTGTGACAGTAAGATTATAATTCTGTGTAGCAATATATTTTGACACGAAACATTTTTAAAACCGTAGTGACATTATTACTATTCGATCTTCTGCAATATTTTTGCCCAACACTCCAAAAAGTTGGCAACTATCCAAGCTTATAAGTGTAGCTTTAAATAGAAGTAAATTATCTGTCGTTATGGTTCTGTTTTAAATATAAGCCAATGCGTAAGAAAAGGTGACCATATCTGTGGTCACTGTTCAGAGTTCAAGGCAACAGATCCAGAAGTCTCGGGTTTGAACCTTGGTGATTCCAGATTTTCTTTAAAACAGTTGGTTTGGAACGGAGTTATCTCAGACCCATGAGGACAAAAAGGAGCTACTTGATAATAGAAGTATCGGCTCCAGTCTAGAAAAATCGGATTAACGGCTGGAGGGTTTGTTATGTTTACCTCACGACACCATATATCTGCCAAAGTTAACACTTTCTTCTCCAACGGACGGTGAATCCTCGGTCAATATGGCTTGATTACGGGCTAATGCCATGGAATATTTTGACACGGAACGAACTTAAAAATAAACTAAGTCTTACACGTGAGTCATATGCACATACTTAGGGATTGTTCAGTATTAATCATATAGGAAGAAACTCTTTTATTTAGAAGTTACAAAAGCAACTAAAACTATTCTTACATACGTCAAGTAATGAAATATACCGTTTATTTTAGATAGTAATTAATATTATTGCCTATAAAAAATGAAACCAATGTTAAAAAAAGGTTTATGGCCAGCACAACGCACACACAGGCAGATAATCTCAGTTTTCTATAACAAAGCAGCTACTTTTTCATTCGAGCAGCTTATCATTTGTCTTAACGAGGATTAATACGAACCTGTTATAGACTTCTTGCTTCACATAAAATCTGAAAGCATCGGGAATCGAGCCTAAGACCTTTAGATCCATTTCAAAGAGCTCTGACCACTAGACCATAAAAGGGTCTTTAAATACACTCACACAAAAAATTGTATTTAAAATTCATCATTAAGATAAACTTGAATGGCCGTCACGTTGACAGATAAGAAATATTGTCTTTATAAGTACAACGTCCCTTAAATTAAACAACGTAAGTGGTATTTAAACTAGAAACTATAAAAGTTCCAGAAAGTTGCCACCGTATTGTTAAATAAATTATGTTTTTGTCTCGTTGTTTGTAGAGCTCTCTCCCAAGTTTCAGAGGCCGCAAGTGAAAACCAACAGAATCCATAAGTTCACCGTCTTCCCCTTCAAACAGCATGCAGTATTCATTCCGCCAAAGAGGGGTAACCCGTATTCAAGACTTGGAGAAGAGCGACAGGGAAACGTTATCATTAAGTAACGTACGTAGTACATTGTTCTTTAAAGAGAGGTTTGAACTTCTCAATTAATATTTTTATTTCACTGATGAATAAGTAGTTTAAATAATATACTATAAATCCTTGCCATTAATTGATCTAATCTCTAATGTGTATGGATAGTAAAATATATCTTTAATTTAATTGCCTTTAAATTCAAAAGAGTTGATCTTACAGTTATATTTATCCTCATAACAATTTGTGAATCAAAGTGATTATTTTGATTTAAATCAAAGTTCATATAAATGTATTTTATATGCTCATATCCCAAGGCTAAACCATTATTTAAATTATAATGTTAATTGCGTCTATGGGTTATAGCCACTTGTGGAAAGATTTATTTATTTATTTATTTTGAACCGCGTCTTACTACCCGTTCAGGTTATACGCTTAAGTACTAATTACGCTGATGGATTAGGAATGGGGAGGGTTGAATTTAGAGGAATTGAACCCGCATTTGCATGGAGGGAGAGTGGAAAACCATTTAGGAAAAACCTCTCCCAGTTCACCCGACCGAGATTCGAACCTCAATCTCCCCGTCCTCGGCGGTCGAGCTCAACACGACTTGCGCGTTAGCCAACTACGCCACCGAGGCAGGTGTGGAAAGATTAGCCAGTACTAATGTACCGTTGCCCAGGGGACGCCCGAATGTACTAATCGTGCATCCTTTCCATGTCCTGATGAGATGAAGGTGATGATGATTGTGAAAATGAGGTTGTGGAGTTATTTTGACGTAGCGTAAGCGTAAGTAACTAAACTCTGGTGACCATGGGAATTAATCCTGTTTCGAGTAAAATCCCCTGGTACCAGCCGGAAAACGAACATTGGACCTCTGGGTAAACAGCCAGGGGCTTTGATCGCTCTACAATGAGGTCAGTTATAATTTAGATTATATTCCTCAAATTAAAGGTAGATTATAGTAATTAGTGATTTTTTACAAAAAATTTTTAACTACGAACCATTTTTATCAAATTTGGTGTATGGGGATGATTCAACATTATAAATTAGAAAGTTTTTGGGTTTTACTAAAAAGATAATTTTAGTTTAGCTAACTGATAAATAATAATTTTGAAAATAAAAAAATTAAATAGCTCTAAGCATGAATAATAGACTAAGTGTAAATGTACTAAACCAGTTTTTATATTACTTATTAATTATTGTTTTAATTATTGTGGTTATTTAACACGTATTGTTTGGATTAAACGATTAGATAGTAACTACGCTAATTTGGTAGCTAAAAGGAAGGTGGAATTTGAGAACATTTACCAGCATTTGTGTAGAGCTATAAAGAGAGAAGAGAAGTGAGAAATATAAGAGAAAGGAAAGAAAAATGTGAGGAAAAGAGAATAGAGAAATGTTGAGAAGAGAAAGTGGAATGAAAAGAGGAGGAAGAGAAAGAAAGGAGAGATAGAAAAGTGGGGAGTGAGTAAGAACAAGAGAAGAATGAAAGAAGAGTGAGAAGAGAGTGAAAGAAAGTTAAAAGAAAAAAATGTAGTGTGAGAAAGGGTGGAAGTAGGAAAAAGTGGAGAGTGAGAGAAAGAGATTAGAGAAAAATTAAGAAGAGAGATGAAGAGAGTGGAGAGGGAGAGAAAGAGAATAGATAAAAATTAAGAAGAGAGATGAAGAAAGTGTTGAGTAAGAAAGAGAGGAAGGAAAGAGAAAGAGAGATAAGATAAGAGAGAAGAATAAAAAAGATAGAGAGAAAAAGATGATAAAAAGAGAGGAGAGTGAAAAAGAGGTTAGAAAAAGAAGTTAGGGTGAAAGAAATAGAGAGTAAATAGAGGGAAGAGAGAGAAAGATTGCTGAAACCACCATCGGCCCACATGATTTCTCCATCACCACTAAACCAGGCTAGATTATTTTTTAAAGCTTAGCCTCATTCTCACTGTCACGGATACCAATTTAAATAACAGCTTGATTTTAAGAGGTAGAGAGGAGGAAGTTTTTAAAAGAAATTGCACCAGCATTAGAATGGAGAGATAAGTGTAAAGACTATGGTGAAAAACACTCTATGTAAAAAGTACCCAGTGCACCCAGCTGAGCCAAATCTAAGCTCCCAGCCCCTGTTGGCCCATAATATTACGAGAGTGACACTTTATACCATGTGACCACCAGTGGGGGCTTTGACTGCGCTTCTTTTTATTATCATTTTGGGATTCAAGCACCTATTCAGAAAAAGAGGGTAGATAATTTAGGATAATAAAATCATATCACCTATAAACTAGTAAAGATGACTGACTACTTTTGTTCTCGTGAATGATTGGTTCATATGTTTGGTAATTATTCGTTTGAATAATATTTTATTACCCACTTAGACTAGTCAAGAACTGCGTGATCGTCTGCATGTTTGAAAAATGACCGTTGAAAGCCATCGACCAATGTGAACATTCTCCCCTTTCTTTCCTAAGCGAATAGAAACACTATTTAAACCTTCCGGTTCTTAAACTCAGTGACTATTATAATTCTACTCCTTCAAGAGAAGTCATGTCTTAGACTATTTTATTCCTACACCTTCAAGAGAAGCCATGTCTTAGACTATTATATTCCTACACCTTCAAGAGAAGTCATGTCTTATACTTTATTTATTCATCGCCGTCTGGAGAAGTCCTGTCCTGGACTTGGACAATGCACAGGATGATGACGTATTATGTTAAATTTATTTATAGAAGTTCATTTAATAGACATGAATTATGGCTAATTCAATTTTGAATTAATGTAATGTAATATGTTGGAATAAGCCAAACTAAGCGTAAATTATTTATTAATTTTTTTTATGAGACAGTTAATTTGTTTTACCACCACTCGGGCGCTAGTATCAGTGAAGTCACGTATATATTAGATTGCCAAATTTTTTAACTGGTTTTGTTAAAAGTGTTTAATTTAATTTGAAAAAGTTTTGATCACCAAGTAAATGTAAATTCCTCCTTTTTTTGTTATAATGTTTTCATATTTAATTGTTGTTTGAATTAACGTAAAGTTAGCGGATTTTTGATTTAGACTAAATAATTTTCCAAATTATTTAATTGAAATAACTTGTGGTTTAACTAGTCATTTTGTATTTTGTATTTTTTACTAACAAGAAGAGTTCTTGCTAACGTAAACTTTTGTGTCGAAATTTAATAGTGCCGCGGGAGTTTGACTTAATGCCGGAAAGCCAAACTGTCATGTTTATATAAACATCTGTGTGATGTTAAACGTAACTTTAGCACAGTCTGTATTCAATGTGATGAAGCAGACACTTTGATATCCGTTTAAAAGATGCCTATTAGGCTCTTTATTTTTGTATTAAAATAAATATCAGTCTAGTTATTTATAAACTTATGGTTTGTTTAAATAATCAAACATTTTAGGTTGTGTTTTCAATATTCACTGTTGTGAAGCTGACAGTGTAGTTTGGTCGAGTTGTTGTCTCTTCAAGACAGACCGATTTGGCTTAAAAATTACGTTTGATGTGGAAATATTCACATTATGACATTGATATGATTTCCAAAATATTTTCGAAAGATTTTTGAGGCCATGTAATTTATTGTTTCTGTTGTTATCTTGAATAAAACATTCACATTAGTATTTAATTGTTGCTAATGTCTTGCTTTCTTTGTCATTTATCTTACCTGCCACCTTCCTTTTAGTCTAGTGTGGCCGTAGATAAGAGGTAGTAGAGTGGGTGGTAACAAGCAATTTAATTGAAACCGAAATTATTGAGCATCAGTAAAGTTATTTAAAGAGTTCTCAACATCATAAATGATAATAGTTATTAATAATAGTAAATAATCGAAAGATAAAGTTTACAAATTGATGATTAAATGATGTAGTTCCCTTTCTCCTTTTGAAGTTCCTGCGAGAGCAGCCACCATTTTACAAAATAATATATCAAATTATAGTATTTCTAATTATAATTATTTTATTACTATTGATTTATGATCTTGATACTCTTAAACGCAATGTTTTAATATCTTTTTGTTAAAAATTCTCTTATAATATGTTTTGATTATGATTCTTCATTATATGAAATATTCATTGATATTGTATATATTTCTTTAAACTTGTTTAATGTTTAATACAATTCTATTCAATACTTTATATAATTTTATAGATTCATTGTATATTGATTCATTCATAAATTAGTACTAGCTCTCCTTACTAAACTTTAACATGTGTTTCAAAAATAACTCTCTTACAAAATTTGTTGAGGGTGTAGAAGCTTTCTCCATGTCTTGGGGGCCATTTTGGCAATCTACATATTTACACTATTGTAGAATTTATTGAAAATCTTGGCCACCTACATTTTTAGAGAGAGGGAAAGTGAAATAATTTAGGAAACCCATCCAAAAGTCCACTTGTCAGGATACGAACTCTGAAGTTTCACATCATAGGCAAGTTTGATATTCTGCAAGATTGACGCTTTAGTCCGTTTAGCCACCAAGATTTGTACATCAGTGTTAAATAAAGATCTATGTTCACAAAGTTATTTCTTCTTACTTCCTTGAGTAGGATAAATTCCAGACATCAACGCATTGGGACCTTTACAAGGCCGTGAGCTTACCAACTTATGACTAAAGTTGACCCCCTTCCCTCCTCTAACCCATGTTTTGAAGCTATTATATAATCCCCGGTCGCGATGAATAATAAACACACTTTCCAACCCTCCAACTCCTCCTCTATACCTTTTAGTCCAACCCGTTCCCTCTCCGGTAAAACTACTCTCCTTTAACCCCCTCTGGAGGTAGCTATGAGGTTAAGGTTGTGTGAAAAATTAAGCTCCGCCACTAGGTTGGCTATACTGCTGGACACCACAGTCAAGGGTAGCTCAGAAACAAGATATTAATAGTATTATTTGCATTAGCGTTTTTCAAACTGGACTCCATTATAATAGTTATCTCAAGCTCCGTGGGGCCATTTAAAAGTTTTATTTATTTAATCATAACTCTATAAAGAGAAACAATAATAATTATTAAAATTTTCATTTTTTTTTTCAAGTCGGAATAAAGTGTGTGTGACAAAGACGCAGCCAGAACACGTGAGGTTTTCTGTTTGTTTTATACGTGTACAATTTGATAGTAGTTATTGAATGTTTTATAACATTAGTGCGAGTATTTGTATGACTGTTCCGGCATATATTCTCCCTGGTTCCACGGCTCCTAGAGTCTAAAAAGTTTAGGTAGCCTGTTTTACATCACCAACAATAGTGAAATAGTGACCACCGGATTTGGTTTTTCATAATTCCGAAGCTCAATATACATAACTATGAGAATTTATTTGTACATGGTTTTATATAGCTTGAATGGGAGATTCTGGAACCGTAATTAAAGTATTTACTGGAAAACCCAATGGGAAGAGACCATTGGGTTGACCTCGATGCAGATTGGAGGATAATATTAGAATGGACCTGAAAGTGGTAGGGTGTAACGAGTTGGACTGGATATAACTAGTTCAAGATAGGTATAGGTGGCATACTTTTATAAATGTGGTAATGGACTTTTGAGTACATAATGGCATATAGTAAGTAAGTAATTACATAGTTATATTTCTTCGATGCCTTATGAAAACCTGCGTTTTTTTCTGATACAAGCAAGTGAGCTTATTTTATTTTTTTATTGGATACTTCACTTCGCTTATTTACACTAGTGGGTGAAAAAAGTTGAATCTATATCAGTGTGTAATCGTATTTTTAGTGCATTGATAATATTAAACCATTTATAACAAAACTAGGCCAGTTTATCAATCCGTGATTTGAACTCTGAATTCTCTGTCACCATAAAACTAAAAACGAATGGAACGAAAAATAGTTGAAAAAAAAGCTTATTTTCTAGCTAAATTATTATGTCTATTATAAGAATAATTAGTTTGACATGAATAAACATTTACCATTTTATTTGTTATATGTTAAAGATTTATTTTATTGCTATAAGTGTTTTCAAAAATAAATTTTAAGTATCCATAATCATAATAAATTAATTAGCATTTTATAATTATGTATTTATATTAAATAAATAAACATCCGATGCAATATGTTCATGCACTTAGTGAATACTTGAAATAAATACATCTTACATTTAAACAAAAGTCATTAAAATTAATTGAATATTTCTCAAAATAATTAGCAATAAAGTCGGTTTATAGAAGAAAGCGATGAATAATATTTTTTTCAAAATTACAAATCCATTTTAATCAATACATTAACGTAACAGAAGTTTGAACTTTAGTTGATTGTAGTTTTTTATTAGAATCTTACTTAATTTAGGTTTGTTCATTACTTTCCCATGTACTATTTGAATTTATCTATCTAGTAAATATCAATCAATAATAATAACGTTACCTAAACCAGGCATGTCATATCCTGTTTAAAAACCTGTCCATACAGCACGTACCAGGTAGTTCTTTTAACATGTATCGTTAAATTGTACAACGACGAAGAATGCCCATTAATTACGTGTACGAAAAAAAAAGGTGGCTTCATGGTGAATTTCACATATATATATTTTTTATTGTGTGTCAAGCTTGAGCTGTACTGACAAACACAAAGTACAATACTTCGAATCAGCAAGGGATATATTTATTTTTTAAGGCTAGCAATGTTGGATTTTTTTTTTCTATGTAAAAAAATTCGTGTACGTGATATATAGGTATTCTAATAGAGAGTTCGTGCAAATCCTAGAGTTTGTTTTATATTTTTATCAACGCATGTTACAAAAAACTCACACGCTGGTGGCTACATTAATGGTGGTAATATTAGAGGTGATAATATTCTCTTTCTAGAAAAAAAAAATCCTCACATTTTATATGATTTATAAATAAAACTACAAATAAATTTAGAGTATGGTAGGAAAGGTTGTGGCTTTGATCTTTAGAGATTTGAAGGAGTAGTTATAATACTGGTGAAGTCTAAATATATTTTCGCATACGGTGAATAACACTGAGTTAGGGGACTTATTATTTTTACACTTATTCTTACTGTTTTTCACTGTTATTTTTTACTAACATAGTTTAAAATTATCATTTTCTTATTTATAAATAACTATTTATTTAAATGTATCATTAGTTAGCTATTATTGTTTATTTTATTTTATTATTATTTAATCTTATATAAATATCTATACGACGTACAACCACATCTAACTTTAAAGAATGCAATTATATTACTTTTGACTTGTTTGTTTTTGTTTTTTATTTGTAAAAAGTTATATACAATTTAAATATTATTTTGTTTGCATCACGTCTTACTAACCATCCGTTATATATATATATATGGATATTTGCTCCTAAGTGATAAGATAAAATATTGAAAAGGTTCACTGTACAGGGATTACAAACCCAGAATTTCCAGTCACTGATGAACCCTACTCCGCATTATTGAAGCTTTAGTTCGTGGGTCCACAGTCATGTTAAACTTGAAATAATAATATATTAAAGAAGACTTATTTTATTGGGATTATTTTAGCACCGCATAATACTATCCTTAGGGTTATACGCTTATGTGCTAATGGTTTCAGGGATTAGGAAAGTTATATTCATAAAGAGTGTACCCGCACTTGCCTGGAGGGTGAGTGGAAAACAATTTTGGAAAAACTACCCCCATTACACCCGACTGAGTTTCGAACCTTGATCTCACCATCATCGGCAGTCTAGCCTACTGTGATAGACGTTCTTTAGACCACTGAAGTGGGTTATTTTTTCTTGTTGTATAAAGCTATAATATGTTTATTTTATAGCTAAATTACCCCCACCTATGGGAACTCTGCTTAAAACGTTAACCTTAGATTGTCTGGCTACCACGGGGTGAGAGGAACATAGTTAAAATTTTGGTCTGGTGTATTAACAGTATTTTTGATCTATAAGGTTTTCTACTTTTCTTCCACTCAAGTAAAGGAATAATCGGTGACCTGGTTGTCTAGAGGTAAGGTGTCAGACTTCTGTGCTGAGGGTCCGGGGTTCAATCCTCTGTCCCTGCACAGATTTATATGATTACCAAACCCTTCCTTCACCTCTGGCAAGATGTGTATTAATCACAACTTGTGAATGTGAGGAATGCCAGGCCTCTACCGTGGTTCGGATTCCACGTTAAACTGTAGGTCCTCCATTTCATCTCACAATCACCCTACCATTGCACATTAGCGTAAGTGCGTGTAACCCGAACGGGTAGTAAGACGCGGTGCTAATAATAATGATAATAATAAGTAAAGGAATATAATTCCTTTTAACTTCAACCTTACTAATTTCTATATTATTAGCCCAGATTCATCTGTGTTGAGATAGTGTTTACAATGTACTATAATATCTGCTATGAGCTAGCATCTAGAGAAAGTTATTACTTTCACTTATCTGTCTCATTCTCACTTATAGCCCTGACGAATCTTAAAGTGACAGAGGTATGAACGATACTAGTAATAACAATCAATATATATATAGCCAGTCCCTGAGATGAACGGAGTGAAGATGTCGCTTGTAAGATCAGTTGGTGTATGCATTTCGGTGGGCTTCTCAGACTGATGTGGAATTGTACCTTCGAGCTCAGTGTGGAGAGCATCTAGAAACTTACTCACTCCTCATTTACTTAGTAAGCTTCTTCATTGCTGTCTAGGCTTTACAGCTGACGGTGGAACTGTTCTATAGACTATATGTGGACAGCAGGATTGGTGGAACTAAGGGGTACTCTGCCCCCCTGGAATAAACTACCCCCCTAGATATATTTCAAATCCTCTGATATTATCAAATACGAAGCTGAAAGATGGCCTTAAATCAAACACCAAATTACTTCTAGATGCATTTTACTGTCTAAAATTTACCGGAGAAGACCGCTTCAAATAACTACTATACTTAAGGAATCTTACTAGCAGATAAAATCAGAGGAGGGAAGCTCTAAATAGCTTCCAGGGTCATCCAAAATGTCTAGTGGAGGACAACATAAAATAGCTTCTAAAATATAGATGCATGTCATATTGAAGAACTTTCAAGCGAGGACTAACCCCAAATATTCTAGTTTCTCAAATAATTCAATCTTCAAAATTTTGTCCGTGCAAGACCAGTTAAAAGGTTATCTTCCAGATGTATCTATTTATCGTAACAAATTAAAGTGAGGATCACTCGAAATAGCTTAAAGGGACATCCAAATATCAAAAATGCATTGGTGAAGAACACTTTAAATGGCTTATAAAAGAATATAATTTTAAAAAAATCAAAGCGAAGACTACTCATAGCTTCTAGAGTAAACCATTTTTCAAAAAATTGTTAAAGGAGGGCCACTCCAAATAGTTTATAAAGACTATCTGATTTAAAAATAAATTGGAGAGGATGACCACAGCTTAAAACATACATAAGATCAAATATGAATGAGAAATTATTAAATGGCTTTAAAAAGGAATATAACAGTGTATGTAGCTATGTTATTTATAATTATGACTCCCCTATGAAAGTAAATTGGATTCACCCCTGCATTCATACACACATACATATATAATATGCATACATACATATATAATGCATAAATTACCCTATAGTGATAAAAAATTTTTAGATAGCCCAAATAGAACGTGGGACACCACAAAATATTCATAAATTTACTGTTAAATTTTTTGAAGAACGGACTTTTATTGCAATAATAAATGCTACTAGATCTACTTTAAGGTACTTTTACGTCAAGTCATGTAATCTGCAGCTGTCAACTACGATATGTATTATCAAAACAATGAAAATAAAAATGATAACAAAGTAAAATTCTATTAAAGTCGGACGCAAAATAATATGTTTATATTTTCTAAAGGGGCCTTTCGATTAAAACTGGACTTTAGTTACAAACCTACCGTTATAAGTATTTTTTTCTCACAACTTCGTGACGACCAAACCGTTTACAGTTTCACCAGCTTATAGAAAACTAAGCATAGCTAAAAAATGAATCAATGAAGCCAGTTTTTAAAAAGCCATTTTGCAGAATACAAAATATATTTTAGGTCAAATGAAATAACTGTATCTCGAGAAAGATTTCCGTCTAATGGGGATGTGATATTTATCAATAAGCTTTAATACACGAATCAATGATCGATAGGTCTAAGGCGTTACTCTCGCAATATATTGGACTGTCATTTGTGGGGAGGTTGGAGTTTGAATCCTGGTAAATGGTACTGAGTGTGGTTTTCTAAATGATTTTCCCCCCTCTCTTCATGCAATTTTGGTCACACTTCCTCTTAATTCAACCTTCCTCATTTTTAACACATTGGCGAACGAATAGTAAGACGTACGACCAAAAAATTAGCCTTGATAATTATCAAAATAAATATCTGTTAGCTATGAAAATAATCTTCATCTAAGTAGATTTATAAATATTATCAATTTATGACAATAAAGCCTTAAGTCTTAATACTATCTAGTATGTGTTTAATTATGTTTATCTGATAATTAAGATACAGAGAACTTTTTTTCGGGCCTTCGTTTCCTACCATCGAGATCACTGGGTCTCTTCCAGGTTCTGGGGTCATCATAAATCAATAATATAATATAAAATTATAATGGACAAAAATTATCATCCTTTTTCTGTAGTAAAATTTGGATACGATACGTAGAATTTTGATCGCCGAGGACCAATTTATACAAGGTAACCGGTTAAATTTACAATCCTCAAACATATTATGGATACACAAATTGTTTGCTTGGATCCAATATCTGTTTTTTATCAGCTAACATGCCGTATTTGTTTTTATCGATCTTGCATATCAGTTATAACATTAGTGGCATCTTTCGGGGAACTGATCAACTACGGGTCTTTCATAGTAAAGAGTTTAACTTTACGCCGCTAGATGGTAGGTAGCCTAGCATGGTGAGTGATTAATAGTAAAGGGCTAAGACATGGACTTTGTGTTAAAACGATTTTTTTTATAAACATCCTAATATAGAAAGGGTAGGAAATATACCCTTAAAGATGTTTGAAAAATGGAAGATTTTTGTTTAGAAAGGATATTTTGATGCTTTATATTATTTTTGGAGTTTATTAATTTAGAAAAAGTGAAATATTAACTGTAGGAAGGAAGAATATCAAAAAACACAAATGATTTAAGAGAAAACAAAACTATTTTGCATTTTGGTAAATTATTGTTCCGTATCTGCAGTATATGTAATATAAGGAATGACATGAAATTGTATTTTACACAACAAGTTTCCTTTAGGCAGTAAACGATGTATGTCTAGAGGGGTAATACATTTTTAGATAGATCAATTTTGTATTTTGTGGACATTTTCCAATCTGCAGTCAGCCAATCATAAATTCTATATATTCTGAAAATTGAAAAAAGACACCTGTACAAGTGAATCGAGCCCGAGACCTTTGAATTAGTACGACAATGCTCTAGACACTGAGCTATCCAGCAATCATCCCGTGCCCAGGGTCATTCTTCACTCATATTTTAAGACAGAGTCTGTGATGGACGTGCGGAAATCATCGGCTACAAATGAGTGATTTTATTAAGATCACTAGCTATCAGAAAACGCAGCCACCTTCGACTCGGTAGTTGGCTTAATGCTGCCATTTGTACAATTATTATAACTGTAAGGGATTGCATATTTATAAATCAAATAGCCAAAGCTATTATTTATGCTTTTAGTGAGATATAGATGGAGTAATCCTTACAATAGCTTATCGCTATAAAATATTGTAAAACTATTATTAATAAAAATCTTCAAGTTTATAAAATTAAAAGAGCTATAATTAATAAGCTATAGCACACTTGTGAACTTGTGCACCAGCCCGCCCTTATGCCAGGACGCCAGCACGTCAACACGCCAACACCCCAGCAAGCCGCCGCGACGCCACGCCATCATGCCGGCACACCTGCACACTGGCACACCGGCATACCAGCACACTTGCACATCAGAACATTACCGCACTTGCAAACTTGCACACTTGTACCTTAGCACACTAGCACAATATCACACTAGCTCAATAATACACTTGCACACCTGCATACTTGCACAATTGCACACACGCAAACTGGCGGACTCGCAAGCTCACATTTACTTTTCATATTTTACATTTATATTAAATACAAACATACACACACATTACACACATATCATACATACATACATACGCATACACACACATAAGCATACATATACCTGAGTTTTAGCTTCTGTGGTGCTGACTGACAGCTCACAGCTGACTTCTGACGGCTTTGTAAAGCTACCAGACCAAGTTATGTATCCCTACGCCGAACCATATGATCTGCAAAAAACATGTCTTTAGCAGTTGTCACATCTGACAGTCAAAATTTAGGTATATACCTAAATGTTGACTGTCAGAAGTCAGCTATGAACTGTCAGTCAGCACCAAAGAAGCCATGGGGCTACTATACACACACACATATATACACATACATACACATACACACATACATATACATACATGTATATATATATATATACATACATCTATATATATATATACATGTATATATATATATACGTGTATATATATATATATACGTGTATATATATATATGTATGTATATGTATATATATATACATACATGTATATATATATGTATATATACATACATATGTATATACATACATATGTATATATATACATACATGTATATATATGTATATATATACATACATACATACATACACATACACACACACATACATACAATCACACCTAACCAACCCGGTCTCTAGGTAAGCAAGGTAAGCAAGAAACTGTGCATATAGCTCAAAAACATCTTACTACTTATCAATCCTCATTAACTTTCCCCACACTTGCCTATACTTGCACACTTCCATCACTTCAACAACATCCATAAACCGAGACATACATGCTTTTTTATTGTCTAAACGCTTAAAGCTTCTCTTTTACACACATTTATCTACAACATCTAGCCACGTCTTACACGGCCTACCCCTTCCTTTTGATCCACACACTCTACCTTCATATATTTACTTCGTCGCTCGATCCACATCCATTCTTTCAATATGCTCAAACCCCATAAAGTGCTTAAAATTGATGAAAACTTTTTAATTTTTACTTCTTCTTGATTCCTTGGATTGAGAAGTACTGCAAACGCCCAAAAAATAACTAACTCCAGATTTTGATAAATGTTGACGCTGGAACTGAAAGAGTTGTTTATGTCTGCCTCGTCTACAGCCTAAACTATTTTACCGCTTAGGCTAAAATGTATTATTAAGTTTTTCTTAAGTTTCTCCTCACGAGTTTTTGTAATGGTATAATATAAACCAATAATTTTGGGTAGATTATTGAAGGTCAAATAAAGAAAATTGACCTTCTCAAATTCCGCTTTAACACTTTTGATTAATTTTTTTAACTTAGACACTAGTTAAAATTAAAAATTAAATATCAATTTTCATATTCACATGAAAATTACTTTGAAGGTACTTTACATGAGCAGATATTTCCAATTTTTATCCTATCCCCGGAACTATATCAGATCCAAATTAACTTATCACTATACAATATTTTAGTACTGTTAGTAATATAAATCTTCAACTTTAAACATTAGGCAAGCAATAGGTGCTAATCTATGACACATTTGCGCACTAGCACACTAGCTCATCAACACTCTAGCACACTTGCACATTAGCACTCTAGCACACTTACACACTCGCATGGCTAGTGAATTCTCATATGTATATTTTAGTCGAAAACTGCCATAGGGCCAAATTCTGCTCTTAACTTTGAATGAATGGCATCCTATCTTAAATATGTTCTTTTATATATCCCCATAAAACACAATCTATCCCTAAAGCCCCCCAAAAAAACCTTTTATTTTTATGTTTTGGTATTGATACGAACGCGCAGGTTGAAATAGATCCGACGTTTCGTAAGCCCCTACCATTTTACACGGTGATGCATTGCTCCAACCCTTTCCTTCCCCATTCCCGAACTCCCTAGACGTTTGTTTACTTTCATTTCTTTCTTTTATATATATATATATATATAACCTTGCAAGACCTACAAACTTGTTAAATACAACTACTTGGAAAGTGTGCCGACTCGGCTAACAGAAGGATATCATATTGAGACAGGTTATCGTGGTGGGAAACGGATGAAGATTGATTCTTCTGCTATTTGTCACAAACATAGGCCCAATGGGATCGTCTTAGAAGGTCTGTAAACAAGTCCTTTTCCAGAAAAAAGAATACTTATTTCACACTTTGTGTCCTAAGATTGTCATTTAATGGTATCATTAATAATATTAGTATTTCAATTTACCTTAGACGTAAGGTCGATTAATGGTTCCTTTGATGGAATGTTTTATTTTACCCTTGATGTATAGTTGATAATGGTTTGAGTTAAATTGTCTACTTACTCTAAAAAGATATTTGATGATGATTTTGAGCAATGTTTATTTTACTTTGGATGTAAGGTATAATTGCATCAAGTGATTGTTTATTCTTCTCTAGATGGAAAATTGATAGTTCTTAGATAAATGTTTATTTGACTTAAAATGAAAACTTGAAACTAAACTTAAGATATATAGTTGATATCAATTTTTAAGTATTGTTTGTTTTACTTCTGACATTAAGTTGATCGCCACTATATTTTAAATTTTATTTTTGACATAATTTTTATATTTATAATAGAAGATTATTTGATTATATCTTCTCTTTATATTTAGTGTTTGTTTTGAAACAACTTTTACTTTAGACTTAAAGTTGTTGTTGATTTTAAAGAGGTTGTAACATACATGACTATTATTTTCAACACAGCAACTGTGTTATCCGCACACTAACACTAACGAGATAAGGATGAGAAAGGTAGTAAATGTTCCTAGATAGAGGGAAATTCAGTTAAGAAGCATCACCTTCAAACCGGATAAAATTCCAACTTCGACCTCCCATCCAACGGAAAAAAAACTTAGTCGGCATTTTTACCAAAGAGAAAAAGATATTTTTAATTTATATAACATGTTATTTCATTACTAAGATAAAGGAAAGAGGAGATACTGGCTTGGATACAGGATCCAAATAAATGTTTAAATAAAATGCTCATTACAAGGAAAGTGTCTAGAATAGCAAAAATAATAATTGAAAAAAAAGGTACTAAGAAACAATTTTGGACCGGTGAAAGAAAATGAGGATATCATAAATAGGAAAAATGTTGTGATACCATATCTTTTTAGGGAAGCAGACATTGCAGACATGATAATGAGCAAATTAATTGAAAGGTTGAGGCATGTATTAAGAATGGAGAAGGGAAATATAGGCCACCTAGAAAAAAAAAGTGTTATAAAAACCATTTAGAAGAAGTATACTGTGAAGACTGAACCTATGATGGAGTTATGGATTAAAGAGTGACCTTAGAGCATTAGATGAGACTACCGCTGTCGACAGGAAAGCGTGTAATAGGCTTAGGAGCAAGGCAATGGACCAACTGGGGTTCAGACTGCCAGAAAGGTAAGGTAATTAAAATATGATAATACCCACATCGGCGATTGGTCTTATTTAATGTTGAAAGAAAGGTCTTGGTTAATATTCCGCCTGGACTTTCTGAGGTGAGGTTTTTTAAATGTTATCCCACGCTCCCTACACCCAATTCTGGTACATTTATGAAAATATATCTTCATCATACCTATTCTCATAATGTTAATTATTTGATATTTTGGTTGGATGATAAGAGTATTTTGCATAAATATATAACTTATTTAGAAATTAACGATGTTGGGCTATGTAATTATATTATTTTAGGTTAAAATGCAACATTATTAATTGACTCTTAATCAGGGTAGGTTTTTTAAATTTATTTATTTTTTAGCAATCTATTAAGCATATAGCCTGAATGTGTAGTAAGAAGCGGTGCTGAAAGAAATTCAAATAAATTATTACTACATTTATTTGGTTGAATAAGTTAGTTTAGTTGAATTCGTAAGTTTAATTGAATTCGTAAATACATTAATGCATGCCATTTGGTATATATATAAAAGGGGTTCTCTCTTACGACCTGTCCATTCCTTTTGTCACTGAACTTATACCATCTATGCACCCTGTCCTTTGCCTTATCCTTGAATTTCCAAAATTTTATTCTTTCCTTCAAGTTATACACTATTTAATCCTCTTTCCTTATAAGCTCCTTTTTCCCCTCTATCTTTCTTTTTATGACGTCGTGCAGACTACGCTTCTTCCAAAATATGTGTCTTATACAGTTTTTCCAGCACCACATTTCAAATCTCTCTAAGTATTTGTTTTCCATCTTCCTAAGAGTCAAAGTTTCTGCTTCATACAGCGCAATGCTCCAAATGTAGCGTTTCATCAGTTTCATTCTCTGTTCCAAGCTAGACTTTCTGGTTAACAGTAAACTTTTCTTGTTGAAAGCTTCTTTGGCCATGGTGATCCTCGATATAATAGCCTTGGTGCTGTAGGCCATGTTTTAGAAACAAATATAGCATAACAGGGTTTCCAAACCCCTTGATAATTGGGAATAGGCTTACACAGGGACTTATTTTGTCTCTGAAAAAACCACAGAAAATTATAAGTAATTTTATATATACCTTATACAAAATAAATCAATTATTATAAATATGATACATCAAAGTGCAAGCTTTAAAGAACACTTTTGCAATAAAAGAGAATAAAATATTGAAAATATTATCTCATTGGACTACATGTTCATTCCCTCATCACCCTTATTATTCTCGAAAGTTTGAGTGGCGTAGCAAGTGCATAAATTGTCTCATCAAAGTCAATCATCCTGTTCTAAGTAGCAATGGCATGAATTCACAATGACAGTGATTTCCTTTTTTAAAATCTCGAAAACAAAGGTAATTTTGTATTAAGAAAATATTGATACCCCTGTGCATAGGAACAATTGAAATATTAGCACTAACCAACAGGGATTGATAATACCATTGCATGATAGTCAGAAAGTACGTAGATATATCCATTGTGCACAGTTTTCAATATTTCATGGTTAGTACCATGTTTTTAAATTTGGTGTATACTTTAATCGGGATTTAAAACGTTAGCTTGAACTCTAAAATTGAAGAAACCTAATATGTAATACATAATTTTAATTGTTACATCAGTTAAATAAACAATCTAGAAACAATGCCATAACTAAATAGTCTGAAAATTTGTTTGATAACACATATTTTTGTTACTTAGATGTTATCTTAGTTTAACTAATTGTAATAGCAATAAATTATATTTTAAGGATGTACAGTGTAAAATGTGTTATATGTATTCCTAGGTTTAATTCGCTATTTTTAAGATAATCATAATCTAAGTTTACCTTGGTTAAACTAATTAAAAATTAATCAATTATTTTAAAAATGTATAATCATGATCGTCTGTCATTGAGCCTCGGGCCTTCGCTTGTGCTTGTCTTCTTAAGCGTTACTGATCTACCACTGAATGAAGAGTGCCTTGAACTGTCGCCAACTAGAGCGGACGTTCGAATATGTTTATGACCTAGGCGATACTCAAAACTGGCCCCATTCAGCACTGGAGTTCCACCTTTTCTCTTTCGGTCACGATCCATACCAACTAATCCATAATACCAATTTCGATCTGGTGGCAAAAAGGAGAGGTAAATACAAAAACAAAGTTTTACCATTTAATGAATTCTTTTTTAAGCATTTAATGCTTCATATTTTTTTTAAATTAAAATGTCCAGCTTTGGTATAAGTCTTTGAAAAAAGTTATTTTAAATTATTTAAGGATTGATACCTGGCAAAATCTTCTCATATTTCCCTCCTCCTCCTTAAAATGTTCGATGGTTAAAGGAGGGATTTTTGAGCGTAGCACTGGAAATATACATAGCAGATAACTTAATTTTAAAAGGTATCACAAAATTATATGTCCGATAACATTATTCACATTTTATAAGCACACTTTGGACCTATAACTGATGAAGGACTAATAATAAGGAAATATATCGTAAAAACATTACTCATTTAATTCTAATATCGGGATGGGTATTAAATTAACTTTACAAGAGTGGTTTAAGGGATTTTCCCGAACAAGTAAAAGTTCTATACATAAGAGCAGTAAGTTATATACCACCATTTATTACCAGACACATATTACATGACATACATACATACCTAATCACGCCATTCTCTTAAGATGTAGGCCAGAAACTGTGCAAATATCTCATAAAAACAACTCCGTACTTAATCCATCAACACTGGCATTCTTCACATTTCTTTATCCTTGCATACTCACTTCGCTTCAACAACATTCATACACTGAGTCATACGTGCTATTTTATTCTTAAAACTACTATTGTTTCTCTTTTTCACACATTAGTCTACAACATTTAGCCACGTCTCATATTACCTTCCTTTTGATCCCCACACTTTACCTTCATATATTTGCTTCGTCACTCGATTCATATTCATTCCGAACATATTCAAATAAACGTAGCAGGCTTATTTCACAATAATCTATTGAATTCCCTTTCAGACGTAACTCCTTCAGAACCTACTCATTACATGACAGTTTAAATTAGTTTATTTAATAATTTGTGTCCTTACCATCTAAATATTATCTCTTGAGTGAGCTCTAAGTTGCATGCTAAATAATTTTACAAGTTCATAATCATAGGTTCGCAATTTTTTATGTATTTAATAACCTTTGATAGAAGTAAAATTTATTGGATGTTATGGGGCATAACAATCATTAATAACAAAAATATATAAAATATACAGCCTAAAATAGGGAAGAAACCTTAAACTTTTCTTCAGGACTGATATGTTCACAAGCCTCCAAATTAACCACCACTCAATTATACTTCAACTGGCTTACGTGTACATGGCACATACTAGTGACTTAATCTATGAGCTGTTCTTAGTTAGATGTAAGATATGTGGATATCGTAATTGGCTACAAATAACCAAAACTTTATTTTGCCGATATTCCCTCAACCACTGCGCTATTATTATAGCAACACGTCCTACTACCCGTTTGGATTGTACGCTAATATACTAATTATGCTAATGGATTAAGGATTGTGAAAGTTAAATTTCAGAATAGGTATACCAAAATTTGTGTGAAGAGAAAGTGGAAAACCATTTAGGAAAATAATAACTTTCACTAAACCCACTTTTGATTGAACCAGTATCTCTTTTGTGAGAAAAACACCTTAAGCCATGTAGCCACCATCAACAAATGCACAATACATTTTTGTCCTAACTGTGATATATTTCTCAATCCCTTGTTGCAATGCAAATATATGGTCCATTCAACCTCTATCTGACATAAAAAAAACACACATTGCATTCCTTAAATCTTGTCGGCAGTTTTTTCACGCACTCTCTAAATTTAAACGCTCTCAAAAACTTTGCCTCGAATACTCAACAAACTTATTGTCCTATAATTCTTACACTCACTCCTACTACCTTTGTCTTTGTGCAAAGGAACAATGACATCATTCTTCCAATCATTAGTAGCATTCAAGATCCCACCACACACATTGAGCAACTTTCACAATCTGGCCAATCATATCGTGCCTCACACACATAAGCATCTACAACAGCAACTTTGCTATTCTTTCATCATTTTTAACACCTCAGCTTTGTTAATTCTTTCACTGATCAGTATATTTTCCCTACTTTCTGCTATTTTCTTTATTTTTTCGCAAACAATGGCTCAAAATTATCCCTCCCTCACTCTCTTAAAATATTTTCATCGCAAATCATCTCATTCCGTTCATTCTGAAAGTCAAATGTATTTACTTTGACTATTTTGTTTTGTTCTCTTTAACTACTTTCGGAATAGCTACTATCCAATCATTAATATAACATTGGTTAGACTAGACTGCTCAAGACGGGGAGATCAGGGTTCAATCCTGGTTGAGTGCACTAAGGATGGTTCTCCTAAAATAGTTTTCCACTCTCCCTCCATGAAAATGTGGGTGCACATCCTATAAATTAAACTTTCCTCAACATTAACCTATTAGTATAATTAGTAAATAGGCGTATAACCAGACCAGGTAATAAGATGTGTTGCAAAAAAATATATTAAGGCCTATAAAATATTAGCAAACATATTGTATTTCAATAATTATATAAGCACAGGTGGGGTAGCTTCCTCATTGAAGGCTTAGTAAAGTAGTAATAATTTTAATCACTTTTCTTTTATGTAATATGGGATGTACAAGTGTTACTACTTGGTCCATTCTACCAGAGTTTCATTGTGCTTCTTATAAACCATAACGTATTTGAACAATGGTACTGTAATTCAACAGAAAGATAACACAAAGGGACATGTGAACTGTGAGGTTTATTAGGATTTGACTATGAAGGGTCGTTTATAAAACACAACATTTTATTAAGGTTCATATTGAAATGATCTTATTTTATTAGTAGTATTATTTCATGGGTGTTTAAAGTACCCATTAAATGTGACAGATAGAGATCACATGAAGTGATGTATAAATACATGGAGAATCATTTATAAGCTATTTAAGATGTTAAAAAAATCATTTTGCATCAAAATTTGACTAAAATAGTAACACAAAGACCATATTTAATATCAGAGTAATACTCATGTTCAGTACAAAAAATACTCATTTAGGATTCCTTACCGATTTGAAAACCACAGTCGGAATGTATAACGGTAGATGTGATTGGTTAAACCAATCTCCCTGAAACTATTTATGACTAAACTAATATTATTAGAAATACAGGACAAACGGTCTACCCTAGAAAATTTGTAAACTGTATATTTAATATTAATATCAAAATGAAGCAATTGGGTGTAAAGTTTGACCATGTAAATCTGTCAAAAAAATAAAGTTCTTAAAAAGATCATATAAGTAATCGTGTAAATAAAGTATAATGTTTTTTGTACCTTAGTCTGTGTGTGTTAAGCAATTGTTAAAAGTTTGTACATGTAAATCTGTCAACTAAATAAGGTTATTCAAAAAAATATCGTATAAATAGTCATACAAATAGAATATAATGTGTGTTTTTACTTTGGTGTGTGTGTTTTAAGGCTATAACCCTGAAATCAAGAAACCTTTAAAGCTTAAACATGGCTTACGGATGGTACTTTAGGATTATGGTATTGAAGCTACTTTTATAATATATGACAATTTTTTTACCATCAAAATTGATATAATTTATATATATATTAATTTTATTTAATAGGTATTGATATAATTTATGAAAATTGAAATATACAACTGGTTATAAGACTCTACGTATAGCTCTAGGAAAATAGTTTTATTATTGTTGATAAAATGTATATATCAACATTCTGGTGGCCAAGTAGGGTGTATATTTTAATATTGTTTCATTTATTACAACTAAGATAAAATATCAACTTAAAATCCTAAGAGAAATTACGGGTGATATTTCTATGTAGGATCCAAGTAGAGTTAATGGATTGTTTTATATAATTTGATTGTTTCGTTTAAAATTAATTGCTAGCGATTTTTTTCTTGGAAAATAAAAACTACACATGTAACCATCAACATCTTTATTTGATCTTATCTTACATTTACATTATTTACATTTATGTATTCAAACGGATAACTTCTCCCATTTAAAGTCATCTGAAATTACAGCAGAAAACAAAATAACTTCAACATAAACAAGAAGATAGAATTAATATGTGTTAGTTAACTGTGTAGCTTTGAGACCAAGAAACTTTGCATAGTTACAAAAATAAAATTGCGTCTCGAGATTTTTTTTTTATACTTGTACATCCTTTATGAACCTGATTCCTTAGACCATTAAGTAACGGCGTAGGAAGCTCTAAAATTAATACAACTAGAAAGATTAAACTTCAAAAATTCAAGGTAACCTTGGAGTAAACATCTCGGTCATAATTGTTTATGTTCTTACAGATATATTGCCATCTTGACGCCTTAAGTCACGTGATCTCCAATGGATGAAACTCCAAAACCAATACACAAGAATAGCTGAAACTTTGCTTATGTACTTTGTAAAAACTCAAGTTGTGCAACATAGGATCATTTTGAAAAAGATTTCTTTTTAAATATGGGCCAAATTCCTTTAAACCCCTGAAAATGTGTGTGTGTAACTTTTAAACAAAGACACAAAGTATGATTATAATGTATATGTGCACCCTAGAAAACCTTTATGGTGTACACCTTAGGAGTATATTTAATAAAATTGTACATTAATTAATGTAGGCCTGGTGCATTACACATCATTAATACTGACATGGTGGTTGAAACAGAAAACAAAACTGGATCTATGTATTTAGTATTAATCTGTGCTTTAGCAACTATTACGAAACTTACATCCTAAACAAGCCTGTAATAAAAGGTTAGAGTTTCTTTAAAACCGAGAAAATTCCAAACCAATAAATGTTCTAAACAAGAAATTTCCAAACCATGTACCAAAAACCTCTAGAACTCAGCATTACGTATGATAGAATAAGTGAGCCATAAGCGTTTATTCGTACATCTATAGAAATATTGACTCTCTCTAATGCGCGACTAACTTTATGAGTAGATGAAAAAACAATACAAGTAGAAATATGAAACTTTGCAAACTTACTGAAGTAAAATTGAGTGTGTGCATTTTGGGGTATTTCAATATTTAATTCTATATATTTTATAAGCCTTTTTACCAATAAATATTGTGTACTGTAATAGGTATTTATTTTACATCGAACTTAGTCACAAAAATAAAAAAATCAGCTTTAAATACAAATACCTTTCAAAATATCACTAAATTCACTCAGGAAACGTTGGGCACTAGCAGTTGTTAGTAAAATAATATTGCAACAATTACAATAAAATCAAAAGGAAATAAATGCAATAATCCAGGGTAAATAAAAACACGAGAATTGTATAACACTAAGTTTATCACCATAGAATTATATATATTTATTACAACTTTGGTATTCATTTGTACAGAGCTTACACATAATTAACAAATGTTCATAGTCTATTTTTTTTTAAAGGGATCACCACTTTATCATCACATTAAGCTCCTAACACACAATCACAAATGTCAGTATTCCCACTGTCCATTTAATAGAACAAATTGTAGTCTCAAGTTAGGTTTTTGGCCCCTAAAACAGTTCAAATCCAACATAATTTTATTTTGTATTTCACTATCCTCCACTTTTATGATAAAAAAAACTGAAATAATTTGTAAAACACCACTCGGTTCTTATTTTTTTTTAAATCCGTTTGCACTGTTTTAAAATATATGTTTTATTTTTCAATCAAACACGAGTATTAATAGTCTTATTTTTGTTTAGGCTGGGATTTAAAACCCTTTTTAACTTGTTTATCTATATGCATTTATAAGCTTGATTTGTTTGTATTTCATAGATAAAGAAAATTAGCTGTAAAAAATCATTTTGGTTATTCGAGGTCTCTTTGTGGTGAACATAAACGCAATTCGGATGACTAGTAGAAAAATTAAATTTTCATTAGTAATAAAGTTGAATATTTTTTTAATGTGTGCTTTAGTTCACGCAAATAAGAATAATTTTTTTTAAATTTTAAAGTAAATACATATAATATTAAGAATAATACATTAAATAGAGAAATGAAATCCATTGATTAGCATTGAAACATGAACATAGTTATGTCTCATACAATTAAGTCAGTCATTTTAATTTAAAAGAACTATATTTATTTAATATGTTAAAGTTCGTTGAACTTTTCATATGAATATTTAAGCTCCTAAAAGTAAAAAATTAAAAATACTGATGCACAGCCACTTTTACCCAACAAAAATTGTCCAAATATTCAACGATACATATTTACTGCGATTTCATAAAAAAATATCAGTCAACAAACGTTCTATGTTTTTAACATATTAGAACGAGATATGTTTTAAAAATTAATAATATAAACTCATTGTTGGTAAATTCTTCTAATATCATAAGGCTAATTGTATCGTTGTGATTAGCATGTTAGCATAAAATAATAGATGATAATTTAAATCATTAGTTCAAAATAGCACAACTATTCGAAATAATGTCTACCAATAGATGTATGAATCTATTTAATTGTTTGGATTGTAAAATTAGTACCTGATATATTTCTTAAAATAACTGTGTGACAATATCTAGTGATATATATTTAGAATACATCACATTTCTAATAATTGGAAAGAATTGGTTTTTCTTTTCAATCCACACGGGCGTAAATATGGATGTCTTCGTTTGTTATTTTATTGGATCTTGCACATGGTTAACGTGAATAAATTTTGTGATTCGTATGAAAAAAAAAATACTTAAATAAAATCACAGTCAATGCAGTACATCTATGTAGGCCCGTTAAGGATACCAAATAATGATTACGTTTTTCATTTAGGCTCATTTTTAAAATGTAATTTATTTACAAAGGATTTATTTTCATCAAAATAAAACAATAATTTAAAGCGGTATGGAAAGAGACGTGAAGTGAGGTCAGTATTTTTGAAGTTTGTTTAGAAAAAAAAAATTAGTTTGAAAAATAAATAAAATATTGCTCAGTATGATATGTTTAGTTTTATTTTCTTTACATAAATATCCAAACACCTATGTAATATAATATTTACCATTAATATAATAGCCTCGAAAAGCTTTATAAATTAAGAAACCACATTCTGGTTAAATTACGTGAGTCGCAGGGCGTATATATACAAAACTGTTGAGACTAATATGTGGAAAAATTTAAACTAAACCTATCTACTATAGTATTATTGTATTCATTTTGTTCCAAAATCCCCCATGGCCTAAGCCCACAAGCGAGCTATACAAACCGAGTGGCCGCCACTGACAGAGGGTGTCATGGGGTCAGTACAACAAACCCTTTAGCCACTAATCTCAGTTTCCTAGATCCGAGCCGCTACTTTTTTATTCAAGTTTATCCTCACTAGTACTCACGAGGCTGAGTCGACCTCTTCCAAGACCCACTGAAAGATTATGAAAGCGCCGGGTATCGAACTCAGGACCTCTGGATCTACCGCCAGGAATTCTAAGAACTATATCACAGAGGTGAGCATTTTAATATGGATTTTATAAAAATACAGACCTTAGCACGCGTCCCTTTCATACTACCTTAATTTAAAAATGTATATATTTTTCCAAATATCTTATTTGGAAGACGTGAATTCCTCCATTGTTTGTCTGTTTAAAATGTTCTTCGAACTCTAGATAGATGTCGTTGATTGTTCTTTGGTTTTTTTTTTT
>CABFWB010000208.1:125369-138310 GCA_902151455.1 Timema bartmani
TTTTTCAAGCGAAGGTTTGCAAATTGTATAGTTGTAATTTAGAGAAGGGGGTCAATTCTGGCACCTGAAATATTGTGTTTGGACCACCACCCCTTCACAACAAATAATTTGAAAGTGAATGTCTTCACTTGGAAGTGCTGTTATAAGTGAGGAGTGCAACTTGCACTCTCCGATGCCCAAGGATTCAACCTGGCTCAAGGAGCGCAGCTAAACACCCAGGTGTCTGCGAGTCTGGTGAATACCTTGTCCGTGACTGACGCAGTATTTTGCTAAAAAAAAGTTACCCACTCCCCTGGCACACTAAATATTATATATTTACTCCAATTTTTTTTTCTGTATTTCACACGCTTACCACACTAGCGAATCTATATAGTCTCGGACCTGCTTAGTCTAACGCTATTACTTGCATAGTAGACTACACTGCTGATGACGGGGTTACTAAGTTTCGAACCCCGATTGGTTGTACTGAGGTTGATTTTTCCAAATGGTTTCTCATTCTGCCTCCATGCAAATGTGGGTACACTTCTAATTAATAAAACCTTTCTAATCCCTAAAACTATTAGCGTGAATATTACATCAGTGTACGAGCCAAAAGAGTAGTAAGACATGGTGCTTATATATTATGTATCTATATAGTCTCTGATGGGTAGTTAAGACGAGGTATTGTGAACTATTGAAGGCCTATTTGTAGAATTATTATAAAACTAAAAGTTCAAATCCTCCTATGCCACTGTGAACATGGCTTAAGATTACAGTCTCGTGACATACTTAATTAACGGTATTTAAGGTAGTCAAGCTATCGGATTTTGCTTAGGTTTATTAGGAGTGGTTTCTTTATTCCTCTTACACTCTAGTGGAGCAAGTATTTTCTCTAAAACTACTTTTTTTTCTTATCCCTTAGATTAAGTCGTAGCTCGCCATTGTGTTATGCTAATTGTTGAGATAAGACATTACTACCCTCTCAATCCCAACCAATTTAAAGTAAGCTGTTAACATCCTTGATGTTAAAAGTACCAATACATATACACCAAGCCCTTGATTACCAATTTAATGCCATGGAAAAGGGGAATACACTTGATTTTAGTAAGATCTCGATTTCAGCTTTGCTATGATTCATTAAATATGCCTAATACGAGCTTATCAAATAAGCAAAGAGAATGGTAAGCTACTTCAGATACTACCTGCCTCAGTGGCCGATTAGTCTAAGGCACCATTCTCACATAAGACTAAAGTCCAGATTACAGGGCGATCGGAGATTGAGTCCCGGTCGGTGTACGAACGGTAGTTCTTTCAAAATGGTTTTCCGCTATCCCTTTACGCAAATGTGGTAGCTTATGTTTTCTCTTAATTAAACCTTCCTCATCCCTAACTCAATAGCGTAATTATAACACGTGTGTCTAGCCTGAACAGGTAAGTAAGACGTGGTGCTATTAAAAGAATGTAGAGTACATTACAAAGAAATTAATCACTATGTATTTGACAAATAATATATTTATTCAAACCACCTGACAGTACAATATTATAAATATGATATATTAATTTATATTGCACCAGTACACAGGAATAAAACCCGGCCTCACTAAACCAAAGGTTTGGTGTTTGATTGCTATGTCCAGTTGTCATTTATAGACAATATTTATTTTGATTGGTAACTGAACAACTAAGTTTAGTGCTGCTTTTTTAGTATGTGCATTTCTAGAACCTAAAACAATAAAAACATTTTAACTGCTATAGATTTAATATGTGCTATTTTCAAGAGTATGTTTGTGTTTACATTAAATCCTAATTTCAAATTAAAGCTCCTTATGTTAAAGTCCTCCAAGCCGTTATTTCAACGACGACAATGTCAAATTAACATTTTTTATGTTCTTAGAAGTGTTTGTTTAAATTTAATAGTCCCACCTTATTACAACACAATATATATTTAATTTTAAATTTAATTTTAAAGAGTAGAATCGCTTGAACATTCTATAAACAAATTTAGAAAGGAGGAGGAGACAAAGTATTAGCATCATAAAATAATTTTTGATTTTCCTTTATTCTTCCCTCTTCTCTTTAGAGCACTTTTCATCAAGTGTTTACATCAACCCTCTACAAAGTATTTAGGACTGGAAAGAACAAGCTTATGAATTATTTTCATACAAATCAATTTCTTACAAAATCATCTCCTTTCAGTGCGTGAACGGACTAAACGCCGGTCTTGTTGTTTTGTATGCCTGGGTTTGAGTTTCATATGGATTTAAGGAAGTTCCTTTTTATTTGAATGGTTTCCAATTCTCCCTCCATGGAGATGCGGGTTTATTTCATTTCAAGTAATACCTTCCTCATCCCAATCTTCTTAATTTAGTTATTAATTGCAGATAACCCCTCGTAATATTATGTCGTGGAACAAGAAATAGTATTACTAAATGTTTGAGGAAGATTGGAAGAACAAATTACCTAAAACTAGTAATTGATTCAAATATATAATTATGGATTTTAAAATTAATTAACCTTTCTTGAATTTTAAATATGTTATTAAAAGCCATCAATATACAATTTTGTTGACCTCTATGATCTTGGAGTAAAGCACTCGCCTCAGGACTCGATGTTCGTTTGTTCAAACCCGCTTGAGGTAGACAGATTTTTCTTTAACGATGAAAATCTGAAACGCAACTGCCATCGGAAAGAAAGTTAATCCATAGGTCCCATGTTGAGTGTGACATGTAGAAGAATCCTGTAAGGTGTGTGAAAATAACTTTCCTGGCAAAATTGATTGGTCCTTTTGCTCACTCATAGAAATTCTCGTGTGCTCATATAATCCATCGGTTCAGTAAATGCACCTCAAATAAATGAAAAAAAAAGTATATTTATAAAGTATTTAAGCTCGTTGACGCAAATTTAAATTAGTTAGCTAGAGTTAACTTCTATAAGTACAGTAATATAATATTTATCAAAAAGTAATTTGATATTAATACCCATAATTTTAAGTGTAAAATGCTTAGGAGGTTATTAATTTTATGTGACTAAAACTAATATCTATACACAACATGACAATCATTGACTTAATAGATAGAATTATATCATTGTCATAAATGTCATAGGTAATAGAAATTCATGAGCTGCAGATTCTCACAAATATCATAGAATGTTTCAAATGTATCTGGGCTAAGCCCCCCCCGTTATTTGACTCGGTTGATTTTTTTCCTGGCCACGATGACTAGATTTAACTATCTATATGTTCGATGTGAAATCTTTGTAACCTTATAACAGTTAAAACAGTAAAGAAAAAAGGCCACTTACACCCTCAAGTACTAAGTCACTTAATTTTTTTTTCAATCTTAAAAAAATTAAGAAGTTTTATATATTAATATTATTATTATCATTATTATCATCATTATTATTATTATTATTATTATTATTATTATTATTATTATTATTATTATTATTATCATTATTAACTACTTTTTTGTCTCGTGGTTGTTTATCGGTATATGGCATTATTTGGCCATTTTTTGTCTATCATGTTTTCTTATGTAAATGTATGTATTGTAGGGTATGTACTTGTGTGCTTTTCAGTGCTGGCCTGTTATAGGTCTTACGACTGTTGGTCGGCACTATAATAAAGGAAATTGAAATTGAAATTATTATTATTATTATTATTATTATTATTATTATTATTATTATTATTATTTTCAGCGCGTCTTACTATCTGTTCGGGTTGTACGCACTTATGCTAATGTGTAGTGGTAGGGTGATTCTGAGATGAAATGGAGGACTTACAGTTTAACGTGTGCTCCGAACCACGGTGGAGGTCTGGCATTCCTCACATTCACAAGTTGTGATTAATACACGTCTTGTAAGAGGTGAAGGAAAGGATTGGCAATCAAATAAATCTGTGCCGGAGCCTAGGATTGAACCCTGGTCCACCAGCACATAAGTCCGACACCTTACCACCAGATCATCAAGAAGTCATGTATAGTAAACTGATTATTCAATAAGAAAAGCTAGGGTTCAATTGTAGCTGAGTCTTAGAATAAATCAGTCAAACATGTAGAAGCTACCACATGTCATGAAATTCCTCTTTTATGAAAATTGAAACGACGTCTTCTATCACTTTTTTTTAACATTAAGTCCGGTTTTCAAAGTTGGTAGGGAATAAATAATACTAGTCCTAGCACGGTTCGATATCTTATACTTGTTAATATATAGGCATGCACATATGGACATTGAAATATTATTCTTCTTAAGAAAATTAAGGAATGATTAAATCTTCTGAAGAAGACAATTATGAATTAATACAGTCAAGTTTTCATAGGGCTGGCCTCTGAGAAGATACTGTATACACATTTTTTCGGGGACAAATTTGATAACATTTATGTATTTTTGAGCAAGTGTAAAGAGGTTTTTTTAACGTCTGTCTTTCCAGATATTAGCTGCGCGAGAACTGTCATATTCGTTGAGTAATTTTAACCAAATTTTGGCAAGCACTTTCATTGAAACTTGGTCAAACTATATATTTAAATAATTTTTCAATATGTTTATCGATTTAAATATTGTGGTTGCTCAAAAATGTGTCGATTAATAGCTCATATCGTGATTTTAATCCCTAGCTCCAATCAATTTATCGAGAAAGTAGGGCCTATTTTATCATATTTTGACTGATAGCCAAAACCACGTGAACCAATGACATTTTATGTTAATATAATGTAATATTTAATATAATAATAATAATATGTTTTCTGGCTAACTTTATCACCAATCGACCATATCAAGGAGAAAATATAGGAAATATTTTAAATTTAAACCAAAGAGAAATCAGTAGTAACGATAAAAACATAAAGGAACCAGTTTTATTGTTCATATTATGTACTAAAATTTGTTTTATTTTATAGGAATTGTAAAAAAACTGGCTTATGAATACGTGAAAGTAGTTCTAGTAGCTCCTCTACCAGCATGAATATACCCTGTGCTATGAAAATCAGACTGAACTCGTAGTTAATCACATGAACGCAAATATAGGCAAATTGCTTTCATTTCTTTACTATTTAATTTGAAATTTTGGGTCTAATATTCTACTAAATAAATTTATAAAATATAAAAAATATTATTAATACTATTATCAAAGAGCCTACCAATGAACTTATCTGTTGAGAGAGGAAATCCAGTTCATTGCCAAACTAACAAAAGCACGCCATTTATCCCTATCATGAGATAGTTATAGCCAGTCCACCTCATTACACTATACCCATATATTGAACAGGTTCTATCCAGCCCACCTCACTATAACCGGTTTCTATCTTGAGCCAATTCCATTCAGTCCACCTCACTACACACCATACATATCCTGAGCTAGTTCTATCCAGCCCACCTCACTATAACCGGTTCCTATCTTGAGCCAATTCCATTCAGTCCACCTCACTACACACCATACATATCCTGAGCTAGTTCTATCCAGTCCACATCATTACATCTTGTCACTATCTTTAGCTAGTTCCATCCAGTCCACCTCATTACACACCATACCTATCCTGAGCTAGTTCTATCCAGTCCACATCATTACATCTGGTCACTATCTTGAGCTAGTTCCATCCAGTCCACCTCATTACACACCATACCTATCCTGAGATAGTTCTATCCAATCCCCTTCATTACAGCCCTTCTTTTTCAGGTCCATTATAGTGCTATACTTCCATCTGCATCCAGGTATTCCCACTGGTCGCTTCTAATTAGGTTTTTGGCCAGTTATTACCTTGAACGTTGTTCTAATTTCTTCCATTGAGCTACAAGTCCTGCCGATCGTAGCTTGCGAGATTTTATCAACCTAAAAATGTCTGGTGATAGTGTAGGATATATATCCAAACATTATGTACTCTCCTTAATTCTGCATTATAATAATACATTTCTGAACAAAAAACTTTCTTAAGTGCTTTGTTTTTGAACAGCCAAGACTTCTTCTTGTAAAGTAAATTAAGAAATCATATTTCCCAACTTTAAAGAAAAAACAGTAAAACTTTTGTGTTGTTTATTCTGAGTTTTATAATGTATTCCCGAAATTCCCATGTCATTATTAATTTCTTATTACTTGTTATGATGGGGATATTAGGCTAGGAGCTTCTAATGAATAAAATAATTTTTGAATTTGTAAATGTGACAGCTCCTCTACACATGCTCCATATATTTTAATAGTGATAGCAGTCCAATCTTTTTAATTAGACAGTAAATTATCTGACTACTTGTATAAATATCTTGGACTCGATTTCTGGTAAAGAAAGGTTTTGTTCTGGAGTGTTGTCGTTGTGTTTTTGACGTAAATATAGAACGGCATATCACAAAAACACTGCTTTTACATTAAATAAATAAATAAAAATATTGCTGATGAAGGGAGAAAAAGTGTTTAATCACGTTCCAATATTCTTTCGCTGACACATGATATCCACTTTAAATAGAAATTATCGACGCGATGGCGGCGCGCCCGGTGCAAATTGGATACACCGAGTTTCCACCTGCTCCCACGCCATCGATCCCTCAATATTCCTACCTCCCCCTATCCCCCCCTACTAGCCCCAATACCCCCCCTTTTTTTTTTTCATCTGACTCGCTCTATCCATCCACCCATTTCACCCTCTTTTTAACCTTAGAACCCCTCCTCAACCTTCGTCACCACATCAATGATGGTTCATCTGCTTGATATCAGCGTTCAGGGGGTTTGTGAGAAAAAGAAGGTGTGCTTGCTATCTGGTGGCATCAAACATTACTAACGTTAGATGGTGACATCGAACATCACAATCAGTACTTTTATTACGATAAATAACACTTATATTATGACATCAAACTTCAATGTCAGCCCTTATTTACCGTTAGATAGAGTTGTACCTGTAACGCCAAATATCCACTATTAGTTCTTTGTATCGTTAAATAATGTTGTACTAGTATTATCAAAATCCACTATTAGTTCTTTTATAATGTTTGATAATTCTGTACTTGTAATATCATACACTACTATTAGTTTGTTTAAACTGTTATATAATGCGGAACTTGTAGCATCAGAGAGCACTATTAGTTCATTTATACTGTTATATAATGCTGAAATTGTAAAATCAGACAGCACTATTAGTTCGTTTCTACTGTTATATAATGCTGAACTTGTAAAATCAGACAGCACTATTAGTTCATTTATACTGTTATATAATGCTGAACTTGTAACATCAGACAACATTATAAGTTCTCTTACACCATTAGATAATATTGTACTTGTAACATCAAAAACCACTATTAGTTATTTGATACCGTTGGACAATGCTGTACTGGTAACATAAAATACCACTTTTAGTCCTTTTATACCGTTATATAATTATTTACTAGTGATATTAATTACCACTATCGGTCCTTTTATTTCGTTAGGTAATCAATTACTGGTGATATTAAACACCAGTTATTTTTACAGTGAGATAACGTTAGTAAACAATTTTATCGGTCCTGATAATTATACCATTAGATAGTCTTATAACGGTGATATCAAACATCACCATTGATCTTTTTCTAACGTCAGAGAACGCTGAACTGATTAGCCAGACTAGTATTCGGAGGACTAGTCGATGTTAATGAGATCTAGTTGAAGGTATCTGTGGTGTACGCCATCGTTAGCAGGGTTGAGACTGTAGGCTTAACACTACTGTACAAGACCCCTTACCTTCCTCCTACCCACTGAAGTTTCAGCACACTAATGAACTTTGTTTTATGTATCAATCCGAGATAATTAATGGTGTTGATACTACGGTGGGTTGATGACATAGATATGGCAAAGTTTCTTGTAATTCTGAATGTCAAGATTGCATCTACTCGTCTTATTATACTCGGTAAATACCAAGAGTCTGGGAGCTCGCTTTTGACCTGGAAAACAGGGGTTCGATAACAGACGCCTTCAATGTAAGGGATATTTTACATAGGGGGCTTACACAAACACATCACACAAGGTATTACTTTATGATCCTGTTCCCTTTGATTATATTAATTTAAAATACTGATCGCTGATGTTGATGCTTAAGCTTACGCCAAAAAAAAACAACATTAAAATAATTTGTTTAATACAAGGTTAGGTTAACAAAGCTATTTTTTCCTATGTTTTGTGAAAGATGATGAAAATAGGAAAATGCTTAGCTATCAAGAGGTTTTATTTTGTTTGAATAAGTGACCTTGTATTTTCTCTTCCTGTTTAATTCGTTTGTAATGTTTAAAAGTGCTTAAGTACGTTTAACAAAATATAAAGATTTGATCTGGCGTAGTAATTTTGTAAGTAATTTGGAAATTAAAAAAATTGTTAGTTGACCAAGCTAAGCAAGGTTTTGTTTGAACTTGACCCTTTTACATTTATTACATATTATGACTGTCAATATATTTGTTCCACGATAATTTTTAAATGCGTTGACCAATATTAACTAAATTTGGTGGAATATTAATTATTGAATCCAGGCAGGACAATGAATGCATATGGTTCTAGATCTGGATTTTATTTAAATATGGCCGCCGTTTAAAGGGTTTTTCGTTTAATAACTCATCTTAAGTGATTTTAATATATAATTCCAAACAATTTATAGAGTACCTAAGGAATATTTTGTTTTAATTTTGAGATAAATGGTGATAATGAGATCTTAAAAACACGTGAATATTGGTTATTGTCTTTAAATATAATGTACTATTTCTTATCACTGTACTTTAATAGCCTATTAGGCTTTATGCATAATTATGTACTAACTACGTTAGTTTGATAATGATAAGAAAGGTTTTAATTAGAGGAAGTGTGCTTGCATTTCCGAATAGGAAGAGTGTAAAGCCATTTAGAATAAGCCATCTCCAGTGCACCCGACCAGAATTCGAACCCTAATATCCCTGTCATTGACATTCTACTGTAGTTATTTTGAGTGAGAGATGACCTAGACCATGCGGCCACTTGACTGGGTATGTGTAAAATTGAAGAAACAATTAATTCGTTCAAAGTATAACTTGATCATCAAGGGCAAATATCATCTTCAATTCCAGGAAGAAATTATGAAATATATTTCAATTTGAAAAAAATTACTAGTAAGACTGTAGTAACGATAATAACATGGAGGAAGAGAGGTCTACTGTTCACAGAACTACTAGTAAGACTGTAGTAACGATAATAACATAGAGGGAGGTCTACTGTTGGCAAAACTAGAACTAAGACTGTAGAATGATAAGAACAAGGAGGAAGTAATATCTATTGTTAACATAACTACTAGTTTTATTATAGTGGATATATGATCAAAACGCACGCATCCAATTGAGTTTATGTTTATGGATCATTTTGAATACATAGAATGCCCGCATCGGTGGTCACATGGTCTAATGAGTCACTCTCGTGTTGGACTATATTATTATGAAATGGAGATGATTGTATGAATCCTGATCAATTCTACTGAGTTTTATGTTTTCACTAAATTGAATTTAACTCCCTCTTCACGCAAATTCATAGTCATTAACCTCTGAAATTCTAGCATCCACATCCCTATTACATGAAGACTGTCAATATAAGAGTATAAATCAAACGGATACCAAGTCGTGGTGTTGATAGTAATAATAATAATATAAATAATAATAATTTCAATTTCAATTTCATTTATTATAGTGCTGGCCAACAGTCGTGAGACCTATGACAGGTCAGCACAGTTACCTTACAAGCACGTATAATAACAAAATAAAATTATGAAAAAATTATTAATAATAGCTAAATAATGATAAACACTGATGAACAATTACAAAAAACTAGACATAATTATTAATTATAGATGATAAAATTAATTAATAAATAACTTAAGATTTGTAAAAGCGCAAGTGTTAAAAAATAATAATAATGATATAAGCCTTGCTATAATATAGGCTTTGGTGGTTTGCCAGTAGGTTGTGCAATAAATGACTTGAATCATAATATTAAGTGCGTGCATCACATGCCCATAAACTTTGTGATACAGTCGGCTTGAAATCATAAGTTTACACTAACATTATTGTACTTGGATCAATCTGATTACAAATCAATGGAGATAAAGAGTTTTTAGAAGCTCCTAATACAGAATGATTAAATGATATTTTGAAAAAAAAAATATTTAATTTAAAAGCCCGTGTTTGACCAGTTTAGAATGTCTCCACAGCTAATTATTATTGTGCACAAATATTTATTCTGTCTTAACAGGGACATACTGTAGTTATTAACAAGAAACTTTGTCGTTTGGTCCGCCATCATCATCGCGGAAAATGTCGAGTAATCATTCAAATATGAGTGCACTGCACACATTTCTGGCATATCATGTTGTTTTTTTTCTTTTCCCTTTAACTTCTAAACCTCGCTCGAGCCGGAAGCTGAGTTGGGCCTGCTATGATGAAAGCTCTTAATGTTTCTTAGATGGTACACCTTTTTGAGTTGGTACACACCGCTTAGCCTGAAAGTTATCAAACTTACCTTCTACTTTTCAGTCATAGCGTATCTTATAAAAGAGCTATAATCTCTAGTCCCTTAGCAATGCCAAACACACCAACCTGTCCTTTTCTCCGCGTCTCTCAGGGTGATGTCCTCAAGCATGGTGACGTCACTACGACCCTTAGGGTTGGCGGAGTATATCACCAGGTGCAAGGTTGGGGTGTGTGCCGGGAGAAGGTCCGCCAGATCTATCCTGAAAAGGGGGGCCTCCAAGGTCGTCACGTTCAGACGGAGTCTCATCGTCCTAGACTCGTACGCCTCCAGGACGAACCTCTGTGGCAGCCCTCCGTCGTAGCCGGCCAGACACTCCACCTCTAGCGTGTCGACGCTCTGATTGGTCGCCATGCGAAGCGTGCAGTTCCGGAGGGGGCTGGGCTTCACTGAAACCGAGACACACGATAGTTTGAAAATTACTTCATCGACGTGGATATCCACGCTGGTGATATTGTTGTCTAAAGTTTTACAAACACCTTAAGAGTCATCCATTAACCACGTAACGGTTTTACTTACTTCCATTTCCTCCATGTAACACCAAAAATACATTTTGGAACAACCCCTCCCTTATTCCAGTTTGTGTTACGTAGCTTTTCACATCAGAGGTGAATGTTTTTATTTTATCGGGAAGCTTTTGTGGCACTAAAATAGGGACTCAGAATTGTAATATATCTACAAATACGTTTGCTAACGTTGAAAACATGAAATATAATAAAAAAAATTCAACCTTAGAAATTAAGTAAAAGTTATGTGTTACGTAACACTACGTTGTACACACCCTCCCTCAAAATATGTATTTATTTAGCACCGCGTCTTACTAACCGTTCGGGTTATAAGCTATCCCTCAAAATAAACCCATGCAAAAATTAGAGCATCCCCGCACCCTTTCTAACAGTGCTACGTGACTAATGGATGACCCATTAGACTTGACTTTAGTGTGGCCGGAAGGTCAATCTTAGAATAACGGATGGGTCCACTGTGGTGGCGGTTTTACATATGAAATTTAAGCTAGTAAATCTACAATCCTTTTTTTTCCACGCTGATGATTCATTGATTCATTTCCTAGAGCCTACCTCCTCATCACCACTCCAAAAACCAAACCATTAGATAATTATTTTGTTTACACGTAGATAACTAAAATAATACCACATTTGTTGAGCCCGCAGACTAAATGTTGTGCTCATTTAGTCTTAGAACCTAATCTTTGTCAAGTTGAGGTCTGATTCAAGGCCACGTGTAGACCTAATGATGGTGATATTTTTTAAGGTATTCCACTCTTACTCCAAGCAAATGCGTACATACCCACAGTAAAATACTACACGTTAATATTCCTAACACATTGCTGTAAAGTGTAAAAATTCGAATAGACTGAAAGGGTATAAAGATGCTGAGCACACACAAAAAAAATATATATATACGTATTTCTGTAAAGGCATAAGTTAATTTGTAGGTTTTTATTCGTCACGATACCTGTGTTAATATATATTATGAATGTTATAGCTATATGGACCTCCATAGTATAATTTAGACCTGCGGTGTTATCACCCATACCCACGGCTTCAATAACCTTACTGGATGATCTGAAATAAATTACATTTGGGTGTGACCTGGGAGAAATACCCACCGTGGTGACCGGAAAGAAGTAATATTTTAGGGATGAACTGGAATTTATACCTAACAGAAAGACTTATAGTAAATACCTGCCGGGAATGACCTCAAAAATATATCTTCTGTGAGTGACCTGAACGGTATATTTTCTAGGAGTGACCTGTAGTAATCAACTGCTAAGGGTAACATTTGAGATATACCTGACAAGACGACCTAACAGAAATACCCATTGGGATGACAGGAAAGTAATAATCTTTTTGGGATAGTGTGTAATAAATACCTGACAAGAAGACCTATAGTAAATACCAAAGGGAATAAACTCTTAAGATATATCTTCTGTGAGTGACCTGTAAGGAATACCTTCTGGGAGTGAGCTTTAATAATCACAGGCTGGAGATGACCAATGAAATAAACTTGACAAGAATACCTGTAGCAAGCACAGGCTGGGGGTGACCCATGAGGTATACCTAACGAGATGATCTGTAAAAATCACCTATTGAGGTTTATCAGAAGTAAATACCTGCCGGGACGACCTGGAAGATGCAGGGGTCCATCTGTCTCCCGATGGCGTTCGTCCCCCAACAGGCTAGCGTGCCGTAGTCACGGTCCGAGGTGAGGGTGTAGTTGAGCTCGCTGGTACCGTTCACAGTCCCGAAACGGCTAGGGGGGACCTCAAAGCTCTCACCGCTGTTGTTGAACTGCCACACGAACTTGACGTCAGCAGGGTCGGCCGTCGCGTGGCACCTGACACGCAGGGCCTCGTCCAGAGACGCACCAACCACATTCACTTCTTCGCTCTTGCACACGGGAGCGACTGAAACAATAGAATATTAATTTTATCTTATTAAAATACTAGTAGTTCTGT
>CABFWB010000208.1:147222-171206 GCA_902151455.1 Timema bartmani
AGCAATGATCTATCTCCATTTTAGACTCAATAGTCAATATTTACATTTTTTATTGGTCAAAATGTATAAATGAATAATTAAATATCAATGCGATGACTTGAAGATCTGCAACACCTTATAAAATGTTAAAACTTTAACCAGAAATCGAAATTTTAATACGAAGTGTTGACCCTTGTGGAAGACATTAAACTGTTTGAAATGCTCTTAGGTGGACAAAGATGCGCCTCTTTTCTCATTGATTCTATATCATTGTATATTATTTTATGCGTGTTCTTATGTGGAGTGGTGATAATACAATGTACATTATTCCGTTCAGAAATCTTACGAGTTTATAGAAAGAGAGAGAAAGTCTGTGCGGTGTGCCGTACCATTTATTTAAATGAAGTTTCGAATGAAGAAAATTGAATATAGGAATGATATCAAACTTCAAACTGGCATCAGACTTGTTATAATCATGCTATAACAATCCAGTGCTATGTAATGAGGAGAAAAATATCTCAAAGTCGTTTATGTAAGCGATGCAATTTTTATAATTTAATTTTTTTTTTTAGCTTCCAATTAAGTTATCTGGAAGAAACTTAGCCTATATGTGGCCAAAAAAGAAATTTGCTACACAAAATAAAAAATAATAATTGAAATCGGTGTGTCTAGTAAAAAGCTACACTTGAACATAAATTTAAAAAAACCAAACAAACGGTTTGAATTAAGAACCCCTTTATTTATTCAAAGTTGGTTAAAAAATCAATGCAATACTGGCATCATCATGGTACCTAGAAAAATATTATTAAAGATGAGTGTGATGGTTAGTACTGTTTTGTTTTCACCAGTTATTAAATATTGAGTTTGATATTTGACAGTGCATAGCTAGAACCACTTTCCACTTGAAGTTGACAACGTTGCTTAGTTTTTATGAGCGTCAGAGTTGAACATTTGGTGGTGAGGCACGCGGCCACAATGGTAACTGAGTTGGAAGGTAAAGAGAGTTGAAATGGGCGAGTCCAACGATTGGGGGCTTTAAATTAAACAAGTATATTCGCACGAGATTATTACTTTTGGATGGTCACCTGATAGGTAGTGTTGCCAATATCGCAGGAAAAATTTATCTTACTTTGAAAAATAGATTGAAATAAATAATGTATTTGGTTTTGAACTGTTTTTTAGTGTTATTTCATAACTGTTCCAAGCTCGCAATTATAAAGAACTTCAGGCTCCCCCAGGGAGTCGCACAATCATGTTGGGGCCCATTGTTTCAGACCATGTGACTGGTGTATTTGAGTAGTGTTGGCTTATTATGCGCCAGATATTACAAATACGTAGCTCTTTTCAAAGCCATTAATAACTACAGACTTGTTCGATAATTTACACACCATTTATCCTGATGGCAGCTTCTTTCCTAGACCGAATGCATTATGGCACTATTTTATAATATAAACCATGGTATTACCCACCGACGTAAGATTTATAGGCTTTTTGGGTGGATGGAATGTAAATAATATTAACTTTAAATGTTCAAGCTACAGCCTTCTTACCAGCATATTAGATAAAATATTGCACTTTAGCCAAAAAACGTTTCAGAGTGAAATATATGCATTCGTCTCATGACACCAACTACATTGATATCAGTTTAAAATCCCGACACCCTAGCTTAGTCGGTAGAGTGTCTATCTGCTGAGCTTAGGGTCCCGGATTTGATTCCTGGCATTGTCAATAAATGTATAATTGGTTAATTCCGGGCTTACCCCTTCATAGGGATGAATTAACGGCCAGGGGATGTATGTTGTGTATGTTCTGGATTTAAGTTAGAATATAAGTAATGTGCTAATATAATCATTCGGTTCAGAAATCGTAAGTAAAATACCTTAAATAAATTAATAAAAAATCACTTGAAAGTTGTTTTAATTGTTTTATATTATATACGTATAATATATATATGGTGAAACGGTATTACTTGTCTCAATTCCGATGTTTTCTAAAGTATAGTCAATAAAACCGCCCCACGATGCAACATCTGGTTAAAGCTGAATTATATAACTTAAGAGTTATCCCTTGATTTAAAAGGGTTTTCAAACAAACGAAATAACCCTTTCCAGAGATTCCATGGTCCAAGGTTTCATTCTTACAGTAGACAGGACTGCTTGTGACGAGTAGATCAGGATTATAAACCTGGTTGGGTGTACAAAGGGTGTTATTTCCTAGATGGTTTACACTTTCCTAAAAGAAAGTTCTGTTGCATTTTCTAAAAATTTTACCGTCCTCATTGGTGTAAATATGTGGATAGCTTTAGTGGGTAATCATGGCTCAAAAAATGAAAAAACAATCAATGGTCCAGTGCAGAGCAGAGATTTTCCCTTTTAATTTAAAATAGAGACATTTACTAAGAACTCGTAAGGTTTGTGAAGCCAAATGATATTAATTGTTGCAGTAAAACCTCATAAAGATAATAATTTAAATAATATACACTGTTACCAACACATTGATAGAATAAGAAAATCTTTGTCCACTAAAGAGCATAACAATCAATTTCTATTTTCAAGCAGCTGCATGGAACATTAATAAATCTGCTTGAAGATCTGAAACTATTGGTTAGGCATATATACAAATATTACAAATAAAAGTATTTTATTTTTAGTAGAATTACAACTTAACTATTTTAAAGTTATTTCGTCTCTTAAATAATTGTGGGGATATAATCAAAATTGGAAATTTCCGCTCATATCAAATATATTAAAGATAAATTTCGTGGGAAAATGAGAATAGCCATTTGGTTCATAATGTTAAACAATTCTTGGATAAAAACAATGCATGGATAAGAAATTTGATCAAAATTTTTGAGTGGATATTGAGAAAATCAACCTCATTTCATTTTACCCCTCAGTAAACTACCCTACTATCTTTGGGTTGTAAATTTAATTCCAAGAACTTTTCGGGGGGAACTTCATGACAAAGCTAGATACAAAGTTTTAGTCCAGTTGGTAGAATGGTTATAACTCTAGGCAGTAATGAAGACATAAAATACTGAGAGACACACAAAGAGACAGACAGACTTTATCGTGAGATCTACTTTTTTGGTTTCTCTGGGACGAAACTTCGACACTCATCACAATCTCACTTTCGATATTTTGAGGATTACAGTACTTCTCTCTCCGAGTGGTGGATGAAAGGTATAAATAATATGAAAACGGTTCTTCATCCCAAGCTATGTATGTACTCGTTATTCATATTGATTTCAGCAATTTCACGATCCAATGATTTCAATCGGTTTTTAATTGGAAACACATTCCTGCCATGCGTTTTTGCGTTGGACAAAATGTTTAATATCCAGGTTTAATATGGTATGGGGGAGGGGCGGTTAAATGTAGGCGTTAGTGTAATCAATTATTTTCAACAACTGTCTAAACATCGCATCACATTCCCTAGTAATGACGTGTAAATGATAGCCTTCAAATATAAAATATAAACCGGTTTATTTAAATGTTTATGTTTAGCACTTGAGCGCATGGTGGTAGAATTTGAGCCCATGGATGTAGCACTTAAGCGCAATGGTGATAGCACTTGAACAAATTGTGGTAGCACTTCAGTGCAGAGTGGTAGCACTTAAGCGCGTGATGATATCACTTTAGTGCATGGTAGTACTTGAGCGTACGGTGGTATCACTTGATAGCATGGTGGTATCACTTAAGTGCATTATGGTATCACTTGAGCGCATGACCGAAATATTTAAGCACATGATGGTAGCACTTAAGCTCATTGGTATGAGTACGAGCAATAAAATGAGGAATGTTGTTCTCACCAGCTCTTCTTGTAGTCAGTGAACCCACAAAGTACTTCAAACATTTAATTTTATTTTCCTAATTGCAAGCTCTACCTACGCTTTAAAAAATATCGTTACAGTTCTTGTTATATATACAGTATATTTAAGATCATTTAGAATGTTTGGTTTTTATCGAAAGAGACATGGAATGCCTTGTAACCTTCGAGAAGGAGTGCATAGACTGGGGTACGAGGAATGGCTAGTCTTTTCAATCTTAATATTCTTTCATTGTGACTTTTTCTAGGTTAAGCTAGGTTAGGTTAAGCTAGGTTAGGTTAGGTTAGGTTAGGTTAGGTTAGGTTAGGTTAAGCTAGGTTAGGTTAAGCTAGGTTAGGTTAAGCTAGGTTAGGTTAAGCTAGGTTAGGTTAGGTTAGGTTAGGTTAGGTTAGGTTAGGTTAGGTTAGGTTAGGTTAGGTTAGGTTAGGTTAGGTTAGATAGGTTAGGTTAGGTTAGGGTTAGGTTAGGTTAGGTTAGGTTAGGTTAGGTTAGGTTAGGTTAGGTTAGGTTAGGTTAGGCTAAGTTAGGCTAGGTTATGTGAGGTAAAGCAAGGTTATGAGGCTTTCCCTGTTTCTTTCGGTTATTTTCAAACTGTCTAAATAATCCTAAACATACTGTATATATAATAATAATTATAATGATATTTCTAGAGAGTAAGTAGGCCTATAGCTTGCAGTCAAGAAACCCAAATAACTTTATGACGTACTTTGCTGGTTCACTGACTACAAGCCAAGCAGGGAAAAATAACATCCCACTATTATATTCCTTATACAGTTATACCCCAGTCAATGCCCTCCATTGCTACTACTGGCTCTAAAGTGTTATTGCGCTCAAATACTATAGATTCACGAAAACCAATTTTTGGGATTCAAGAAGTGATGAAACTTCCACATACATCAAAATCTCTAATTACAATTTTTTTAACGACCACAATACTTCATTTATATGTGGGGTCACTAGAAAGTATAAATCGTACTATTTTATTAGGGTAAATATTTAGAATCAAGACACAAATTTCATTTCCATACATAATTTTTTTAAATTTTTAGCACCACATCTTACTACCCGTTCCGGTTATACGCCTATGTACTATATACCCTAATGGGTTTGGAATTATGAAGGCTTAGCTGAGAGTAAGTATACCCACATAAGCGTGGAGGGAGGGTGGAAAACCATTTAGGAAAAACAATCCCAGTGCACCTGACTGGGATCAAACCCGAATCTCCTCATCTTCGGCAGTCTGATACAACACAAAAATAGCGCGTTAGACCACGTGGCCACCGAAGTGGGTTCACACTTTTTTAATTCTTATTTTACAATAAAAGACAATATACAAAACTGCCTCTGTGGTCTAGTGCTGAAATATCATGGCTATGGATCTAGAAGTCCTTGATTCTATCCCTGGTGATGTCATATTTTCTGTGAAGCATGGGATCTGGAACTGGGTCAATTCACACTCGTGTCGACAAATGAAGAGCTACTCGAAATTAAAAGTAACAGCTCCGGTCTAGAAAACTGAGATAATTAGTCAGAGAGCTTGCTGTGCTGACCATATGACAACTTATTTCCACAGCAATTAGCACTATCTTCACCAGTAGACGGTAGCCGCTTTGTCAATAAGGCCCGATTGTGGGCTGACGCCCTGGGGTCGTAGTAAAATGAGTTAAGGTATTCATTTTTATATTAATAACTAACGTCATGTACACTAAAACGTTTAATAAATGTAGAATGAAACACGTTCACACTGAAAGATAGAATATAGCAGCAATGAAACTAAAATACGGAATAACAGCTTATAAGACAGAGCCCAAATATTCTCTGTCAAAGATATACTCCTAACTGTCAGGGTAATTAAGGTGTGCGTGAGAAAAGAAATTTTAAAGTTCAAACTATATTAATAAAAATCTCGAGTTCAATTATTTTGATAATCACAAAACTTTCTCTCCCTGTAAGATAGCGAGAAGTTAAAAATAAGTGTTCAGTCTCGAGTGAATTAACCGGCACCATAGATTAAGTATCTCATTTTCCCAATCACATTTTATTCAAATCTGAGTATTTAATGCAAACTTTTTTAACTGGCTGATTATATCAACATAATAATTTCCAAAATAACTTAAATCTAGAACAGTTACAACAACAAGGGATCCCTGACCGTTATTTCATCCCCAATGCTAAGTATTCCGACCATACTTTGAATCGAGCCCGAGACCCATACTTTATAAAAAATTGTTGAACAATATTTTTTAATGATATCAATTGTTATCAATATGAAGACATCTTTAAGTATGCAATTTATCTGAAACTCTTTAATATTGTATTATTTTAATGTTCATAAAATGTATTATTAAATTTACGTCATTATTATATAATTCAGTTTATAAAGCTATGATGAAATTTATTTTCACAATCTTTTATAGAGTAAAACACAAAAAATTGTTCATATAGGACTCAATTATTTGTATATAATTTTTTTAAACTTAACTTTTCATAGTCTAACCTGAGTTACATTCTTCTAATAACATCTGCTTAGTAAAATTTTCTTAATTTTTCTCTGATAAAAATATGTACCTATGAAAATAAATGTTGAAAAAGGTGAAATGATCCGAGAAGCTAAGAAATGTTTACCGGACACTCTTAAATGTACTTTTTAACATTCATCTCTTATTTTAAGCATTTAATCCATGTTATGTATTTACATTGATAGTTGAATAATTCATATATTACAATATTTGATATTTAAGCGGAACTGGTGGTCTAAGTGTAAGGTGTCAGAGTTCTATGTTGAGGGTCCGGGGTTCAAATCCTTGTCCCGGCACATATTTACCTGATTACCAAACAATTACTTCACCTCTGGCAAAATGTGTGTTTTCAAACTTTGTGAATGTGTGGAGTGCCAGACACCCACCGTGGTTCGGAACCCACGTTAAACTGTATGTGTCATCTGTTCTCCATTATCATCATTCTCACGTATCATCCTATCATCAAGGGATTTTTCAATTTCCTTATACATTTGTCCTGACATCTTATTTACTATAAATCAGGACTTTTTCTGCTGTGTTAATATTACAATATGCCTTCTATAAAAATTAATCTAAAAATTTCACATATAGACTTTCTGGAATATAAACATATACTACTATTAAAACTACTTGTCTTGTTATTGACCATTACCTATTTACCTCGACCTGTGCCTTTTAGCAGCTCTGTCTACTATATACCAATACCGTTATACAATTTATGACAACTTATAACTATACTTGTCCATCTTTCCCTGTTGAAGTTATTTTGGCTATATAATTTGTTTCCATTTTGAAATGCCTTCTTTGGATTTAAATCTAATTTAACCTAACTTATACTTAGTGCCATCGTCTACACAATAAGTAAACATCAGGGGATAATGAAATTCGCCTTAATGTTGTCCCCACCTCAGAAATGAATTCCTTCATATTCCAGGAAAGCAGAGATAAGATATGGTCGAATGGCCAAGATTTAGATCACTAGCCCCACCAAGATTAACGGTTGGTTATGCTTTTTAATTGACTTAGTAAATTAATCACTATTCGTTATCAAAATACCAGTGGTAAATAAAGGAAGTGACGCATCTCTCTCACGCTTCTATTCATTCTTCATTGCAAAACTACCTCGTTGAAAGCAGTATTGTTTCGTGACGTCACTCCTTCTACTCCCCTCTATCTCTTTTGTCTATCGCTCTCTCTGAATACCTATCACCCTTCCTTTCTCATTACCCAAAACTACCACTAGATGGCAGTGCGAACGCAGATGCTACCTAAACGAGAAGAAAGTTACGTTGTGCCACTGTGCCACCGTAAACTAACAAAAAGATGTTTTTTTGGTGTGTGTATTTTTTTATTTTTTTTTACTTCTCCCTGTCCTATTTTGCTGACGCAGTTCATGATGCTGTAATTTTGCCCTTACAAGGAGTGCCCCCGAAAGTTTAGCCTTAGAGACCTTTTGCCCCCACCCCACCACGGTAATTAACTACTGGTTAGAATGTGTTTGAATGTTTAAACCACTGAGTTAATGTACACAAGTATTCTGACGTTTAGTAAAAGGGCGGGAAACGAGGGTTCGGGTGACGTGGCAGAGAGGTTGTAGAATTTGCAGACGTTTGTCTTTATCCGATGAATGTGTCTTGATGGCATTGCGTCGAGTTAAGAACAAACTTGGAGTGGATGACCCTTTAAGAGAAGTTCTCATTCCCTCTGAATATTTAATTTTCAACAATCAAAGGTCATTGGTAAATATTAGTGTAGCTATTAATGTACGAGGGAACTAAATTTTACTATATTTATTATTGATAAAAAAAAAGTATTAAATACACAACATATTTTCGAATATATTGAAATATTAATCACAACTATTATTTAATGTTCATTATTACTGAAAATACAATAACTAAAAATTATGTTTTAGAAATTTTTGATATTTTAATAATATTTGAGTTATAATGGGATATTTTTTTTCAACATTAATCTCAAGAGAATATTTTCATTGTATTAATTGCGTCAATAACTGTTGTGTGGATTGTATTTAAAATTACCATTGCTATAATATCATAATGGATATTTAGTTTGAGTAGAAAATATATTAAAACTATTCAATAGAGTCATAGTTTATTTATTTAAAAAAATCATTTCATTGATGTATTATAAACTCGGATTTATTTATTTTTAATTGTCTCAGAATGAACAGTACATTAAAACTAACAAGGTGCAAGCTTCAACCACATAAATATATGGTGTTTATTCACATACATTTAGAACATATGTTGTAAACATGTAAAAGAGTTTGGCAGTGGTAAGGGTGTAGGGAAATCAATACATAAAAAGACCCGCTTCGGTGGCCACTTGGTCCAACGCGCTACCCTCACAGTAGACTAGACTGCCGATGACGGTTAGATAAAGGTTCGAATCTCAGTCGGGTGTACTGAGGGTGATTTTTCCCTCTCCCCCCACGCAAATACGAGTACACTTCCTATGATCTTCCTAGTCCATAGAATCATAATCGTAATTGGTAGGCCTACATAGTGTCAGATTCAAACGGGTAGTAAGACGCGGTGCTAAAAAAAATCTGAAAGAAAAGCTTTATAAAGGGATAATGATTATCATATAATTTCTATCGAAGATTCATCAACATATCGTACTGATTTAAATCACAATTTTGATAGAAGTCATAAGCTATCATTTATTATTCAAGTGTTTTTTGTCACCGCTTTCCAAATCAGTAAGAGTTAGAGTTTAGTTTTTTATGGGAAGAATTATTACAGAATTTATTTTTTGCCATCAACATAACAATTAACATTTTACTATATTATTATTGCTATTCTATACATATTAGCAATATATAGTCAAAAGCGACCCCTGCAAATCTCGTGACTTGACGTAAGAGTACGTGAAAATATATATGTTTTTTTTCCAGGTACCACGACTTAATACCCTTTCGGTTTATAGGCCTATTAACTAATTAAACTAATATCTAGGGGATTAAGACGTTTTATTTTATATAAAGTTCACGCGTATTTGCGTAGAGGCCAAGCGACAACCCATTAAGGAAAAACTACCCCCATTGCACCCAACTGGGATCAAATCCAGAACTCCCCGTCTTCCACAGTCTAGTCTAACACGAGAGTAGCACGTTAGACCATGCGACCACCGAAGCAGGTTAGGTGAAAGTGTATCTAGTAAATTTTCTGCCAGATAATAACGGTTCTTCCTATGAACATTGGAGTGTACAGAACCAGTTGGTTTCATTGGTGACGTAACTATCAAGGAGCTGTTGGTTGGCTAAGGGGTAGGAAGGGAGGGGGAGGGTTTGTAATTAAAAAGTGAAAATTTCAAAATAAGTTAAAATATGGTTATAAATAACAATATTATAATGTTTTTGTGTTTTAGTTATCAATACCTTATTTGTGTTTAGACCTTGAAAACAACAGTATCCTTTCAACCCCACTTCCACTAACAAACCCCTTACCTTAGGCCATCACTATTAGAGCGGTCATTTTAATCTTTTGGTTGCGGCCCCCTACTGGCATAAATCGGTAGCTACGCCCTTTATTCTCAATGTCCATTTAAGAACCAATTCCATGGTCGATTAACTACGATAATATTATGTATTCGTCTACGCTCTACCAGAAAATATTTTGAAATGAAGTTCCGTGGTTTGCATTCTTTGTACAACCACCAAAAGTGAGATCAATTTAATGGGTGTTTTTAAATTAAAATATGACTACTTTTTAATTTTGTTTTATTTTAAAAATATGTTAAAATGGTTTCACTCGTATTGATTCCTTCATGTATTAAAAAAAAAATTCCGCTCACCGCTTTATTAATTACTTTAAATGCTATCCGAGAGTTAGACGGACTTTTATAATGATTATAAAGACTTCAACATAACACGTTTAAGGCTTCATTTTAAATCTATTAAATTCGTGTCGTTTTAATTTGTGTAAATTATCTAGCTCCCTATTTTTTTTAAAATTTAAATAAGCTTATATTTGTTATTATTTTATAAGAATATAAGTAGTTAATATAAATCATATTCTTGAACATTTTATTTCTTACTCCACAAAATCGCTTGGAATAAAAACTGATGTTTGTTAAAAAGTCAGAAGTTAAAAAAAAAACTTCTTGTATCAAGAAATGCCAAGTATTGTATTATTTCAAGAGATGATAAATAGCGATGCTATTTACGGGAGAGAGAGTGCTTATTAGTTTGGGAATTTATGTCTGAGATACCAATGACTAATGAAATTTCATTAGCATAAAATTGTATACAATTTTTATTTGTTATGTATCACTTCCGGTTTATACCATACGCAAAGAGAATAGTTACGCTAATGTGGTAAGGATGAATAGAGTGGACCTTAGAGTAAATTTATCCTTATTTTCTTGGCTATAGAGCGAAAAACTGGTTATTTAGAACCACTTTCAGTACAGCAAACCGTGATTTAAACTCTGTCCTCTCCATCAGCGACTGTCTTGTCTATTAGGATGGTGAGGCTTAAACCAGTGGTACCCATTCATTTTAATATCGTGGACCCCCTGAGCTAATTAACTATTAGGATGGTGAGGCTTAAACCAGTGGTACCCATTCATTTTAATATCGTGGCCCCCCTGAGCTAATTACAACAATACGCGGCTTCCCTAGCCTCCCCCACCATTCGAGATGAAATTAATAATCTACGCATACATTTTTAGTATTCTACGTAACCCATTTTATATTAATAAAATACAAGATAAGTTGAGTAAAACAGTAATCAAAAAAATAATCAAATGTTTGTTCAAATTGTAAAGAGCAAAATTTATATATATATATATATGATATGAAAAAACCAGTAAAAAATAAATGGTACGACACAATTGCACACTCTCTCATATTGTGTATTATAGCTTCAAAGAAAATTTTCCAAAATATGTCTTTAGTAAACTACCTTTAAATAAGTTTTATTTGTAAAAATAAACAAATGATCTTTAAAATCACAATAAAAATTACTTATTTATAAATTTTAAAACTAAATGTTAAATTTTTTTTAAAGACTTTCAAATTTCCAAAAAAAAATTTTATAAAACTTTCTAAAATGTTTATAATTTGTAAAGAGAAAAAACGCATTTTATTTACAAATAAAAACTTTACCCATATACCCATTCTTAACACCATATTTAAGCTAATATCAATTTTTTTTATATCTTCTACAATTTATCATAAGTTAACTAATCATCAATTAATTTATTTTAGAAAGAGTAAGACACATTATTCGCTATCATATAAAATAAGCCCCTAATATCCTTTTTGAACAAAATCGGTAGAGGTATTTACAAAAATATTCAAAATTTACAAAAATCAGTTTTCAGTAAGCTACTATCCTAAATCAAACCAGGCGGTATTATTTGGGTGATAGACCGCTTCCAAATATACATTAAAAAATATTAAAGCCTTTTAAAATAGTAAAATAAATGTATAAATGAGTCCTCTTCAAATCACCCCTAAACAGAGTGATACCCCAATAATCAGTATACATTGTTATATTTCTTGTTAAACCCTAACAAAAAACAGATTGGAACGAAAGTGTTAGAGCCATTTTTAAAATATTTCAAGTTTTTGAAAAATCCGTCGTTAATAAACTACCCATAAATGAGTTTACTACGCCTAAAGTAAGAGTATAGTGTTATTTTTTAATGTCAAACGCAACTAAAGTACCTATTTAAAACCAATTCTTGAGTACCATTCTAAAAATATGTCAAGTTTTTGACAGACTATTATTCAGTTTAACCAACTATAAATTAGTTTTTAACCCAGAAACAAATTATACGTTGATATTTTTCATACCACACCATCTACAGGGATATATTTTAAACAAAATCATTAGAGCCATTCCCAAAGAATTTAAAATTCAATAAAAAAAAACTTATTTAGTAAACTACCCTTAATTTAAGGGCCAGGGATAAACAAAAAAAAATCATGAGGTATAACCCTATCAAATATAAATAATAAGATTGAACGAAATCCATCTAACTGTTTTGGATCCATGACCAGTGACAGAATTGTAAAATCCAATCATTTGGATTCGTGTTCACGTTTAACATAAAGATTCATCATATTGAGTTCATTATTTTTCATGTTCACAATACTTTCTCTTGATATGAAAAAGTAATAGCTTAGAAATCTAGACTTTTTCAAGGACCTCCACAGGACTCTTTATTGTCACCCAGGGGTCCGCGGAATATTCGACCACTTAAGTGTGTAAAAAATTGTATAATAATTAATGAAATGTAATGTATTAAAATACCATGTTATTTAAATTATAATATTCTTGCTGAGAAAATATTTTGAGCTTACTTATATATACGTCTATAAATTTCAAAATAAGATAGAAACCTTGAATTTTCTTTTTCTTCGTGGATGTTGTGTTATTGAGTATGTGTCGCGTCAAGCGGGGTGGATTACATTAAGGGATGAGGGAGCCCAAACCATTGCTGGGTATATATGCTCACGACGTTCGCCCGCATCCAACCCCCTCTCCCATCGCCTCACCCCTATCTTTCCTCACAGTCCCACTCCTGTCCCCCATTGTATTGTGCTGTGGGTCGTCTAGAACCTAACCACAATAGTGATTCTGCTGCAAGGAGGTCTGATTCTAGAGTAGCATGCGGCCATAGTTTCAACCCAACCGACCAGTCCTTTGGTAAACCATTCGGTTCCGCAGTACTGTGCTCGCTCCCAGATATATATATTTAAATACAATAAGGAGATGTTTCGGATATTAATACGATATACATTTATGTACGTATCAAGTATGTCTACTTACGGTGAAAATATGAACAATATTATTATTGTTTCAACATTATAATTTAATATAATATCTTTATTAGGTAACACTGTGATATACCCACCCTGCCTTCAAGTTTTGACTATACATACTTAATCGATATTAGGTAGACTTAAGTTGTAGTAATAATCTATTATATATATGTGTAGATTCTCATTTACCGTGAGAGTTAACATACTCTCACCCAAATTGGTAGTTGCGTGGCTTAAAACAGAGATCGGCAACTGGTATATCGCGAGCGACCGGGTAATCATGCATCAATTTTCAGTAGATCGCGTAAGAAAATTACATAGATATCAAAAGTCGATCTTTGAGTTTTATAAACTCTAAATCTTAACAAGATTTGCTTTGGTGGCCGCATGGTCTAAGGCGTCACTCTCGCAATTTGACTGGACTGCCGATGAAAGGGATATTGGTGCTCGAATCCCGGTCAGGTGTGTTGAGGGTGTTTTTTTTAAAATAGTTTTACACTCACCCTTCACGCAAATGCGGGTACACCTACAAATTAAACCTTCCTCTTCCCTAACCTTAGCATAATTGGTACATGTGTGATTAATATCAACAGGTAGTAAGATATGGTGCTAAATGTATCTATATTTGTGAGATGCAAAATGATAAAACAATGTATAGAGAAAAATTACGTCAACACACCCATCCGGGATTCAAACTTTGTGACCGTAAAGACTGACTAAACAATACCAACCGAACTACTTAAAATAGTTGTGTTTCAGACGTTGAAATGAAATTATTTATACAGACGTGTAAAATATTTTGTGTGTTTCCTTAAATATTTCTAAAAGTATATTAACCAAGAGTGTCCCCTTATGAATCATCATGTGTAATTCTACCAGCACATGTGTACGGTTTTTTGTATTTGAAATTGATGTGCAAGCTCATTTTTATATGCATGTTTTTTAATTATGATTTTAATTGTTCAAATCATAGTCAGGTGTACTTGAGTTTATTTTTTTCTTAAATGACTTTTAAATTTCCCACCCAACAAATTCGGGTACACATCATCTACATTCAACCTTCTTTGTCCCAAATACATCATTTTAACTAGTACGTATGTGTATGACCTCAATTTGTGGTGTCATGTATAAAACAAAAACACTGCATGGCATGTGTCCGCTGTCATTAACGATGATAGTGCTAACATTTCCCGATAGAGGGTGTCATATGGTCAGCACAACGACACCAACAGCCTTTAATCTCAGTTTTCTTGACCAGAACCACTACTTATGTATTTAAGTAATTTCTCATTTTGTCCTTACGTGGCTAAGTTTGACCCCGTTCCAAACTCACTGCTTCACATAAAAAATTCGAAGCACTGGGTATCGAACCTGGAACTATATCCAGGAACTCTCACCACTAGACCACGAAGGCGATAATTGTATTAGTGTTTTTTCGTACTTTAAGTTTGGGATATCCATATATTTACATAAATGGTGCAGGGGTGACGAAGTTAGGGTCTATAGTAAACTTGTATTTGTTTGTTTAAATGCGTGTGGGAAGTAATCTAAAAAAAACACCCTCGCTACACCTGACATGGGTTTGAACCCAGATCTCAACATCACTTTAGATACAATCTATTGCGAGAGTGATGCCTTAGATTATATGATTACTGATATGGGTAATTTAAATAATTAATCTATACAAAATCTTGCCAAGTAAATAAAGTATTTTAAAACTTTAATGAGCTTATACCTAACAATAAAATCAAGCTATATTATAAAATAAGTCGAATATATATATATATATATATATATAATTTTTGTTCTCATTAAATATTTTTATTCCAACTAAGGGTTGAGCTATTTTTGTATATGCCTGGAACGATATGACTGGAAGGTATGTGTGTAGTGGACCAAATAATACCATGAATCAAACCTAATTAGTCTGCTCATTACCCAGATTCATTTAATAACCTCTTTGTCTACGTCTTTGCAATTCATAGATCCTGGGAGGGGGGGGATCCTGGGGAAGGACTGAAATAAAAGAAAGATTACTCGTTTATGCTGAGATGAGATTTCAGTCTTCCTTCAGTGGATTTAAAAATATTACCTTTATACTCAGAGTAAAAATATGAAGCTTTTTGTGCTTTTACAATATTTATATAATCTCTAGTATAACGCTTTGGGGACATTGTATTCTTAGTTTATTTAGTACTGTGCATTTTAACGTCGTGGACACATAAAAGAAATAATTTCTTACGAAAAAAATATCTTTTCTCATTATGGGTTGAATGAAACTATTTCTATTTTTTTAAACTCTGGTTCTCATTATTTATATTCAAAAGATTTTGTGAAATATGATAGCGCATAAACAAATTCTATTATAATTTAAAACACTCACATTTTGTGTTTATAAATAAATAATTAGAAGCTAAATATGAGGTTCTCGTAGGTAAATTTATTTTTAACTATCTAGTTGTATATAAGTACTCTATTAATGGAAAAAGTAATATAAAAGACAGTTGAATGGTTCAATTATGGCGCACATTATATAATGGAGACCAGAAACATTATTTGAAAACAATTTTCCACCCAGAAGTAAGAATTTCCTAATCAACAGTTAATTGCTAGAAATTAAAAAATTTTAGTTTCGTATTTATAAGTGTTATTTTAGCAGTTAGTTATCTCTGCCATCATAAACCAATTTACTAAATATAATTTTCTCAAACTTTATACATTTTTTGTTATTTAAGTCAACCTGCTTTATTTATGTTTTGTGTCCTTGTTTAACACCTTAAATTAATAGTTAACAAGTCTATCTACTATTCTAAAGTCCTGGTTTCATTCCTGATGTTTCCAAAACATTGACAATTTTACACATTACGCAATTAGATTCCCACGGTGGTATATCGACGACTACAGTATTGGATGTTGGTTATGTTATTGAGTTAAATATTTTTATAGCTCATTTGCAGATACTATCAATTTTCTCATTAAATGTATACTGCTGTGATATTTTTTGGTGCATCGTTTCTAAATAGCAGTTTTGGATTACCTCATATTTATGCAAATTTTGTAGGGTGCAGAAGGGTAGAATTTAGAAGAACTGTATACACATTTTCAAGGTTGGTATATTAGTAAACAATTTAAAAAGAATAGGGCTTAGTATCACTCAACTGGGACTCGAACAATGATTTCCTTGTTATTGGCGTTCCTGTCTATTGCGAGAGTAAGGCCTTAGATAATGTGAGAGCTGAGGTGGATTAAGTTCATAAGAACTAGATTACCTTTAATAAAAGGTAGAAAATTATCTCCATGTGTAAAAGTGAAATATTTAATTTTTATGAAAAATTATATACCTATAGAAAATCTTTAAAAAATATGGTGACCATAATTTCCTACCATTCTTTAATTTTATTTAACTACTGTGCTAGTATTTTTAAAAGCATATAAGTTACCCAATATTTAAACAAAAAATTGTTTTTAAAATTAATTCGAACATAAATAATGAATTTAATTACTTAAGATTTTAAAGATTCATATTGCATAAACATTATAAGATTATGTGCAGATTAGTCAACGTTTTTAAAGTTAGTTCAACACTCCATTTAAAAGTTCATTTTTACTTATATATTTTTTATAGTTTAAAATTTAAATTTTCTCCTTAACATTATTAAATTTTTGGTCCAAATTTTATCTGACGATATGCTAAATTTATTGGCTACAAATTGGAAAAAAATATTTATAGCCCTGTATTTATGTATCTGTTATAAATTTACGTTAACCAGTGAAAGTATGCACGCTATTACGACGGGGTTGTTAACCGTATATAAAAGTAGTTGAGGTCTCAAAAATGTAAGGTCTTCAGATATGGTCTAGCACATAACTTACACATTGTTTAAACACTCAGTGGGACTTACCAACAAACCGTGTAACTAAGACACGCTAGAAAGTTGACTCAGGCGATTTTTCACTTAGCTTCAATGAATAGTTAACGTTTTAGTTACTTTCACGAGCCACACAATATCAAAAGAAATATATTTAACTTACAATAGATTGAACTGCCGATGACCTGGAGATTTGGGTTTTAGCTTCAGTCAGGTGTACTGAGGATGTTTTTCAAAATGGTTGTCAATCTCCCTCCACGAAAATGCAGCTACAGTTCCTCTAAATGCAACCTTCCTTATCCCCAACACATTAGCACACTCATCACAAAGGAGCCTAGCCCAATTGGGTGCTAGAAAAATTATCGAAGTAAAATTTATATAATTAGAGCACGAGATCCAAAAGAGTAGCCTCTCTTTTGGATCTCGTGCTCTAATTATATAAATTTTACCTCGATAGTTCACTCACATTGCACGCGCAGCGCCACCGGCTCACTCGTTGTTTCTCCTCTGGCGTTGGCTGCCATACACGTGTAGCGGCCACCGTTGTGTCGTGTGACACCCTGTAGAACCAGACTATGAGTGCTAAGTATCACCCCAGACGACATGTTCTGCATTACCAACACACCCTGCAAAAAAGAATATAACACATCATCTCCGTACCGTTCTTACTTTCTTTACCTTCACCCCACCCCTCTCCACCTAGTTGGCCGCGTGTGAGCTATCTTCAAACTCACACTTAAAAGGGATGTACAGTTGTGCACTATGACGCATTGTGGACACTTTAAAAATCCTGTATTATTTAAGAAGGTGTTTGAGATTTTTCTTAAATATGGTTTCTACAAAATGTAGGCGAAAAATATCGGCAAGTTTCTGATAAGTTAAAATGTTAATATTTTGAGTTTAAAGTTTTAAATAAAATTTAACGACGATTCACGCAAAAAATGTATGCTTCTGAGATTAAAACCAAAAGATTAGAAACCTATAAATAGCGCTCCTCTATCAAATATAATCAAGTTTCAATAAGGGTGACAGCAGAACCTTTTAAGAAAATGTTGGATTGTTTTTATGGAGTTTTATCTAATTTTTTACACATTTTACTAAAACATTTAAAATTTAAAAACTAAATATTTTAACGGTTAAATCAATATTTAAAAAATATAGTGTTTAATAAATAATCCGGAATTTCTATGCGTTTGCAAGCTTCTTAGCTTTACAAAATACACTCCACCTAAGTCTTCCTTACACTTAAGTGATTGTTTGCAATAATAACCATACGTGACTATTCTGGAGGTTTCTCGTTTTGTTATCCCGTTTCTCAACAAAGCACCTAAACTCTCAAAAAAGGTGACAGTTTTTCTCGTTCGTGATAACCAAACGAGAATCACGAATGGAAATTTCCCTAATACTTTTGTATTCAGTGTTCGTTCTTCAGTTGGCCATGGTGTCGAAGCGTGACGTGAGCTATGTTTACTTAAAATAAAAGTTGCTCTGCTAAAAAAGAACCCGCTTAGAACAACATTCAATATTGACATAGGAATGGTTGCTGAAGAGAAATTAATTCCGACCCAACGGCAGCCCTCTCATGGGTTTTACAACCGTTCGGTTAATCATAATGGAAGAAAATCAATTGAGATGCGATTCTGTTCGAGATAATTTTGATTTAAAATTACCAACAATCCCTAGAAAGTATGTAGGCCTTATGTTTGTTCATATGAGTAAATAAAGAAGTATATTCACATTAATAATGGTAAAGGGGGAGAACACTTATAAAATACTCAAAGGCATGGCAAAAATGTTTGTCCATACTTAACAGAGTTAGTTGAATATGTAGCTGGAATTGTTCTCATTACTCGGTAGAACACTGGCCTGGTATCAATGGAGGGAAGGGCGGGGAAGATTTTGGTTTGCTCATTGGAACTATAATATGTATTAATCCCTCATGGCATCCACATTTGAACCTTGATGCTAGCCAAATGGGCGGGTGTTAGAAGACCACTCAGCCTGATCCAAACTGACTCATGCCAATCAAAACCATACACGGAGTCTCTTTTATGATGGCCTCCAGTCAATGGTTGTTATTATGGATGGGCAGCTGAACCCTTAGAACGTCTCCTATGCGGGGATGGTCTTAGGCAGGGGCCTCTGTCCACCACATACTAAGCGGTTGGTAACGCATACCTGGCTTCATCCAGGGATAGCTGATGAGGTCACTGACGAGATCCCTGCTCGGTAGCTTAGGGTAAGGCCTTGGGGAACCTTGGAAATCCTTAAGGCTTATTTTCTTACTTCCTTCGTGATACTGACCATTACATATAAAGGGGTCAGCTACTCCCACACCTGGAATCAGGCTGTAACGGGGAGGATAAGAGGGGATTTTTTCCCCTAGACACCAAATGAGATCTGGATCATCGACCAACAGGGGTTGGTGGATAGTACAACAGAGGGTACATCTGCCTTGAATTAAGGTAACATTATGACGGGGTGACAGTTTCCCACCCGGGGCCCCAAGCGTTTCACCGTTATTTTGGTATAGGATGGTTGCCATTAGACAAAGAGCACCTGGTTCACCTACTGGTAGCTGTATAAGTAGGTCACAACCGTCCCAGTTCATTTGATGGGAATCCCTCATGGTCAGGTATCAACCAAAATATACTGGTCATGTGAGGTGTATGGAGATGAGTCAATATAGAATGTGTAAAATGAGGGAACATGTGGATGAAAACATATCACAGGCGAAGTCTTAACAATCTATGCTTACCTTGACAGCACTCCACGAAATTACACTGAAATAACTCCTCTATAGGGCCTACTCCTGGGCCAGAAATAACCCTTCTATAGGGCCTACTCCTGGGCCGGAAATAACTCCTCTATAGGGCCTACTTCTGGGCCAGGATTTTAACCGTGATTTTACCATCAACGAAAACCCAGACAAGATAAAACTGACGCCTTAACCCACAGTGAGTATGATTTTTTTTTCTATAATGAGACTATTTAAAGCGCACTTTCTACACGTGAACTACAATAATATCAAAATAGAGAAATGTATAATACGTACAATCCTTTCACTCTGAAAGGTGGCAGTCTTACCTTGACGGACTACATAGCAGCCCTATTATATAAGCTGTATCATTAATGGAAAATATTCAAGTTATACATGATATAAATCAAGGTAAGCAAAGAATACACTACCATTACTCTTATTTGTACAAATCTTACCTCACTAAATATATCTTATAAGTTACCTGCCTCCTAATTCAGCTCCAAGAATTTTATTCTTTTGTTCAAAATTCAAGTTATCTAATATTTGAATTATTACTCATCCTAAGCTTCTCTTTTTCTCAAGTTTTTATTCTATGAGGTCGTGGAGAAGAAATTTTCTCCAAAGGATGTGTCTGATCCAATTAGCTCTGTACCGAATAATCACATCCAAAATAATTCTCTTCTCACCCACTCTTCATAGGATTCCTTCATTTGTCACCTTGTTTGTTCATTTGATCTTATCAAGTCTTCTCCATCACCACATTTCAAAGCTCTCCAAGTATTACCTTTCCATCTTCCTAGGAGTCCAAATGCTCCAAATGTAGCATTTAATCAGTTTCTTCCTATGTTCCAAACTCAACTTGCTGGTCAGCAGTAATCAGTACACACATTTTTATCATAATGTAACATAAAAATATAAATTAACCTCTGGACGTATTTGTAATAACATAGACCAGCCTCAATGCCTAGATATTTACTGATGGGATAGCATGATGACCTGGATATCAATTTTAATTATCTTAGTAAGGATACTCCATAATCTAACCATAGCTTCTCATAATAATGGTTAGCCATTGAAGCTGTTTAGCCACGAAATCTATCCTTTGATGTGCAGTAAATAAATGTGAATAGTGGATGTCAATATTTATGTTTGCAATAAAATATGTATCCGCCAAACTATTGCTAAATGGATCTACGTTTATTGAAATAAGCGATATATTTGTTGAATAAATATCAAGTCATGCCAATATAAATACAATATTAGAGAACATTTAATTATGTGAATAGATTAATGTATTATATTCAACTAATTTAGTTTTCATAAAATAAATAAAACAACAAACCCAAGCTGGTGGACAAATTCAAAAGTTGTTAATCTCGTAATGGTAGGTTTGACTGTTCAAATTTAAGCCGTGTTTACAAGGTTTTTTTTTTTACCAAATGATATACAATGTTATTCCTCGTGAATATATTTCCTCAAAATGAATCCTCTCTCATACCTTCCTTATTAAACTTAAATATTCTAATAGCTTTTTGAGATTAGATATTCAACCCTAAGTTTAAGTAAGGGTAGTTTACTGATGGGCCAAAAGAGAAAAAAAAGATTTTCTCAAAATTCACCATGATGATTTAAAAATTTTAATGTCTAGACACTGTTTATCAATTATTAACAAGATGGAATTTCTCATTTTCTCATGAAAATAACTTTGAGGGTACTTTAAATGTGGGAAATTTCCCAATTTTAATCATTTCTCCACAATTATTTGAGATACAAAATAACTTATAATTGTAACTATTAAAGATACAAATCTTTTATTTGAAATTAATTTTATTCTTATGCTCATTGGAGGACAAAGATGATTTTCTTTTCTCAATTTTTCTGTAACAGTGTTCCTAGTTCCTAAAGCCATAGAGTAAGTAACACTGTAGGTGTTATTTCATTTATTATATTTGGTGTAGTGTTTCTAAAACAATGTATAGACCTATCATTTCGTTTCACAAATCTTTCGATTTTTTAGTAAATATGTATTGATAAATGCACGATAAAGTCTATGGGGTTCACCTTACCATTTATCTGGATTAGTTTTAGGTGACATGTAAATTTAATTTTAGTTAGTTTTAGTATTTTTTCTATAATTATTTGAAATTCATAACAATAATTAATGTTTCAACATTACTAATCCTATTATGGGTAGTCTATCAGAAATCCTTGGTGTTACACTAACAGACTGACCAGCTATTTAAAATTATTTATAGTGGGATTGCTTTAATCGAATTTTACCAATATATATCATGTAAATTACTGAATGAAAATATTATAAATTAATATTAAAAACATATACAATGAGTATGATAACATTAACACAAAATAATAAAGACAAAACCAAAATTGTGAGCCTAAAATAAGTTTAATAAGTGAACAAAGAAAATTTTGATAACGTGAAACGAGAGATACTAATGAAACAATAATAGAAATAAAATCTACATAAAAGCGACAAAAAAGATCAAACTAAGATATTTTAAGGGGTAAACCAACTAGCTTCCCGTTTTTAGGGTTCAAAATTAGGAAAGAAATCAATAGTTGGGCAGTTTTTTAAATTATTTCCCTGTTATTTGTTCAGTTCTATTTCAAATTTAGATGAATTTATATTTTTTTAATATTCAATGTAAAATGTCAAAGAAGGCTCAACATTTGATATTAATTATCTTTAAGATATAATTGTTTGTTATATTTTTCTAAAATCAAGGAGCAACCATTATTTTTAGATTTCTAGTTTATGTAACAGTAGGCTACATACTAATTTAAATATCAGTACATTCAAATCCTTGTAGTGGAATAAATGTTGGCACATTATTTCAGGTCATAAAAAAAGAGAAAAGTTATAGATTAGCGTTATATTTATTGTTCTGTTTGGATATAGAAGTATAATATAAATAATTTCAATGGTAATTATTTTTATAAATACTGTCATTAAATACATATTTTTTAAGATATTATATGGGGAATTTAGTAATAAGTACGCCCAAATTAGCGAGTGAAGGGGATGGAGAAATCAACGTTAGAGATAACTTATAAAAAAAAAAAACCTGTGTGCAACCGGAAATGTCTCAAACNAAACTTGTGTGCAACCGGAAATGTCTCAAACCTTGATCTCACCAAACACCTACAAATAAAGCCTATTGTGAGCTTGAAAGCTTACACCTATCGACCATCGGTGTGAGCTATTTATAAAAAAAACCACTTAAACCTATTAAAGGACTTACAAATAAATGAACTATGGCAAGTTTGCCTGGTCAAGCCCATATACAAAATTACAAATAGCCTAAATTAATAATTTCCAACTTAAATAGAACTAGAATCCGTTAGACTTTTAGGTGATAATCATAGGCGTTCATCCAAGGATAAGTGTTTTACCAAACAATTCAGGAAACACACCTTTCAAACCTTCCAAAGGTTTCAATCGATATCCACTTTAATCAGGAGCTCTCTGTGAGCTCTTACAATCTTTGGGGTTTGTAGATTTACCAAAAAGCGAATATACAGTTATATTCATCAATTTGTTTTTTTTTACGAATGGAGGGCTGTGGGAAATTAAGTCTACATATATTTAATTAAAACAAAGGCATATCTAATATCTAAGTATAGAATTCTACAAACAGGAATCCTCATTTTAACGGACACTCTCATATAACATGTTCGGCCCTTGATAAGCTCAGACTCAACGTATCTGTTAATTAAATTGAACTAGTAAGGCCTCTTGAAAATACACCCCAAGGAAATAAAGGAAAGGGTAGATTAATTTTCCAAAAGACACGTCCATCGCAAATGCATCCGCTCCTCCTCATCTCCCCTACTTTACGATTCCGACGGATCTCACCAGGTGTATGTACTGTAAATGTTGAATGCCCTCTGAAAGTGAGAAACAGACAAAAGAGGATTGAGCACCGTTGGATATACCCCTCCCCCATCCCAACCTTTCCCCTTGATGTGTGACCAAGACGTAATTTCCAGATCAAGCCAGTAGAGAGGGCTATGTGGGTGCCATTTTGGGAAATAAGAGGGGTTGAGCTGGAGTGTGTGAGGAGGAGTAATGTAAGGTTTCAGAGTGGGTGGGGTACGTGTCCCAAAGGGGTAACATCTCTCACAGATCAATATCTACTACATTTTATCTCCCTTACACCTTACTCCCTTTCGAACCCCCTTAGCATCCGAAGGTACCTACCCCTTT
>CABFWB010000208.1:171244-187006 GCA_902151455.1 Timema bartmani
CCTCATATCCCAAACCTTCCCTCACCCCCTTTCCAAAACCTTAGAAAACCTTTACCTCTTTTTTACCATTAAACTCCTATAACCTGGAGAGTTTTAGTGTAGTTAGGACCCACAACTTTTTTTCGTGGATGCCATGAACCACTTGGTAGTGCGCGCTACGGTTACGAAAAGAGCATGGAGTTGGGGAGATAGATATAAAGATATAGTTTTCAAGCGGCGAGAGAAAGTGAAGTAGGTTCTATGTCGATACCATGGAAAACCGCAAAATAACGTTCTACACAGATTATAGCTTAGTTTTACCAATTTTAAAACTATAATTTTTTAATTAGATATTTCGTAGAAATAAATTGTTGTAACAGTAGATTGTTTATACTTCATTATCTTTATGTTTTATGGTCCCTCAAGTTAATGGGTCATCCATCAACCACGAAACTTGAAGGCAGGGTGGGTATATCACAATGCTACCTAATAAAGATATTATATTAAAATTATAATGTCGAAACAATAATAATATAATACTTGTAGATAACTTCTGATTCTGAGTTGTAATAAGTTTAAGTACCCCTTTAATATTACAAAATTTGAAATAATGACATTCACTCATGATATGAAAAGTTACGTAACACAGGCTAGAAGGGGGAATAGTCAGGCTAAATGTTGACTTGGTGTTGCATGGATTTGGGGGTGTAGGTGGTGATTTAGGTGTAGGTGGAGGTCAGGTCAAAAAATGTAAAAATAATAATCATAGCGTAATTCATGGACTGCCACTGAATTAAGTTTTATAACTTAGTTTTTCTATACATGGGGTTAGAGTAGAAAAGGTTTGATGGAATTAGTTTAAACTTTATGTTTGGATGTTATTTGGCCATACCTTAAGCTGATATTTTTATTTTTAACAAAGATTGGAACTATTTACTGATAGCTGGATATTTGAAAATCCTTTAATGATTTAACTATTTTGTTTAGAATTTATATATCTGGGGGTGAGAACGGGGTTAGGGGGGGCAATATGGGAATAACATTAAAAATAAAAAAATAGCAGTGGGGACAAATTAATTTAATTTGTTTTTTAGCGTCTCGTATTACTATACACATTCATGGTATTCGCTTATGTAACTATTACGCTAATGGGCCATGGATGAGGAATAATAATTTTAGAAGAAGTGTACCCGCATTTTTATGGAAAGAGAGAGAGAGAGGGAAACAATTTAAGATAAACCACCCTCAGTAATTCCAAATTCAATCGAACTACGATCTCTCCATCATCAGCCGTTCTATTACATTGCGAGAGTAGCGTCTTAGACAATGTGGCCACCGAAATGGGTTTAAGTGCTCTTAGCTTAAAAATGGAAAAACTCCACATTGGCATGGAGGAAGAGTGTGTGAAAAAAATTAAGGAAAACCTTTCTCAAAACAACCGACCGGGATTTGTAATCCAATACCATCTTCAACTAATACTCAAGCTAATACGAGAGAGCCGCGTTTGATCAGTGGTATTAAACATGTGGTGCGCGTATCCTTTGTGGTACGCGAAGACATCTTAGGAAGAAAGTAAAATTTAAAAAATAAATGTAAATATCTATCGGACTATAAAGATGTTTATGAATATACAGAATATTCGGAAATTCACGGCCCAAACTGTACATATAGCTTGTTTCAACCAAAAGTAACACAACATCCCTATACACTTACATCCGTTAAACCATGCTAATACCATTAAATTGTGTACAAAGATTCGGTGTGCAGCACCGTAAGAGCAAATCTGTGCAAGCAAGCGTGTACAACAGGTTGCATAGGAGTTAGGCACGTGACACTGCACATGTAATAATGGCAAACACTTTCCGTTATGTAGGACCGTTAATGATGAACCTCAGGACGTATTCGCATTTATAGATGGACGTATGTGTTGTTTATTATAATTGGTGGTATGTTCCGCTGCCGTGGTATGATTGAGCAGCTTTGCTCTTCTAGCACAGTACGCCAAAGTTTGAGCACAATTTAATGATATTAGCATAATTTGCCGATTGTAAGTGTATTTGATGGTTTATTACTTTTGGTTCAAACAAGCTGTATGTGTAGTTTGGGCTATGAGTTTCCGAACACCCTGTATATAATATATATATATATATATATATATATATATNAGGTTGCTTATGAGTATTATTCTAATTTCACCCAAGGAGTATCCTGCCAAAGTTTGATGCAATGTTTTAGAAACACGTTGTATATATATATATATATATCAGTTATAGCTTATTATTTATTATGCACCAACATCAATGGGGATACAAAGCTGAAGAAAAATTATATCTTTGAGTATACGAACAAAACTGGTTGAATACCACTATACCACTGAGTTAAACCATGCGAACTCTGATTCAGTTATAAATTCACCGTGCATTCTTATATCTTATGTCTAAATATTCGGGGAGCTTTTACAGGTAATAAAGAAATTTATTTCTAATAATAGAATATCTTTAAATTAAAGAATGTCTATTTTAAAATTAAAAAAATCTGTTTACCATGAAAGATAGCATTCCAGCTTTAACTTTTTAAGTCATGGAAAATATTGTAAGCTACAGCCTAATTGAACAAATACGGGTAAACCCATCACTTATTAAAAAGTAAATAGAGTGTGCCTTGATATCTAGAACTATCATTTAAAACCATATGAGTCCTTAATTTGTTTAAATACTATTTTCATATTAATACATCTAAACAAAAGATACACTTTTAATTTGTATTGAACCGTAGCAATGCTTGAGTTAATGTACTGTACCTTGAGCCCAAATACAAAACCAAGGAAAACTTAAACCTGCTAGGCATATTTTACTATTATCATTAAAAGAACTGAAAGTTAAACTTTCAATAATTTAAGGGGTTATATATTATCATGTACTAAGAGGTACACCAAGAAATACTTTTTACTTTTCTCACAAACACGGTAAAAAAGAAACGTTAATGGGGATTTATTCAACAACAACAAAAAAAACTCAACACAGTATTTTTTTCATACATAAATTCTACTACCCTTGCCATATATAATCTTCTTCTCCAACATCATTTCAGAAACAATTTCTATCTTCCTTTGCACTGTGAAAAATTGTTGGGCGTCAATAGATATTTCGTACTTTGTGTATTTCCGCGAGAAACTATTCTCCCCCTCAAACCCCTCGGTTGATTCACGCACCCCCTTTCCCCTCCAATACCCCCAGCTCACTCCACTAGGATCAACGATGGTCTCACATTGAAACTGATAGCTCAAGCCCCGGGGACCCATTTCATCGGCTTTCTAAGAACGCTCCCATTCCTCTCTCCTCCTTCAACCCCCATTTTACTTTTGTCTTGAGTTTGCCTCAAAAGCATCATTTTTTTTTCTGTTTTGAATGTTTTTCTCACTTTTGTATCCAAAACAGCTTAAGAAGTAGCTAAAACAAAATTTTTTTGTATGGTTATCGAATATCCAGAAAGTGTCTCGTTTTTCCCTGTAAAGAACGTTATTGTAATATTCTTGATGCTCTGAACATTTCAGTAAAGAGTTTATATAAAAAAAATGTAGAATGGTAAAATACAAATTGCACTTAATTATGTGTTTTCATAAAAAAAAATTGCTATAAAACTAGTGTGGAATTAATATGAAAAAAATTAAGTTTACAAGTATTGCATTAAAATAATTAATGGTTTATTTAATATCAATTTAGGGTCTCTATCCTAAATTTTGTGTTATAAATGAGTATTTTAATTTAATCTTCTAATAAGGGTTTCCTTAACACTCATAATAACATTTTATCCCAAAGATTAAATAATATATAGGTGGATTTTATCCATAGGATACCACCTTTATAAATAATTTGAGGAATATTATTGTAGAACAAGATTTAAAATATCCTAACCGGTACAAATTATAATTTTTTTTAAACAATACTAAAAAGCAGGGACCATAATTTATTCGTTACTTTAATACAAACAGAACCAAAAGTAGAATTATTTTCGTATTTTTTAAAATTATTTATATGTCAATTCAATAACAGAGATGATTACGATCTAATTCTAACGGATATGGATTAGAATGGTATGAGGACAAAATGCACACACATTAGCGCGAATAGAGATGAGAAAACCACATAGAGGTATTCACAATAAGAAAAATATTTTACAACTGGCAAAATCTAACGATATCAGTTTAAGACAAGTTGAATAAATGATTCTCAACATTTCAGATGTAGTTTAATCATCAATCATATTATTGAATGATGATGAAACGAGTTGTTTGGACAATAATTTGAGGTCAATTTATGGATAGATTTTACAAATAATTCCACCTGAATTATGTTTATAAATTAAAAAATTCTCATCTAAACAAAAAACTTGTTTCATTATTCATCAAAATGATAACTATCTTAACAACAGCTGAAGTTCAGAAATGAATTCTCCAACGTGGCTAGGGTATGTAAAACCATAGTTTGAATCAAAACGCTTGTAAAGAAAACTTTAAGAAACTAATGATGCTTATGTTTACTTATTTGTATGTTTTCAAAATAGAGTAGTTACGTTATGCAGCCAAACGATTTTGTGTTCTTTGGGGTTAGCTCTGATATTGCACTCAAAGTAAACATCATCTCCTTCTTTGATGTCGTCAGGGTTAAGGGTGTTGCCTAGTTGCAGGGACACCAAGGGTGGGTCTGAAACAAATAAAAACAACAAAGATTGATAACAATTTTATTAGATTTGTGTGAAGTATAAATAATCCACCAAAAACATCTATTTAACAAACGGGCCATAAAAATCCTTAAATTATTCGGCCTGGAAAAGGAGTGAGATATAAAAGTTTGCCAAGTTCATCTTGCAATATCTTTGTGAGTTAATATGATGTTAAGTATTTATTTAAAGTGTTTTGGAGAACTTTAAATAGTGACTTAATTATAATAATATTAGCGCACTTGGATATAGAGGTACATAGAGAAGTGACAAGGTATTTGGAAAGGCATGGTAAGATGAACTTGCCAATCTTGTATATATATATATCTCACAACTTTTCAAGGCTGAATAATCTAAGGTTTTTTGTGGTGTTGACACGTTTGTTACATACAAAGTTTTTGGTCGGTTATCAATATTATTTTGAAGATTAGGTATAAGAATACGTTTATTTAAGTATGTACCTATCCACTGTAGTAAATTAATGACCGACCATCTTAATAACTTTTGAATTATGTGTCCTATCAAAATGAGATCTACCTAAGAAGACCCTTAAAATTATATTCTACTTGACTGTGATAGAAACTAGAACAGTCAATTCCTTCTACTACACTCCACCTCCTTAACCCCTTCCCATCCCCCATTATTAGAAAATATGTTGAAAATTTTAGATGTTGTATTTTACTCTTGGTTTATATCCTCTATGCCATTTTTCAGGGCTTTATGTTGACGAAGTACCTAAATAGGTTTAGATGATCAGTGAGTTAGTCACTGAGTCCCGAGATAAGCATATTTTAATTTCTGTCTCTCGTGAGCTGCCTAAGATAGACACTTCAACTTTTTAATGCTGACTAGAATATTTATTTTTAACAGGATGTTAAATTATTACGTTCTGTAATTTCTGGAGATGAGTTAAAGGGATTGGAGGAGGTGTAAATGTGGGATGTACCCTGCCGAATTTTGGGGACCATGTTGAAAAGTTTAAATTTTGTATTTTATCCTTGGTTTATATAACAAGTACTATCTCTATGCCAATTTTCAAGGTTCTATACTGACTGGATGAATCCAAAAGATTTTGATTATCAGGGAGTGAGTCAGTGAATACCTAAATAACGTTTAATTTAATTTATGTATCTCACTAACCGCTTATGATATAAGCTTCAACTTTGTAAATATGACTTAAGTAGTTTGTCTTAGTCGGGCGTTTAAATTTTTACATATCTCGCATTCTTTGGAGATGAGTTATAGAGAGCTGAGTAAATGTGGTTCTTGTCCTGATAATTTTTAAGAACCATGCTGAAAAGCTTAGATATATTATTTTATATTTTGTTTATATTATAAATAGAAGCACTATACCAATTTTAGGTTCTATGTTGACTGGAAGTAGCCTATATATTTTGGTTATCAGTTAGTGATTGGGTTAGTGAAGCACTATAGCAATTTTAGGTTCTATGTTGACTGGAAGTAGCCTATATATTTTGGTTATCAGTTAGTGATTGGGTTTGTTGAGTCCTGATAAAATAAGATTTATTTTAAGTCCTGGTCCTCACTAACCACTTGAGCTATAAACTTAAATTTTGGATATATAAATAAACTAGGTTGTCTAAACTGGGTATTACATTCTTATATTTCTATTATTCTTTGGAGCCGAGTTAGAAAAGAGTTAAATGTGGCACTTTCCTCACCCATTTTTGGGAACCTTGTTGAAAAAGTCAGATTTAGTGATTTATCCTTGGTTAAACACCAAATACGACCTCTATGTCAATTTTCAAGGTTCATTATTGGCTTAAGTACCTTTTAGGTTTTTGGAGGTGAGTGAGTCAATAAGTTTCAAAATAATATTTTAAGTCCAGTATATAACTAACCACTCAGGCTAGAAACTTTTAATTTGGAAATATATATAAAATATCTCAACCTAATAGGGTGTTAAATTTAAATGTTTACGTTCCTATCATTCTTTGGAGCCGAGTTAGAGTTGGGTAGAGGGAGGCGGGGGTAGGGGGGCTAAAGGTGACCTGAGTTGTACGCTGTTACATGTGTACGGCGTTGCCGGAGAACTTGGCCGTTGCACTGTCGTACACCTTGTTAAGTGCCAAGTTGACAGTACACCAAAGGATTAGCCTGAAAGTGATCAAAATAGAACACGTGGCCATTTTATTGGGTCTTGTAGTAAGTAGTTAATGATCAGTCAGGGGTGTGAGTTGAAACAAATACAAACAATAATTATAACTTGAACATTATTATTAGTGTTATTTTTATCACCGAGTTTTACTACCTGTCCAGGCTATACGCAAGTATGATAATTACTCTAATGGGGTGAGGAGGAGGAAGGAAGCATTTCAGATGTAATATACCCACATTTGCATGGAGGTAGATTGAAAAAATTTTTTTTAGGAAAAGTCACTCTAAGTATATCCAGTTGGGATTTGAACCCCTATATTCGCGCCAACAGCTAGCTGTCCAGTATAACACGATACTGATCCCTTAGGGCACTAAGACACTAAGGTGGGTAACTTGTAAATAATTTTACTAATTAGTTTTTGGGGTTGTAACGAATACTCAAATAAAACGTTTGCTAGTGTGGTTATATTTACTTGGAGTTTGATGAGTCTAGGTTAATATTTATGTTTCATTATGAGCCATTGTTTCTATATATTTTTAGGGCTTAAATGAGTGTGGTAAGAAATATAATCTGGTGAAATATGGGATGAATTACACAATTAGTAAGGTACTCTACTATGATGTGGTAAAAACAAGCACTTTATCTTCCTCTCAAGTCCGTATACACGATTATAACGGGGGTTTGTGGAGTAGGGATCCTACGCGCCTTATGATTCAATTGTTTTCTAAAATAGTTGTTATACTCTATAATAAGATAAAAGCTTGAATGTTATTAACTACTAAGCACGATAAGCATATTGACCGCAAACACAAGTGAGATACAGGTAAAGTTATTCATCATAGTCATATCGTAATCATCATTATCTTCATCATCATCAACTGTTTCCAGCCTCTGGCCGAGTTAGTTTAGTAGAATGTGTCCTTCCTTCCACCATTCTTCCTCATTTAATTGCTTCCAATCCTTTCCTCTCACTTGCACACTTTCTGTTATCTACTCCTCCCACCTCTTTCTTGCAGTCTCTTTTCTACATACTTAATTTCCGTCATTTTCCTCTGCATACTTTCTTCCTACATCCTTATTACATACCCATACCATCTCAGTCAAGTCATTAAAGTTACTGAAGGAACAAAAATAACGTTTAAGGCATACTCTACTTATTATTTATTATATTATATTTAATACTTACTTTATTGAATTAAATGCTAATTAAAATAGAGAAAAGGAAGGGAAGAAGGGATGATTATTTTTAATCCATTGACTAAGGGTTTGTGGCAAGGGTCGCCATTTATTTATTAACTATTTCTTTGGCTGGTATTTTGACAACCTTTTATAAATATTATTATTATTATTGTTATTATTATTATTATTCTATGTACAAATTAGCACTCAAAAAAGTGAAACCAAAGTGACAAATATGGGTGTACCACAAGGATCAATACTAGGAACTATTCTATATCTAATTTACGTCAATACTATCACAAGACAAGTAAAGCATGGACACATCTACCTATACGCAGACGACACCGCAATACTGACTATTCACGAAAACCTCCAAATAGCAGAACACAACCTGCAACAAGACTACAACGAGATACAAATATGGACTCACGATCATCGTCTAGTAATAAATGCAAAGAAAACTAAAGTTATACATATCTGTTCTCCTAAAATGCACCATACAAGAGTCAATATAACGCATCACAGCTATAATTGTTTACATAACCGGACACAAACATGTTGTGACTGCATAGAAAAACTAGAAGCAACAGACAGTCATACTTACCTTGGACTAATAATTGACAAACATCATAAATGGGACAGGCACATACAAAAACTTGAGAACAAACTAAAAGGATTGACATATGTTTTTTACCATCTTAGAATGTACTTGGATATCAAAACGATAGTAATAATATATAAATCATTAGTTCAGTCAATAATAACTTATGGCATATCCATCTGGGGAGGAACGACAGAATGTTACACAGTCAAAATTTCACATTTACAAGAAAAGATTCTGAAAATTATATTTGGTACCAAAAATGCTAACAAACAGACATACATTCAACATAAAATTCTACTTCTTTACCAATTATATGAGTACAGCCTCTTAATAGGATATTACCATTCCGATAAATACAAGCAAATAAAAACCCATTCCCTTAACACCCGCTCAATTTCTAATAAAGAAGTGTATACAATTGGCAAATACTCTAATTATTATGGTAAACAGGAACTGAGATGTACCATCCCCAAATTGTTTAATTTGCTGCCACCAACACTCCGAGAAATCCCTAATGTAAACATAGCGAAGAGTAAAATTAAAGACTGGATNAATAAAAACCCATTCCCTTGACACCCACTCAATTTCTAACAAAGAAGTGTATACAATCGGCAAATACTCTAATTATTATGTAGTAGTAGTATTAGTAGTAGTAGTAGTATTATTACTATTATTATTATTATTATTAGTAGTAGTAGTAGTAGTATTATTACTATTATTATTACTACTATTATTATTATTATTAGTATTATTATTATCATCATTATTATTATTATTATTATCATCTATATTATCATTATTATTATTATCATTATTATTATTATCATTATTATTATGTGTCATGCAAGTGGTGGGGTGTATTTATATGATTCAGAATACAGTTGGGGCGCAAATTTTAAGTCTCACCAAGGGTGCATGAAACCATTGCGTAGGATCTGTTAACCCGTATTCCAATTCCAGTGGGGTGGTTATGAGAAAGATAGAATCCTGAGGTAGTATTTTATCATTTTCATGGAGGAAGATTGTTAAAACATTTGGTTAAAACGACTTTATACATCTGACAAGGATTCTAACGCTGACCTCACCGTCTTAGGAATACTGAACAAGACTTTCGTCTCTGTTCGCATAACAACAGGTGTAGATTCAAAAATGTTTGAAAATAAAATAAAGGAAAATAAATTATCAATAAACGTTTAAAAATAGTGTTGGCTTTGATCCAAATAAAATCAAAAAACACCAAATATTCAACAACAACAAAATAACAGGGATGTGTAAAAACATTTCCACCCCCCTTTTACTTTATATCATAGAATTCATAAACTTTTTATCACCATTTCATAAAAAGTAATATGGTGAACTATTAAGCAATGTTATTTTATTACGGTTATCAAGGAATTTTGTAATCACATTAAATTTGAGAATTAATTTAAGAAATAACGCTCTCGAGTCCATTATATATATTTTTTAGTACTACGTGACTCTTTTTCCTTTCAGACTACCATCAGCATAAACTGATTTAATGATAAGTATGATATAGATGAATTCAAGGGGGGTAAATAAGTGCCTGCCTGAAGAGAAACTTGTAAATTAAATATAATGACTGAGTGTGGAAAAAGGTTCCTGATGCACCAAACTAAGATATGAACCCAGATAACACCTATCTGAAGCGACTAAAATAAATGCATGCATATCCTCTTAGCCCACTCAGTCATAAGTGTGTGTCATGTTTATTTATTATATTTTACTTAAACATTTTTATCATCTCTTCCTACTACCCGTTCGAGTTACACGCTTATGTACTAATTAATCTAATGTGTTTTGAATGTAGAGGGTTAAATTCATCGGACGTGTACCAACATTTGTGTGGCGGGAGAGTGGAAAACACTTAGGTAAAACCACCCTCATCACACCCGACTTGAATTTGAACCTCTATCTCCTTGTAATTGGCAGTCTAGGTTATCACGAGAGTAACGCCTTAGCCCATGCGGCCACCAGAGTGGGTAGCTTACACTTATTCAGCAAACTGATGATATAAATGATTGAATTATTAATTTAATTTCCAATCCGATACAATAAATAATTTTTCTGACCATCTATCATCATAAAAATAAGAACCCAAATATCATAAACCGTAAATTTATCATCCTCGTCAGGAATCAAAGTAAGGATCATTAGATCAGGAGCCAGACTCATTATTTAATGGGCCAGGGTTTCAGATTGCGAATGCGGTCATAGGCTTCAAAATAAAATTTTATTAACTAGATAACTATGTTATTTGAGAGAGCATTATTACTTTCTCTCTATCTTACAGGTAGAGAAAGTATGGTGATCGTCAAAAAAATCGAACTCGAGATTTTGATGAATTTTGACGTTTCATGACTCCCTGAATCCGAAAAAGTGGTTTTGGAATTTCCGTCTGTCTGTCTGTCTGTCTGTCTGTCTGTACCTCCAACTAGAGCCTAAACTATTTTACCGATTGAGCTGAAACTTGATATCTAGGGTTTTCATAGGGTTGCCCCGAGGGGTTTTTGGAATTGGATATCTACCCCTAAAATTAAGGGTAGTTTACTGAAGGGAAAAAAGAGAAAAAGTCGATTTTCTCAAAATCGGCTCTAACGATTTTGATTAAATTTCATTTATGAACATTAATAAATATTCCAAACAAAATGGCTACTCTCAATATTTCGGCAAAATGGCTTTAAGGGCTCCGGTCTGATGCGTAAATTAACATTTTTTATAATAGCTCCGAAACTATTTGAGATATGAAATTACTTAGCATTACAAATATGTATATATATTTATAATACAAATATTTTATTCGAAACATATTTTTATAAAATCAATAATTTTCAATCTATACGCAATTATATATATATTTTTAGCTTTTTGGACATTAAAGCTTAAGTATTGCGATCGTAAAAAAAACTAACCTGAAATGTTGATGGATTTCGACGTCTCATGACCCCCCGAACCCTAAAAAATAGTCTTTGCAATGCCGTCTGTCTGTGTGTCTATTAAAACTTAAAATTAAGGGTAGTTTACTGAAGGGCAAAAAGAGAAAAAGTCGATTTTCTCAAAATCGGCTCTAACGATTTTGATTAAATTTCATTTATGAACATTAATAAATATTCCAAACAAAATGGCTACTCTCAATATTTCGGCAAAATGGCTTTAAGGGCTCCGGTCTGATGCGTAAATTAACATTTTTTATAATAGCTCCGAAACTATTTGAGATATGAAATTACTTAGCATTACAAATATGTATATATATTTATAATACAAATATTTTATTCGAAACATATTTTTATAAAATCAATAATTTTCAATCTATACGCAATTATATATATATTTTTAACTTTTTGGACATTAAAGCTTAAGTATTGCGATCGTAAAAAAAACTAACCTGAAATGTTGATGGATGTCGACGTCTCATGACCCCCCGAACCCTAAAAAATAGTCTTTGCAATGCCGTCTGTCTGTGTGTCTATTAAAACTTAAAATTAAGGGTAGTTTACTGAAGGGCAAAAAGAGAAAAAGTCGATTTTCTCAAAATCGGCTCTAACGATTTTGATTAAATTTCATTTATAAACATTAATAAATATTCCAAACAAAATGGCTACCCTCAATATTTCGGCAAAATGGCTTTAAGGGCTCCGGTCTGATGCGTCAATTAACATTTTTTAAAATAGCTCCGAAACTATTTGAGATATGAAATTACTTAGCATTACAAATATGTATATATATTTATAATACAGATATTTTATCCGAAACATATTTTTATAAAATCAATAACTTTCAATCTATACGCAATTATATGAATTTTTTTAACTTTTTGGACATTAAAGTTTAAGTATTGCGACCGTAAAAAAAAACTAACCTGAAATGTTGATGGATGTCGACGTCTCATGACCCCCCGAACCCTAAAAAATAGTCTTTGCAATGCCGTCTGTCTGTGTGTCTATAAAAACTTAAAATTAAGGGTAGTTTACTGAAGGGCGAAAAGAGAAAAATTTGGTTTTCTCAAAATCTGCTCAAACGATTTTGATTAAAATTCGTATCTAGGCGTTGATTAAGATTATAAATAAACTGGCTATTTTCATTTTCCTATGAAAATGATTTTTAGGGTACTTTACAGAAGCGTTAATTTCCGTATCTCCACAACTATTGGAGAAACTAAACAACTTATCATTGCAAAATTGTAGGACTATTAGAAATAAAAAACTTTTATTTGACATATATTTTTATAAAAGCAGCAGTTTCTGAGATATTTGCAAATATATTAATACAATTTTGTGAGCTTTAGTTGTAAACATATACTACTTAAGTCTTAACGCAATAATTCTCCAATGCCATAGAGTAATTAAATATAAGTATCTAAAAAAGTATGTTATTTTTCCTTAAATCTCTTAGGAGAAATGTTTGCATAGCAATGATCTATCTCCATTTTAGACTCAATAGTCAATATTTACATTTTTTATTGGTCAAAATGTATAAATGAATAATTAAATATCAATGCGATGACTTGAAGATCTGCAACACCTTATAAAATGTTAAAATTTTAACCAGAAATCGAAATTTTACTACGAAGTGTTGACCCTTGTGGAAGACATTAAACTGTTTGAAATGTTCTTAGGTGAACAAAGATGCGCCTCTTTTCGCATTGATTCTATATCATTGTATATTATTTTATGCGTGCTCTTATGTGGAGTGGTGATGATACAATGTATATTATTCCGTTCAGAAATCTTACGAGTTTATAGAAAGAGAGAGAAAGTCTGTGCGGTGCGCCGTACCATTTATTTTCTAGTTAGTCTAATCGTTTGTAGTGAAAATTGTAACCTAGCTTCTATACCGTTGTTGGATATAGTAGGAGAATTTATTCGATGGTTTCAAATTTGAAGTCCTCTTTGATTTACTTTTAATATGGCACATGCATTCATATTACAAATTTAATGAATCTTATATATTCAGTATCATTTCAAGGAGAAGATTGAAATAGAATGTATAACATTTATATTCAAAGAGAAAATTAAAAACGGGTTTATAATTGGGACATAGCTTTTGTTTACATTTATCTTTCAATACAAAGGAAGATACTCTTTTATTTATTGGCTTTAGCTTTATGGAGTTACTTCTTTGTAAATATTCCTAGATGCCAAACTAATTTTACCTCATCTATAAGCTATTTAATTAAAAATAACTATTTGGTAGGTTTATACTGTCAACAAGAACTCAGGAAAGGTTCATTTTTTCTAAGGTTCATTCAATCAGCAATTCTTTTTATAGCGGTAATATTTTGCATCCAATGTGAAATCTAGGTTTTGTTTGTTTATCGACATAGTAAATAGGCCTACTCTTAGAATTGTATAGGGCCTCCTCCTTTCTACGTCTTATAAAATATAAACTTTGAGTCTATTGTATTTCATTTGACATTGCTATAATAATTTGTAAGAATATTGATTTTATATACATAATTAATTAATTGTTTCATCCTTTATCACATACACGCCTGTGGCCTACCCAGTATAATCTGTTAGCAATAAGAAAATTGGGGTTTAAATCCTTGCTAGGTGTATTTAAGGAGGTGTTTTTCTGACGAATTCAATTCGCTCACCGTGCAGACGAGGGTATATTTATTATAAATTGTATATTTCCTATACCTTTCACACTAGCATAATTAATCCATGCGTATAATCCAAAAGCGTATTTAAAGGCAGTGATAACATATTGTATAAACCACGTATCAATAATGGTGGACACAGTTTACAAATTATAGTTTTCAGTATTAGATACCATTGTTGTATTTAGTCTAACTTATATGTCTCACAGTTACGGGCTGAATGCATTGTTAAAGACCATAGGAAAATACCTACATACATACTTTATATAATAATATAATTTATATATTTGCTATATGTGTAGCTCACTTCGGTGGCAACATGATCTAAGGAGTCCCTCTCTAAGCAAACTGTACTGTCAATGACGGGGAGATCAGGGCTCAAATACCGGTCCAATTTTCAGATGGTGTTTTTCCCTGAAGAGTTTTCCATTCTTCCTCCATTCAAATGAATGGATAAACTTAATCTAAAATCAATTTAACTTCCTTTTTTTAACACATTAGACCAATTAATATGGATACCTATACGTATAACCTGGATGAGTATCAACCTGCGGTGCTAAATTATGGTATAAAGATTTATCTTGAGTGTGCTGGATCTCATTATTTAATAATATTATTTATAATAAAGATTTTTTTACATATTAAAGTATTATTCTTTATCGTCACTAAATATTCCTCTTCTTCTGCTTGCAGTGGTGACTACGCCACTTTAATCTGAGGCTGGGACACTTATATAGATACGGGTACTTCACCCCGATGAGATTTGTGATGAAGTTGATGATGTTGCTTATTAATATGTACCAGTAAAAGTCTTAAACCTAATCTAAGCCTAATTTACCAACCGATGGTGACCATAGGGACAATCCGCCTTTAAAAAAAATATCGTCGGGAGTTGAAACCTGAACCTATGATTTAGTAGCCAAGAATTCTGACCCCTAGACCAAGAGACCGACAAAGAATAATTAATCTACGTTAATTAAAAGTCATAGTAAAATTAGCCAAACGTAAATATAAATTGATCACATCTACTTGAATAGAATATTACGCGTTTAAATTTAAAAAATTACCACAGTTTTGTGAGAACATGACAATGATGCAAAGTAAAAAAAAAACAGGAAATATAATTTTACACTCTCTTAATTAAATTTGTCCCCAAAGTAACACAATGTTTTCCTGGAAAATTATGTCAGCTTCCCAAATCGGAAGCGTGGAAAACTAGAAAATGGCACCGAAGCGCGAAACACAAAAGGTCATAGGGGGTGAGGTGAAGGGGTGTTAGAAAGGAAGGTGCGAACACTGTAAGGGTTTCAACCCTTCAAGCTCACAAAATCAACCTCCTCCCCCCCACCCCCCAACTCACACCCCGATATCCCCACGTCCACCCTTACGCGCCTCGATATTGGTTTCTGTTTGGAAATTTAGTAACGTGAAGAAAGAACAGAGCCACAATACCCCTCTCTCCCCCCACCACAACAAACCCTCTCCTCTCTTGTATTCCATCCTCTCTCAAACATTTTTTAGCTTTGGTTTTTTTTTTTTTTT
>CABFWB010000208.1:191142-255375 GCA_902151455.1 Timema bartmani
TTTTATAATTGTTGAAGAATTATTTATCTGAAAACACATGTTTTAACTGTATTTTGTAAATATAAAATATTGTAATTTGATGGATTTTGACCATTATATTATGAAAAATCTTTACTTTTGACCCCCAAAAAGTTGATTTTATCATTCTTTACCCATATCCAAAACAGTTTTGTTTAAATTGGATATATAGACACTACATCATGATACATCGGGATATATTATTATATTTATATCCTACCCTTTAAATTAGGGATCGTCAACTAATAAGTAATTTTGGAAAATTCTGAATATTTAAAAAAAATTGTTCTGATTATATAATTTTAAATGGTTATCTTGGGAGTGTGTGACATAGCAAATAAAAATTTATGCTTTATTTGATTTTAAAATTTAAAAGATTAGTAAAGATTTTGCTTAAAATATGTAGCTGTATACTATAAAACATGATAAATAAAAATGTATACTTATTTTTCTAAAATAAATTAATTTAATGTAGTTTAGTTTGGTTATGACACTTTTTATAAAATTATAAATCTGTTATAAATGTCTTAAGATATGCAATTTGAAATGATAATCTTTAAATTTTTTTTTGATAAATAATATTACATTCATAATTTAAAAGTATTAATAATTTGTAGATAATTTAAGTATAGTTAATTTTTGTATTTTTTTTAAACATTTATTTAAGTATTTTGAAAATTTTTATTTAAAATTATTATAAAAAGATTATATATTGGTTTTCCCTGGCTACATAGCCAGAAGTCCCATGTTCAATCCCAGGTGTGGTCAAACTCAGCCTATTGAGGACAAATGAATGACTACTCAAATAAAGAAGCGGTGGCTATGGTACAGAAAACTAAAATTGAAGGCGTGAGAGCTCGTTATGCTGAGCACATGAGACCTTCTACTCTCAAATATTGGCACTATTATCGCTAACTGTGGCAACACCTCGGTCGGTAATGACTCATTAGCGGGCTCACCCAGTGGGGTTCTATTTTTATTGAAGCATTGTTTTTTTAAATGTTGTTTCAAGATAGTAAACACTATATGAGAAAGAATGATTGATTATGTCGTTCCATTTATTTCTAAATTGAATTTCTTTGCAGATGATAATAATTGAAATAACTATTTCTTATATTCGTGTTTAGAGTTTTATATTTTGCAATTTTATTTAAAATATTTCTAATGAATACAATATAAGTTTGTAGAAAAATTGATAAATTGACACAAACATAAACATATATAATTTTTGTTTCAAGATTAATTAAAACTAAACAAGTATTATATTACACAGTAAATTTGAAAAAAAAAAGAAAAAAAAACTAGCTCCATTTTTCCTACTGTTCATAAAAAAATGTATTTTTTGTATTAATTCCACATTGATGAGTATGATCAATAAATTTTAGATTCGTGCCCATTTCCAAGTGAAAAATAGGCTTTGATACTCCACTGGATGTATACAAGGTGATTTTTACTAAATGGATATATATTTTACATCTAAGCAAATATTAATACATTTCCTCTATAATCTGCTCCTCTCACTCTTACTGCTTTAGCCTAATTAAAATATATTTAGCTTAATTTTGCATTAATACGTTTTATTTGTAATAGAATTAAAATAAATGTATATTTGACCAAAAATAAATATATTAGTAAAAGAAAAGGTTTCCCCTAAATAGATATAGTTATTTGTATTAATAAGATAAAAAAATGTTTTTCTCTCATGAGAACTGCATAATATCTACCACACGTAGATGTCTGGAATTTAAAAAAATTGTAATCCAGTGTGCAAGAAAATTTGCACCTCAAAATCATTATTTTAAAATTTCGAATTGATTTTTTTTAATAGTTGAAAACCAGCACGAAAGCAAACCAATATTCATAAAATGACGATTTTGTTGGTCTGTCGTGAGCATTGAGTTATATCCACCACAATCAGAGCGTTTTCATTTGAAAAAAATTAGTAGATGTGTGAGAGCGTGTGAACCTTAAAGATGGAATTTAAAAATTTTCAAAAAATGTTTAGATTAATTAAAACCAGGTCAAAATACAGCAAACATAATGATTGAAGACACTATATTTAAAGTTATTTTCCACGTAAAATCATTAGAATAGAAACATCTAATCTGGGCAACTCCGGGTTCTCACGTTGTTTTTTTTAAATACGCGATAATTTTTCAAGAAACTGATCAACTTGAAATTCTATCTAGGGCTAAATTAATAAATCCAAGTAAATAATTGTTTGGCCAACCCTAGAATCAGGATAGCTAAAACTTTCACGTGACCTGTTGCTTGAGTCCAGTCACAACTTAACTCAAAAAGGTTGGCGAAACGTAGTGTCTCCTTATGTATTCCTCTTGGGCCGTAGGTTACTGCCCATTACAAGTGGTAAACATGGCACTTGTAAAAGTTTAATGCAAAATCACCAACCCTTTTCTTTCCACGGCTACTGTAAATCACCTAGTGTTATTAAAAGTCACACTCTACACTTCCCCCCCTCCTCATCTTCCTTACACTCTAACCATCCAACCTTTCCACAACCTCCAGTGGCCCTCAGGCTACTAGAGGCATCAACAGAAGATTTACGCTTACTCTTATTTAAATTCTTTGTGTCTTATGAGAATGGTTAATGAATTATTCATATTTTTTCTCTCTCTCTCTCTTTCTCTCTTCATTGAACATAATTCTTAGTGAAGCAATCCACAGATGGAAGAATTGCGTTTTCATTTGTGGAACCAGATTTGTTTACCTCTTCTCTTCATATCATTGCCATGTAGTTAAAAATTTATAAATTATCGGTATTGTTTATTATTTTTATACTTTTATGATCATTATCTTTATAGACCCAATTTGGTGGTCAAAATATCTACGGAATAAGCCTATCTTTCACAATTGACTGGACTGCCAATTATGGGAGGATCTTAGTTCAAATCTTACACCCTTAATCTTAACATATTATCTTATTTATTACATATGCGGATAAGTCAGATACGAGTACAGTGCATTGGCTATCAATAATTGTAAAATATCCACAATGATTCTATTTTCAGAAGTTTATATTTTAAACTATCATGATACCCTTTAAATCTGGAAGCTTTAGCTTCAGTATATATTTACTAAGTTACTATATGAAACAAATGGTATGAAACTGCGTATGGACTTTCTCTCTCTAGTGTTTAAAAATGGAGATATTTACTCAAAAAGTCGTAATATTTTTGAAACAAAATAATATACATTAGCAAACCTGAGCAATAATTGTGTTTTACTTAAGTTAAAGATTTTTTGACTCCCGTATTTAGATTAGATGATTTTATTTTAAAGAATTAAAGATTTTAAAGAATTAAAGCCCTCATTAGTACATTCGGACAAAAAAAAAAAGAAGATCGATATTGTGCCCACAAGGGTCAAAACTTCGTATTAAAATTTGAATTCCGGTTAAAAATTTTCGATATTTTAGTAGGTGTTACAAATCTTATGGTTATCCCATTTTTATTAAATCCCTCCTTTATAAATTTAGATAAATAAAAAGGGTAAATATTGACTATTGAGTCTAAAAATATAGAAATAAATTATTGCTGTACAAACATTTCGCCTAAGAGTTTAAAGGAAAATGAACATTAACTTTTGAGAGACTTACATTCCCTACTTCCTCAATGGAATTGCGTTAAAACTTGAGTTGTATCCCTGTACAACTAAAGCTCACAAAATTGTATAAATATATTTCCCAATATTTCCGAAATTATTGGTTTGATAAAGATGTATTTCAAATATGTTTATTTTATTTTTAGTAGTACTACAATTTTGCAATGATAAGTTATTTAGTATAATAAATAGCTGTGGAGCCTATTAAATTTCCGCTTCTGTAAATACTCCAAAAGTCATTTTCATAGGAAAACCAAATTGCTATTTTGTTTGTAATTTTAATCAACGCATAAATATGAATTTTATCAAAATCGTTAGAGCTGATTTTCAGAAAATCATTGTATTCTCTTTTCGTCCTTTACTAAACTACTCTTAATTTTAGGGTTAAACGGACACACTGACAGACCGCATTGTAAAAAAACCTTTTTAGAGTTCGGGGGGTCATGAAACATCGACAATTTCGGGTTAGATTTTTTTACGGTTGCAATATTTTACCTTAAGTGTTGGAAAAGTTAAAAAATGTATATAGTTGTGTTTAGCTAGACAATTATTGGATTTATAAAAATATGTTTCATATAAAATATGTTTATTATAAATAGACCTACATACTTGAAAGAATAAGTAATTTCATATATCAAATAGTTTCGGAGATATGATTAAAAGTGAGAGTTTACGCATCATACCGGAACCCTTAAAGTCATTTTGCCGAAAAATTGAGAATAGTCATTTTGTTTGTAATATTGATCAATTCTTAGAAATGAAATTTAATAAAAATCTTCAAAGCTGATTTTGATAAAATCCATCTTTTCTCTTTTTGCCCTACAGTAAACTACCCTTAATTTTAGGGTTGGATATCCAATTCCAAAAAACCCTCTGTGCAACCCTATGAAAACTCTAAATACCAAGTTTTAGCCCGATCGATAAAATAGTTTATGCTCTACTCCAAAGTACAGACAGATAGACAAACAAACGCAAATTAAAAACCACTTTTTGGCATTCGGGGGTCATTTAAAGTCAAAATTCATCAAAATTTTGAGTTTGATATTTTTGACGATCAAAATAATTTCTCTACCTATAATATATTAAGAAAGTAAAAATAAGGAAATACTTTATTATCTTTTTATGTGACATTGTCTTTTTAGACAGTTTTACATTGAGTGTCTAAGGCTAAGGAGAGTAGTTTAGAATAAATGTAGCCACATTCCTATGGATTAAACCATACTGAAAATCACTTGCAGTTCACACGACCAGTATTTAAACATCGTCCCAACATCTCCACCAATGATGGAAAAAAAAACTCATTGTAACACTCTTTAAAACTAAAGTCTTAAATACTTTAGCTGCTTTATATGGTAAAAAATATTTTGTCCAAATTTAGAAGAGTTTATAGAGATATTTCCCTTCACGTATAAATAAACTATTTTTAACTCACAAAGATATATTATTGTAATCGTGAACATTATTAATAAATTTCAATACGCAAGTCATTTTAATTATGGGAATGTTCGTATAGTGGAGACTACAGTTAAATTAATTTAAATTAAGTTTAAAAAATGACACCAGAACATGGGATCGATATTGGTGTCATTTTCAACTAATTTAAATTAATAAAAATTTTAATCTTAGTGGTTTGATCAATATTTATACTTTAAGTACCTCTTAACCTAAAAAAAATAATTTTTTAATTCAGTTTTTCAACATGTCTGTCTATTTGTATTTGTACCTGGGTCTTGATCATAGATAATTTTTATTTCATACTTGATATTTATATATTATACACTAAGTATTTTTACTTTCTAACTAACTTACAGGTAGAGAAAGTATTGTGATCGTCAACAAAATTGAAGTCGAGATTTTGATGAATCTTGACATTTCATGCCCCCCGAATCCGAAAAATTTATTTGTGAATTTCTGTAAGTATGTATGTATGTCTGTCTGTCTGTACCTCAACTAGAGCCTAAACTATTTTTTCGATCGGGCTAAAACTTGGTATCTAGGGTTTTTAAAGGGTTATCCCGAGGGATTTTTGGAATAGGATAGCTAACCCTAAAACAAAGGATAATTTACTAAAGGGTAAAAAGAGAAAAAGTCTATTTTTTCAAAATCGGCTCTAACAATTTTGAATATATTTCATTTAAAAACATTAAGAAATAACAAACAAAATGGCTACTCTCAATATTTCAGCAAAATGAATTTAAGGGCTCCGGTTCGATACGTAAATTATCATTTTTTATCATATCTTCGAAACTATTTGAAATATGAAATTACTTATCATTGCAAATATATTTATATATTTAATATAAAAATATTTTATTTGAAACATATTTTTATAAAAACAATAACTTACAAGCTATACGCAAATATATATATTTATATTTACTTTTAAAAATTAAATTAAAGTATTGCGACCGTAAAAAAAATCTAACCTAAAATGTTTATGGATATCGACATCTTATGACACACCGGACCCTAAGAAGTGATATTTGCAATGCCGTCTGTCTGTGTGTCTGTTTCAACTTAAAATTAAGAGTAGTTTAATAAACGGTGAAAAGAGAAAATTTAGATTTTCTCAAAATCGGCTCTAACGATTTTGATTAAAACTCGTATCTAGGCATTGATTAAGATTATAAATAAAGTGGCTATTTTAATTTTCCCATGAAAATAAATTTAGGATATTTTACAGAAGCGTAAATTTCCGTATCTTCGCAACTATTTGAGATACTAAATAACTTATCATTGCAAAATTGTAGGACTATTAAAAATAAAATACTTTTATATGAAATAATTTTCATAAAATCGACAGTTTCTGATAGTTTGGCAAATATCTTTATACAATTTTGTGAGCCTTTGTTTAAGAGAGATACTATTTAAGTTTTAACGCAATAATTCTCCAATGCCATAGAGTAATTAAATATAAGTAAGTCTCTCAAAAAGTTTGTTATTTTTTTAAACCCCTTAGGAGAAATGTTTGCATAGCAATGATCTATCTCCATTTTAGACTCAATAGTCAATATTTACATTTTTTACTGGTCAAAATTTATAAATGAGGAATTTAATATCAATGCGATGACAGGAAGATGTGCAACATCTAATAAATTGTCGAAAATTTTAACCGGAAAACGAAATTTTAATACGAAATGTTGACCCTTGTGAACCCAATATTGATCTTTTTTATCGTTTCAAACATACAAAGAAGGACATAAATTATTTTAAAAATAAAATTATAAAATTTAAAACCGCCACTCAACAAATGTTTTACACAAGTATAGTGCAATTTATGTTTGGATTTGCTAGTGTATACTATTTCATTTCACATATATTACGAGTTTTGAATACATATCTCCATTTTTAAACAATAGAGTGAGAAAGTCCTTGCGTAGTTCGTTAAAATTTATTTTGTAATTTTGACGCTAGCCCTAAAGTTAAGGGTAATTTAGTTATAACTGATTTAGAAAAGTTTCAAATATTCCTGAAATGTCGCTAACTTTTTTTTTAATGGGTATCTTGTGGGTGTTTGAATTATCCATTAACAAAACATATCTATTTATTAGTGTAAAGTTTAAATAGAGGATTCTTAGTGATCATTGGTTTATGAAAATTAAGATCTTTTCAAAAAACAATCTAACGATTTTATTTAAAAACTCTATCTGAAAAGTATTTTGACATAAATATAAATTATATACTTGTTTTTCAGCTAAAAATTATTTTACTGAAAACATAATTTTATTTACATATTTGAAGTATTTAAAAAATTGCCACAATGAATTCGTTTATCTGGTAGATTTTCTCAATATAAAAAAGTTTTGTTTTTATTTAATTATAGTTTAATTGAATTTATCAATGACCGTCTTAGGAAAAAATTGAGATTATTTGGAAATATGTAAAACTATTTTGTAAGAAATTGGTATCTGGGAACTATTATACATGAAAAATATATATATATATTTTTTCTAAAATAAGTTTTATATTTTATAAAATTTTAAATTAATCTAAAATGGCCCTTAAGATTTTGTTTAAAATGAGTTAATGGGAATTGATTATCATGATAAATATTAAAGTATTTTAATTTTCACAAATATAATAATTTTGGGAATCGTTGAAAATAATTGAATTTCAAATATTTACAATATTTTAAATGATTTTAACAATTATTTCGTTTAAAATTTATAATAAAGTGTGATTATTATGAATAACAAGATGATATGTGAACATTTTGGTTTAAATATATGTATAAATAGTGATTATTGTGATTAGCAAGATGATATGTTTATTTCTATGATTAAAACCTACTCAAGGGTGGTTTATTTAATAGGGTTATCTTTTTTTGAAAATTTTCCTCGAATATTATACACTATATGAGAAATTTGTATGATTGTGTCAAAACATTTTTTTTAAACTTATTCTTACTACCCATTCGGGTTATACCTCCAATTACTAATTACTCTAATGTGATAGAGATTTAAAAGGTTAAATTTAGATTTAATATAACCCCATTTTCTTGGAGGTATATTGGATCACATTTAGTAAAATCCACCCTCATTACACCCTATCGGGATTTATCTACGATCTTCCCGTCAATAGAAGTGTAGTCTTTTGTGAGAACTACACCTTAGACCATGCAGCAACTGGATTGGGTATTAATTTAATTGAAATAAAAACATACCAATTCAAATTAAATCCGGGATTGTAAGCTAACGGTATAATATTTCCAAGTGAAGGAATCCTGCGTACAAAGTGATTCAGAATCTTCCTTAAAATCTTTCCTGTTTCGAATTCCATCTCCTACATGTTATGAATAACACCCCCTACAACATCCTTCGACCCCAAGACATTGTCTTACATACAAAATGATATGACTTTAATGAGTTCTTTCCTAAGAGCACTCTGCAACACGACTTTTCAAACATTTCTTCTTATGGCAAAAATATGAAAAGTAAGTGAATTTAATTTCAAACTTTCTGTTGTTCAAAAACTTGATATTAAAATGTATGTCTCCGTTTCTTCTCTTCACTCTTGTATCTCAATCTTCTACCCTCGTACGTACTTTAATTCTAGTTTTGGTATTCAAAATTTCAACACTCGCAATCTTGTCTCATAAAGTAGACTTTATGTGGAATATTTACTAAGTTTGTCTTCACAATAAATATTATAATTTTAGTTAAATATTTTTTTCTTAAATAAACAAATCTCTTAAAATAAAAGTGGTGTAGAGGAGACATTATAAGTTGTCTTAATCAAATAACTTTTCAAATAGGAATAGATTTTAAGGAGATTAAAAATAAAGAAAACAATACATTTCCATGTGTTTTGTTTAGTTGATATTATAAACTTTAATTTATTAAGACAAAATAATTAAAATTTATTTAATGATTTATATATTTGTATTAATTTGTATTATTAAATTTTTTGTCATTAAAATATACTCAATGCAAAATGTTTATCAGTAACATCAGTTTGTTGAGTTATTACGTTAAAATACGTTTTAAAATTATAAATATATCATGCGTATTTAAAAATAAACATAATAATTTAATTGGACTTATGGTAAATAATATTATGTATTAATTAAAAGTCTCAGATATTAGTAAGGCACTATACAAAATTAACGAATATGACCAAATTTTAATTTACAGTTCGGCATAAAATATTTATAAAACCTTTTAAACATATCATTTCCACAAGAATATTAAATTTATTCCCAAGGTATTGTAAGAGTTATATATTGATAAAATACAATCAATGCTATTTGATAAATAGAAACAGAGTATCACCGTATTTATTAAACTATTGTTTACTATATATTATTTCAATTATATCTCGTTGTTTGTGTGTGATTCATCGATGACTGTATTAGGACATTGAAGCTTTCTTGGGGTTCATTATGCAGCGTCACCTTCGAACAATAATGACTAGTTTTTTCATTAAATCTTGCGTAGATAACAGATCACGTTGAGACAGAACGAATCAAGAGATAAGGGCTTCAAAGCTAGAAGAGGATTCACTAGAAAATATTATCTTTTCCTTTTCTTTTAAGAGCATTTAATATATTTCAACATCAAAATTATCATTTTAACTTTATATAATAAAATACTGTATTTATTTATTAAAAATATCAATATCCAATTTACAAAGACAGTTTCAAAGGACCAAAAATGCAGCACACGCCAGCCCCATAGGGTGAATTTGATCAATGTTAGCCTTATGGGAGAAAGGGAGCTAGAACACTCATTTTAACCACTACTTATGGAAACCGGAATCCTCTTAGGGTTCCCTAGATATCACCAACACCATCCATTAAATAACTACTATTTTGATAACTGATTTTTACTCACAGATCACATGGAAAGGGAGGGAGTCTTCTAAGACGGAAAATAAAAGTAGTTCAAGTTGCTATCATAGTCGCTAAATAGCACAACCATCGTCCACTACAACATAGTAAATTAGTACTCACAGACCACGTTGAGTGTGAGCGAGTCCTCGAGGCCAGAACCTGGGATACTCGGGTTCTCGGCATGACACTTGAGAGCGTGACCATCATCTTCTGGTTCAGGGGCGAAGGTTACCGAACTCGTCACGTGCGTCTCATTACTGGTACTGTCCAACTAACAAGTGAAAAGACAAAAAGATGTAATGTAAATTTTAAAACACAGGAATTGTCAAATATAAGTTAAAACTGCTATATAAATCTAGGGGAAGTAAAATAATCTTAAAAGAATATAGGCTGACTGTTTGCGATGGGGGAGGCAGAAATCTTAAATTATACAAATACATTATTTAACTAAAGGCCGTTCCACTTTCATTTCAAGTCATATTAATCGTGCTGTTGTCAGATTTAATCCACTTAATACAAATTGGCCATTTTTATATTAGAAACTGATCAAGTTAAACAAAGTGTAGGTCTATATATTTTATGATAATACATTTGAAGTTTTGTGTATATCAATAATAATTGTGTTTTTTTTATTTTATTGTTATATTATTAGGCCTGCTTTAAATAGATACTGCAAATATCACCTGCGATAAGTAGGCTAGGGTTTAAATTCTATCATATCGAACTGAAGATGGTATTTACAAATCATTTAAAGCAAATTGTTTTCCCCTCCATTATCTTTGACTTGACTTTTTTTTAAATATTAATTAACTCATACATTTATTATCACATTGATTATAACATAAGTTGTTTATAGCATTAAATTTACGTTCAGTAACAATTCCAATGCAATCACCAAACAGTATATAGGCCTGCACCAAAATAATGACCAAAACAAACACTCATAGCTCACCAATATTACCAATATTATTTATATTTCTTAAGGACGTTCCAAACAGCTTTGTTTTGCATTTCCAAGAGGATATTAACTAACATTTTCAGGTGCTATCAGTAGGGGTGTGATCATTGGTGCTAAGCTCAACAGAACTATAATTTTATTTACAATTAATGAACCATCTCACACCATTGTTTCGGCTATCAGCAACTAATAGTAATTTAAATAAAAAATGTATCATAAAGATGAGGAAAATAGTTATGAGACAGTGCACTGGTATTTACCCTGAGCTACGCAAAAATTACTTGACAAAACCGATTCCAAAAAAATAATTTTTTTCATTGGATATATTTTACGGGCAATTATCACAAACCTTGAATATATAAAGAGAAGATCTAAAAACTAGCCTTATAATAAAAAAAATACAACAGTCAATTAACCAATTAAAAATATTCGACAATGCTGGGAATAGAACATGGGACCCTAAGATAATTTGGCATACGTGCTACAGACTGTGGTAAGGCGGTAGATTCATGCCAGTGAATTCAACCAGGATTTAAACCCCAACTTGAATATTAACGGTTACAAAGTGTAATAAGGGTAAAACGCCTTATACCTAATGACAACCGCTGTAGATAACGGTTTTTTTCACCCTAAAATATAACTTGCTAATATTATCAATATTTATGTGAATGGGACTCTTATGATTTCAACGTCATAACTATTTGATAGTTTGATGCTCTTCAAGACCGTATAGTGCGTAAGTTTAGCTACACATTCTGCAACCTCAAAACGTTACCATTGACACATATTGCAATCTAGACTAAATGTTTTCAAATATTGTCACAGTATACAGGATGCTCGGAAACTCATAGCACAAACTAGACAGTTAGTTTTTTTTGAAACAAATGTAATACAAAATCCTTATACGCCTATATCTGGAAATGTATGCTAATACCTTTCAATTGTGATCAAGTTTCAAGGTACAGCGCCGGGAAAGTACTGCTATTCAAGCATGCGTGCACAACAGGTTGCATAGGAGCTAGGCGCGCGGCACTACGCAGTTGCCATTAATCCGTGTGTAGGGCCGAACACTTAGCTCTTATGCAACTTGTTGTACACGCATGCTTTAGTGGAGATGCTTACCCAGCGCTGTATGCCGAAACTTTGGACAACATTTAATGGTGTTAGCATAGCTTTCCGGATGTAAGTGTTTAGGGATTTTGTATTACTTTTGGTTCAAACAAGCTATACGTGCAGTTTGGGCTATTCTTTTCCGAACATCCTCTATTGATAATGTTCACATACGGTGCGGGAGTGTTATTCATGCATGGCCTGGTACGAATATATGGCCAAATGACGTCACATACAAACTTAATATTGGTTACGTCCAGCGCTAGCTAACATCACGCCAAGAATAGTAGTTATAATAAAGCAAATCGTAGTTAATGTCTAAACTGGGTACGAATATAAGTTCCATTCATAGTGTAGTGGGTGACCTGTTGGTCTAGGGGTAAGGTGTCATAATAATAATATAAATAATACATAGTGTAGTGCTTTTTCATAATTAGTTTTCTATAGCTGCCAACAAAAATAAACTAATCTGAATAGTTTAGTCACCAAAACTGAAGGCTCACTTATGGCAGAAACTCTCCATTAAAGCAAGTGAAATCACATTGATGGAAACTACTAAAACATAAAACTTAATGGTATTTTAAATTTGATGTTAAAATGCCACAATAACTGTCAGGTAAAATGTAATTTTATATATGTTGTGTCAAATGACAAAGTAAATATTCAAACTCATTGAAAAGTCACGTTTACCTGATGGAACCCACAAAATTATTTTAGGAGTTCTGTATAACCTTCCATCTAAACTGGTATTGGTATTTTCAAAGATTGTTTACCCTAGTAAAATGTTCTCAAAATCACAAATGATGCGAAATACTAGTAACCTAATGTTAGAGTAATAAAAAGCAACAAGTGTACAGGTTAGAGTTTCAAGTTTATATGGTATCCGTATTTAACGTCATACTGACTGCTCTTCTGGCTATCTTTATTCCATTTATCCAAGTGGAGTTTAAATAAGAAAGTTAGAATGTAAATGATTTGTAACCCCATTTTAAAGGATAGAGCTTGGTAAATAATTTAGAAATATAACATAAAAATGCAATAAAAATCAGCGTAAATTCTAACACCGTCCTCTTCATCACGCGAAAACCAGACATTATTATACGGACGTGTTTGTACGAATGCCTATTATATATTCGAGTAATTAAAAGTGAGATTAAAAATTGTCTACGTATATATATATATATGACCAATCTAAATAATGAGTTACGTACCCTGTACTAATCACCAGGCATTATTAAGGTAATCAAATCTCGCAGGTTACAGTGGGCAGGGTAATATACGGACGTGTTTGTACGAATGCCTTTTATATATTCGAGTAATTAAAAGTGAGATTAAAAATTTTCTACGTATATATATATATGACCAATCTAAATAATGAGTTACGAACCCTGTACTAATCACCAGGCATTATTAAGGTAATCAAATCTCGCAGGTTACAGTGGGCAGGGTATGCAGAGATAATGAACAAAATTAATACCATGTTCATGATATTGACTGTTAATACTAATGGTTAATGTTAAATCAGTGGGAAGGCCTAGAAGCATATGGGAGAACAACATTATAATAGACCTGAAAGAAATATGGTATATTTAGGTTGATTGGATAAAACTATATCAAGGATAGGAATAATTGGATTACTTCCGTAGTTGTGGCAACGAACTTTCGAGTTCCTAATACCATGGAGTAAGTAAGTATAACACCAAATTATTAGTGACAAGCAAAGTTAAATATTTATTTTAATCCTAAAAAGACATACATCCCAACCGGGTAGCAAAATGCGATGCTAAAAATCTTTAATAGTGAATATATCGTTTTATGCAGGTTTGGTTAATACACGGAAAACCGGGCGATCCAAGAAAGCAGTTTTTTGTGTGTTTTATAAAAAAAACTAGAAAAATACTAGTATTTTCACTAAATCTAGCAAGAATATAAGGTTTGAAATATTTGGCCTTTGAATGGAAGTAAAAGCTAGCTATAGAACTAAACACCATGATTCAAACTAGTCTCTTATGCTACTTCCCCTCCCTGGTTTTTCCTGAAATATTAATGTGCATTAAAATTAAAAATATTCATCCAACAAGCCAAAAACATCTTACTCATAAGTAAATAGGCTTATAATCCGAATAGTTAGTCAGACGTGGTGGTAAAAAAACTGATTTTATCACCAAAATTGTCGGATCATAACTTCTGTGTCTATTTTTTCAATAAAAATGTTGTCACTAAACTATTTATGAAATGGTATAGAATAACAATCATATCCCGTTTGTAAATAATTTGAGAAAATATTTTTTTTATTTATTTTTTAGCATTGCTTCTTATTGGTGGCTATTCTGGATGCACGCAAATGTAATAATAATAATAATAATAATAATAATAATAATAATAATATAATAATAATCATACAAATGATGAAGATTAAGTTTATAAGAAGTGTACACACATTTTTATGTAGAGAGAGTGTAAAACCGTTAAGGAAAAACCACCCTCAGCACACCCGACTGGGATTCGAACCTCAATCTCTACTTCATTGGCAGCAAGTCTATTGTGAGAATGGCGCCCTATAACTCTACCTAATCGATTCAACTATATTCAACTTTTAATAACTGTAGATTAAGAGCAACCATAAGTCCTTATATAACACTGTAACCTCGATAATAACATAATGCAGCAGGAACCGAGTGTACCATTTTGGTGCAAATAGTTGAATAGACAGAAGAAAACGTTTTACTATGGTGTATAAAAAACAAATAAAATTTTAAATAGTTTAGTTATTTTTAAATAAAAACTATTTTACAGATACTAAATTTGCTTGATATTAATTCTAAACAAATAAAATATTTATTTTCATAAATATAAATTAATTCAAACAAGGAAAATGTGTAAGAGTATTGCATAACTAGAACTTTTTTTTAATATCTAATGGCACTTCAATATTTACAAACTTAATTCAGCGTGTTAATTAGAGAATATCCAACAACGTGGCGGTTCATAATGCGGGTTATAATGAGTAAACATCTCCAACAGAACGTATTTAAATGATTTATATCATTATTCAGAGAAATCTAGTCTGGTTTACAATCGTTTAGAAGTTTCAAAACATACTTTTTAAAGTTGCGGACATTTTTAGAGCCCTAAGGCTATTCACTGGGATGATATTTGAAAAATTCACATTTAATTGAAAATAATTTTCTCGTAATTTTATTATTTTAATTGCTATTGTAAGTTATTTTGATATTTAACTAAAGTTATTTTTGGTTTATACATTGAGAGACTCATATTTTATATTTATATAACTGGTACTACTTAATCATTATGTACACACATAATATCGCTTATTATTATTACGACCCTTATCGATGGACATACGGAAAAATTGTCAGGTTCACCTAATCTGGTTTGCTGACAACGAGGATCTTAGGATTAAAATAAAGGTATTATATATATATATATATATATATTTATATATATTTATGATGATTTTCTGATATGTTCTTCACTCTTTCCTTACCAAAATGAGAATAAATCTATCAAATTTTTCCTTCCCTTCACCATGATTTAAAAAAATTACATATAAATACGTTTCAGATATAATTATATTTTATAATTATACAAGAAATGTATAATTTTATTTATCAGTAAGCTGATTATTATTGAAATTTAAAATCTTGTTTCGGATGGGGACCAAAATTTGAATAAATGAGCATACACCCGAATAAAGAATGTGAAACTTCATCGTGGGTGGTGATTAAATACCTTACAACCCATATTAGGTTCTAACAAACTTTCTATATACGTTAGAAAAAGTTTAGCTTAACAAAGTATTCTGTTTTATTCTCTCTTATTTAAACTCGATACATCCTAAATAGTGTCAGAATTATAAAAAAAAATATTTAAATACCTTAGTTAAAAATTAGCTACTATGGGGAAAGAGAAGCTTTGAAAACTTTGACTAGGCTTCGAATATTTGTTCGTTTCGACTTCGACAAAGTTTCACAAAAAAATAATTCAAAGTTAAAAATCACATTTGTATTTCCTTTTTCTTAAGTTTCTGATTCTATTTTCATCACAAATTAATGTTAATGTAAAAAAAATCTAAATAATTGTATTAAATTTTGGATAATAAATTAATTTATAATATTTTCAAGACGTAATATATTGATTACGTTTGGAATATAGCATTTTGTAAATTACATTTAATAAATAAATTTATATAGTTATGCAAAGTATAGTATTTTGATGCAAAATTAAATATTCTCAAAATATTAAAACTTCGTTTTAACTTCGTATTGAATTGAAAAAGTTGATTTCACATACTCTTATCAACTATTCTTATTAATTATTAATTTTTACCTTAGTTTGTGTTAGTAAACAGACACGTGATAAATTGTTTTGTTTTAAATAATCTCTAGTTCTTATTACAGTATTTAATAGATGTATATCTCCCGCCTCCCCTCACCATTACTGTCCGTTCACCCTGTCTCTGAGATTCTCCCAGCCCCTCTCCCCCCAACCCTTTCAATAATACCATCACGCGGGTGGTAGCTTTGTAATCTCAATGGTCCAGCGCTCTGCAGGACGACAATCGATTGTCTGTTCCTTAGTTTCTCCTCTTGTTCCATTCCGACAATTCCTTAGGGAGTAAAACCAACCAAGGAGAAAGGAGACTATGCTAAAAAGTTTTTCTCTCTCCTTTTCAACAAATAGGACCCCGGAGGACCCTGGCAAGGGGGTATAGGGGTAGAAAAAAAACCTTGTGTTTATCTTGGCACAGCAAATGAGGCATTGTTTGCATTGCTTCTATTTTTTTTTCTTCTCTTTCTCGTTCTTTACAGTAGTCTTTATTATGTATTTCTTCTTTTCTTTCTACCTTCTACTCAAGAAAGTAAAGTTACCCTGTGTGTGTGTGTGTGTTTTTTTTTTATCCCTTACTCCTGTTCAAACTTTGCATTAAGTTCTATTTTTTCAAGGGGTGGAATTGGCATTCTTGTTCCTTATTTGTTCAGCTAAGCAGAGGAACAAAAGTGAAGGGGAAGGATTGGATATTATATATCCCGATACTTCCTTGACCAACGGAGAGTTAAATTAATATAAAAGTTATAAATAAATAAAATAAATAGTAAAGTTATCATGATGGATAAGTTCAAACAAATTAGTCAAGAGAGTTTAGTTTCAATACTTTTATCATGTATTTTGGAAATTGTTTATTTGATAGCATGTCTATTTTTCCAACCCATCTATGTGAGAAAATGTATTTAAATAAATTTCAAGAAGGAAATAATGGATGATAAAATATTTTTAGTTTATCTGAAATGTATTTTGTAGAAATTCTTGCTGTTGATTTCTAAAGGAGATTTACTTATCTTTTATTAATGCTCAACATAGTGAAATTGCTGAAAAAATAATTATTTGGTACTTAAACCTTAGTGAAAGATGGATATAAAAATATTTTTCTATACTAAAATATAATTTTGCATCGATATTTAAACTATAAATAATTTTCTACTTTGATCTTAAACAATTGAGAACTGAATTTATAATGACTCAAGAGGTACATTTTATGTATTTGTTATTATTGATGTAGAAAAATAATAAATTACTAAAATCGTTTTATTTTAATTAATATCTTTAATTAGACTGGTAATAAAATCACATCTACCATTTTATCAAAATGATTCTATATTATTTATCCATTATAAATATACTTGTATGTTTTATTTATATTATCTGATCTGTAGATGATCGTATGTTTTATTTCTTTATTAGTTTTTCATGTCTGTTCATATTATTGGCATAAACATTAGAAATAACTATTTTTTATAGTTAGTTAATACTATTTTGAGGCTGGATGAATACCTGTTAACAAGGATGAATATAGCGAGAGCTATCTCCACTCTTGTTAACACGTATTCAGCCAGAGTCAAATATTGTTAACTAATAATAAAAAATTGTTACTTCTCATGTTTATACCAATAATAAAATTATATGGTTTATTTTACTTTTGAAGATATAGTTTTACCATATATGAATTTATAGAACACATTAATAAATATAATTATATTGATAACATTTATAGCAATATTAAAGGAAGTAAAAAATCTCTATGTTAAATAAACTAAACTAGAGAGATTTTTTTTTACAAAATACATATATATTATATACATACAAATATATATAATATATACATTTATATTATATATATATACATTTATATTACTTATATATATATTTATTGTATAAAAAAATAGTCTCGAGTTAGATTTAATTAACAATGAGATTTTTTCACTTCTTTTAATATTGGAATAAATTATATCGATATATAATAAATCATTATGATACTTCATTAACAATGAATATTTCCATTAAAACCTAATTGTGACCCTTCTATTAACAATCCCAAGACTTATTTCAATTTTAATTCTTTAATAAATCGCTTCTCAACACTTTTATTTACAGCATGTTATTGAGTTTAAAGATCCCTTTTTATCTTATACACTTCTTGATCATTTCTGTCTCCTTTTTTCTTCCCATGTCTCACTCTTTCACCAACCCACCGTTTAGTCCCCCCTACCTCTTTACTTGTTCCTACCGACAAATTTCCCTATAACTTGCACAAATCCAGGAGCACAAAGAGAAGTTCAACTTGCCTGCAGGGCTGTAAACAATAGATTCACTTTCTTTAAGGACAAAACGTTTCAAGTCGGTTGTCTAGGTTACGCTATCTAGGTTCGATCCACCCTAAGCATGCTCGATACTTCTAAAGGATGAAGTCTCACCACATCCTCCACGGTTTCGAAACAACTTGAAGTGATCTTTTTTTCTTTTTAGAGAGCTGAGTTGAACGGAATTTAAGGCCATATTTTTGTAGTTTATATAACACAAATAACTTTTGGCCACAATAAGTAACTTTAAGTCACAATAGACTAAATATTGTTTTAGTAGCTAGCCTACCTCTAGTTTAATTTTCTGTATTGATTATTTTCAACAGTTCTTAAATAACTGTCACGTACATTGCGAAATTTGGCAAGGACATTTTTCTTTTTATTTAAAAAGGTGCCTATCTAATTCCAATATGAATTATAATGACAAAAACCTCAAAACTGTTGATACTGTTATTTGTAGAAAATTAAACGTATCAATAATGTATTCTTCCAAAAAAAAAATTTTAAAACACACTACTAAAAACACTAATGTACAGACCTAAGCCTTTATTGAAATAATAATTCAGTGGCCACGTGGTCTAGTGCGCTACTCTCGCATTGGACTAGAGAATTCGGGTGCGTTTCTTCTAAATTATGCCTTCCTAATCCCAAGCCCTTTAGTGTAATTAGTACATAGGCTTTTAACACGAACAGGTAGTAAGATTCAGTGCTAAAAAAATTATTAATTCCTTGGTCTTTGTGCAATAAATTGAAAAATAGCTGACAGAAGTTACTTTTTAAGGTTCTAATCATGGATTTAATGGAAAAAATATACGTTATGTTTGAAACCAAACACTGAACTCAAAATCTACGCAAAGTGAATCATCTTTGATGGGTAAAACTTAAAAGTTAAATGAGGCATAATAATTATGAACTTTTTCAAGTAAAAAGTATAGAATACATTTTATAGTGATAATCTGCAGTAATCGATTACCATAACATATAGTCATCATTGTTCTATCCATATTTAAAAAAACTTTTAACGGTGTTATCTTCTTAGGATTCTCTAATTCACATCGTCTAGAAGTTTCTCTCCTCCTGAACCACTTACCTAAATATAACGGGTAGTAAATACGTAGTTCAATCTGATATAGATACATATTCTTTTCTTATTTTCCATACACACAATGCACACGCACTTATAATAACATTACGTCATTTAAAACATATAAAAACCAGGATTTTATTCTTCCCTATTTTTGATTCATGTAGGTTCAATGGTTTTGGTTATTTTATTATTGCGTGTATAAAAGATAAATTGAAAATACTGATTTGTAGGCAGATGAAAAAACAACACAAAGAAAAGAGACTAATTATTTATCAATTATTGTGCGTAATATGTGTTTAATAATTTAAGTCTCTTCATTTTCTTCAATTGGAAAAATCTTTGAGTAAAATTAAAATTATTTGTTCTATGCATCTTTATACCCGTTCAAGCTGTCTGCAATATATTGGAAATATGGTTTTGACTATTTATTTAATAATGGGTTTATAATAATGGCTAGTATATTGAATAGAAAATGTTACACACTCAAACAAAACCAATTTTAATGCATCTAAAGTTTCTTGTTACTTGTCTAAAAAGCTTGTAGTACCTGTAATCTTGAAGGTCTACAATCACGAATTTCCAAAACCCAACGGAGTGGATAATTTCAGCTCTGTATATAGCTTAGCTATTGTGTGCCACTTTAAACTTGAGCATTAGCCATACTTACAGAAACTTGAGTCCACTTAAAAGACATATACAATTTGAAGGAAGTGGCCAATAACCCACTGGACAGTTGAAGAGGGAGGTTTAGGTCCAAAAGAGGGTGAGGTTAGGGGGGTGAGGACTAATGATCCTCATCCTAAAGGGCTTTGAGGAGTGACCACTACAAAGTTGGCAGGAAAGTTTCTACCAAGGAACGGAACTATTTACAAAGGGTATCTTTGTTGCCATGGCTAGTTGGACTTCAATCATTAATGAAAGAAACACTTTGAACAACACCCAAAATAACATATCGTCGGGATTTATTAGGCAAGCGTATTTTTACACATGCTATTTCTATAAACCAGTTTGATCATGACTCTAAATATATTTTCCCGGCCTGATAACACACAGTGTCATTCATTGCATGCGGTATCAATTGCACATTATTTTCATATTAGTGTATATTAAATTAATTTAATTGATTTAATTTAAAAACAAAAACTTATTTATTTGACTAATGTTATAATCTAACAAAATTTAAAGCACCTTTTTTTGACGAAAATGTTAATTATCTTTGCTAAGTGACTAAAAATATTATTTCAGTAGCCACTATGCTGATGTTTCATTCTTGGGGAGAGTTCTTTAAGTTTTTATTTTGTACAGATAAATGTTATCAACTAAATCAATTTTAGTAAATTTTTAAGTTTACGTATATAAAATTATAAATGTCCCCGTGAAAAATTTGGTAAGTGACCGTATTAGAGTATTTTCAGTATCAACCATGATGCTGCTTTATTTTTAAGAGAAGGAAGCCCTTCAAATTTTGAGTGACATGCAAATATTTCCGAGGATCTTGATGGTTACAAGACCTTAACATCTTGGTTCACAGATGTAGTCTATACTGTCTTAAGAAGGAAAGGAGCCATTTCAACTTCGTGAGTCCGAATGGCCTTGTTCTTGAACTGGGTCCAAAATTCCAATTACAAGACGGTTTTAAAACGTTGTAACAGTGTTTATATTGTTATTACAACAGTAAGCCTAGTTATTCGTAATTAATCAGTTTGACGAAGTGTTTGAGATATTGCAATATTTCCTAATGTTTAAAAAATCATATTGACACCTACCTTCCCGCGAACTCCAGTAACCCTAAATTGGGTCTGACCAAGGGTTTGTGAACCATTAATAAAAACTATATCATCATTTATACATCACGTATAACCGTTGTTATTTTTTTTAGCACCACGTCATACTATCCATTCGGGTTAAACGCCTATATACGCTAGTGGCTAGGGATAAGGAATGTTGAATTTATAGGAAGTTTACCCGCATTTGTGTGAAGCGAGAAAGGGAAACAATATATGAAAAAACATCCTCAGTAAAACCGACTGGGATCGAACCCCGATATCTCTGTCATTGGCAATTTAGTATATTGTGAGATCAGAGCCTTAGGCTATGTGGCCACCATAGATGGTCGTTGTTAGTCGAGTGCATGTGTTGTATAAATAATACATACAACACAGGGTGCACTCAGATTTCTGAATAAAGTATACCTGTCAGCCTCTGTACATGAGGTTAGGAACAACATGTAATCACATTAAACTACTAACCCCTAACCTAACATTGCCTAACCTAACCTACCATCACTTAGCGTAACCTAACCTAACATAACCTAACATCCGCTAAACTAACCTAACCTAACCTAACCTAACCTAACCTAACCTAACCTAACCTAACCTAACCTAACCTAACCTGACCTGACCTAACCTGACCTGACCTGACCTGACCTAACCTGACCTGACCTAACCTAACCTAACCTAACCTAACCTAACATAACCTAACATCCGCTAAACTAGCCTAACATAACCTAACCTAACCTAACATAACCTAGCATAACCTAGCCTAACCTAAGCTAAACTCTATTTTACATTTTGAACAAAGTCATTATACATTTAATTTTTACCCCGCAGTTAATGTAACGGTATTACCAATCTTGATGGGTTGTTGCTCAATTTATGTGCACCGATAGCTTATATATATATAGTTGGTATTTGTTATAAACCATTTGAGAATTTAATCATTTTATAGTACCTTATTTGAATAGGTTTTTAAGAATTTTAACTCTCTTTATTGGCCAATTGTTTATGGCGTCACCCTAACAAAATACCGGATTGTTGTTGATGGTGGGATTGGGGTTCGAATGCCAATCAAGTGGACAGAGGAAGGTTTTCCTTAAAGGTTTTTCCAGTTTCAATCCACGTAAATGCAGTTATACCTCCAATTAATTCAACATTCTTCATCCCTTACACATTAATGTAAATAGTGCATCTACTGTACGTAAAGACCAAAAAGGCAGTAAGATGTAGTGTTTAAAATAATTTTTGAAACATTTTTGTGCCATTTTGGTTTGTGTAACAGTATGGTATATTAAGTCATTTTTCTAAGAATATCATTGTGTATTATAATATTTATTTTATCATTTTTACTTTACATATATTACTGTTTCCAGCCTAAGGCCCATGTCAGTTTTTTATTTAAGTTATAATCTTCCGCTACCAGCATGATTGGCCTGCCATAGCTTCATATGCCTTATAATCTGACTTAAGACTAGGATAGGCACAACATCCAGACCCCGGCCGTTAGTTTATCAATGCAAAAGGGAAAACCCTGAAATTCATCAATGATAGATTTTCGGCCATGCTGGGAATCAAAGCCGAGACCCTTAGCTCAGTAGACATACACACTACCGACTGAGATGAGGTGTAGGACTTATTTTACTATTAAATTATTCACTTTGTTTAGAGTTGGGGTTAATTCTATTTAATATCTGTGTTGTTTTATTCAATGAGAATTAATTAATTTTCAAACTTGATTAATTATGATTACATTATTAATATTTTTTATTAAATTTGTTCTATTTTTACTTTCTCTCTATCTTACAGGTAGAGAAAGTATTGTGATCGTCAAAAAAATCGAACTCGAGATTTTGATGAATTTTGACGTTTCATGACTTCCTGAATCCGAAAAAGTGGTTTTTGAATTTCCGTCTGTCTGTCTGTCTGTCTGTCTGTACCTCCAACTAGAGCCTAAACTATTTTACCGATTGAGCTGAAACTTGATATCTAGGGTTTTCATAGGGTTGCCCCGAGGGGTTTTTGGAATTGGATATCTACCCCTAAAATTAAGGGTAGTTTACTGAAGGGAAAAAAGAGAAAAAGTCGATTTTCTCAAAATCGGCTCTAACGATTTTGATTAAATTTCATTTATGAACATTAATAAATATTCCAAACAAAATGGCTACTCTCAATATTTCGGCAAAATGGCTTTAAGGGCTCCGGTCTGATGCGTAAATTAACATTTTTTATAATAGCTCCGAAACTATTTGAGATATGAAATTACTTAGCATTACAAATATGTATATATATTTATAATACAAATATTTTATTCGAAACATATTTTTATAAAATCAATAATTTTCAATCTATACGCAATTATATATATATTTTTAGCTTTTTGGACATTAAAGCTTAAGTATTGCGATCGTAAAAAAAACTAACCTGAAATGTTGATGGATTTCGACGTCTCATGACCCCCCGAACCCTAAAAAATAGTCTTTGCAATGCCGTCTGTCTGTGTGTCTATTAAAACTTAAAATTAAGGGTAGTTTACTGAAGGGCAAAAAGAGAAAAAGTCGATTTTCTCAAAATCGGCTCTAACGATTTTGATTAAATTTCATTTATGAACATTAATAAATATTCCAAACAAAATGGCTACTCTCAATATTTCGGCAAAATGGCTTTAAGGGCTCCGGTCTGATGCGTAAATTAACATTTTTTATAATAGCTCCGAAACTATTTGAGATATGAAATTACTTAGCATTACAAATATGTATATATATTTATAATACAAATATTTTATTCGAAACATATTTTTATAAAATCAATAATTTTCAATCTATACGCAATTATATATATATTTTTAGCTTTTTGGACATTAAAGCTTAAGTATTGCGATCGTAAAAAAAACTAACCTGAAATGTTGATGGATGTCGACGTCTCATGACCCCCCGAACCCTAAAAAATAGTCTTTGCAATGCCGTCTGTCTGTGTGTCTATTAAAACTTAAAATTAAGGGTAGTTTACTGAAGGGCAAAAAGAGAAAAAGTCGATTTTCTCAAAATCGGCTCTAACGATTTTGATTAAATTTCATTTATAAACATTAATAAATATTCCAAACAAAATGGCTACCCTCAATATTTCGGCAAAATGGCTTTAAGGGCTCCGGTCTGATGCGTCAATTAACATTTTTTATAATAGCTCCGAAACTATTTGAGATATGAAATTACTTAGCATTACAAATATGTATATATATTTATAATACAGATATTTTATCCGAAACATATTTTTATAAAATCAATAACTTTCAATCTATACGCAATTATATGAATTTTTTTAACTTTTTGGACATTAAAGTTTAAGTATTGCGACCGTAAAAAAAAACTAACCTGAAATGTTGATGGATGTCGACGTCTCATGACCCCCCGAACCCTAAAAAATAGTCTTTGCAATGCCGTCTGTCTGTGTGTCTATAAAAACTTAAAATTAAGGGTAGTTTACTGAAGGGCGAAAAGAGAAAAATTTGGTTTTCTCAAAATCTGCTCAAACGATTTTGATTAAAATTCGTATCTAGGCGTTGATTAAGATTATAAATAAACTGGCTATTTTCATTTTCCTATGAAAATGATTTTTAGGGTACTTTACAGAAGCGTTAATTTCCGTATCTCCACAACTATTTGAGAAACTAAACAACTTATCATTGCAAAATTGTAGGACTATTAGAAATAAAAAACTTTTATTTGACATATATTTTTATAAAAGCAACAGTTTCTGAGATATTTGCAAATATATTAATACAATTTTGTGAGCTTTAGTTGTAAACATATACTACTTAAGTCTTAACGCAATAATTCTCCAATGCCATAGAGTAATTAAATATAAGTATCTAAAAAAGTATGTTATTTTTCCTTAAAGCTCTTAGGAGAAATGTTTGCATAGCAATGATCTATCTCCATTTTAGACTCAATAGTCAATATTTACATTTTTTATTGGTCAAAATGTATAAATGAATAATTAAATATCAATGCGATGACTTGAAGATCTGCAACACCTTATAAAATGTTAAAATTTTAACCAGAAATCGAAATTTTAATACGAAGTGTTGACCCTTGTGGAAGACATTAAACTGTTTGAAATTTTCTTAGGTGGACAAAGATGCGCCTCTTTTCTCATTGATTCTATATCATTGTATATTATTTTATGCGTGTTCTTATGTGGAGTGGTGATGATACAATGTACATTATTCCGTTCAGAAATCTTACGAGTTTATAGAAAGAGAGAGAAAGTCTGTGCGGTGTGCCGTACCATTTATTTCTTTTTCAGTTATAATATACATATACATGGAAGATTTAACACAAGGAATTTATAATATTAATAGTTTTATTTTTCTTATTATTACTCTTAGCTCAACAAACCAAAGGTTAGTTTGATGGGCATTATATCCATCTGGAGCTGAACTTACCACCATCCCTTCAACTGATTAGTACTGTCTGCAACAGATCGAAGAAATCCCATTCACAGAGGAATCCAGAAAGTGCCTTCCATGTTGAATTTCTATGGACGAGCGCAATAGTGCCTACTAATTTTGCAGGGAAATTATTTTCACATACCTTCAAGGGTTGATTTTACATGCCACAATCAACATGGGACCAAATCTTTACTTATACTCCAAAGGAAGTTGTGCTACGGATATGTATTGTTCAAGAAAAGTCCGTTGACCCTTGCTGGGCTTGAAACCACGAGCATCGGGTTATGACGAGAGCACTTTACTCCAAAACCACAGAGGTTGACAGATTTGTTATATTAGTAGTAGGGTTTATATTGGTGTTGATATATGTAAATATAAATTTAATTATGTTTCTAAAATTGGTAAGAGATTGTTTGGATTTAATTTCTGATGGTTTAAAAATGTACTATTAATTTTATTTTTTTTAATTCACGTAACTTGTTTGGGTTATACGCTCATCAGAATGTTACTCACTTAACTCACTCTACAACACTAATAATTCGAGATTTTTACTGTTGCACTTAAAAAAGTACGTTACCTATCCCTAAGATGAGCTAGTTCTAACCAGTCCACCTTTTTACGCCCTGTCTCTTTCAGGTCATTCTAATGTTATCTTCATTTTTGCGTCTAGGTTTTCACAATAATCTCTTCCCAGATACCTTTTATGGAAAATAGAAGTGCCTTAGAAATATAAGAAAGTGTTGCATAGGGTGTACTTTGTACCCATTAACACATATGCAGAAGAAACATGGACAGTGAATGTAAGTAGACTAGGAAAGTGGAGGTCATTGGAATAAAGTTTGTGAGGAGAATCTTAGCTGTCACGAAGAGAAACAAGACAAGGAATGAAGTTATATGGGAAAGATTGGAGGTGAAGGGAGTACATGGGATAGAAAAGAAGATTGAAGTTATCTGGGAAAGATTGGAAGGTGAAGGGAGTACATGGGATAGAAAAGAAGATTGAAGTTATATGGGAAAGATTGGAGGGGAAGGGAGTACATGGGATAGAAGAGAGGATTCCAAAGAAAATAATGTGTGTAGGAAAATGACCATAAGGAAAGCCAAGAAAATTTTTGGAGAAGCAGATAACATAAAGTGTTCAAGTGATAGGAGAAGAATAGTAGTAATTAATGGAAGAATAGTAGTGTAAGGATAGAGGAATATGAATGTATTTTGCTAAACTTACCCGGGAACACGATTAAAGCTGTTGATGATGATGATGATGAATGATGATTATAGATGATGATGATGATGATAATATACAGGGTGGATCGATTTATGTGGGAAGTAACTGGGGTGTGGATAGCAAATTAACAAAATAAAAGTTCATATGAACACATGTCCTGTATTTGATGGCTCATGATATAATCCTTCCAAACTTCTAATATAATTGTTAATAGCGCTACTTAATACACCCCTATTAGCTTAGCTATAGCCCTGCCTGTGTATCAGAAGTTAAACACGACCTACAGAAGGTGCAACAGAGGTGTATCAAATAGGGCTATTAACAGTGCTTGAAAATACCGACAAAGTGTAATGATGCTTTGTACTCACCTTCCACGCAAATACCAGTGAACTTACTCCAAGATATACCTTACTCATCCCATTTCCATTAGTTTAAATATGTGGATAGCCATGATTAAAGTTGTAAGATTCAAACCTTAATTTCATATACACAATTAATTATATATCGCACATAGTGGAAAAAATTCGAAATTTTTTGTAGTGTATTTAATGTCTACTTATATATATACATATATATACTTGTATCTATATACATATATACTTGTATATGTATAAATATATACAATTATATTTATGTACACATAAATATATATACAATTATATTTATGTACAAATAAATATATATACAATTATATTTATGTATATATACAATTATATTTATGTATATATACAATTATATTTATGTATACATAAATATATATACAATTATATTTATGTACACATAAATATATATACAATTATATTTATGTACACATAAATATATATACAATTATATTTATGTATATATACAATTATATTTATGTACACATAAATGCAGATTTATTTATATTTATATAAATATAAATAACCAACCCAATCATATAACATAATGTTATTATAGCAGAGTCAAAATATTTAACATTTTGAAAGTACTGTTGACATGACATGAAAAGCTAATATGATAATCTAGAAACTTGTTCAAGGTATTGACTGCCAAACCCATGGGAAGAAGCCATTGGGAAAACCTAGATGAACATGTAAAGATAACATTATAATGGACCTGAAAGAGGTAGGGTTTAATGAGTTGGACTGGATAGTACTAGCTCAAGATAGGGATAGGTGGCATACTTTTGTAAGTGTGGCAATAAACTTTTGAGTCCATAGTGCCATGGAATATTTATTTAAATGTAATATTTATATATTCTGAATTTTGTGATTATAGCCAATATTATAAACCAAATAAATATTTTAGATATTCTGAATTGTGTGATTATGGCCAATATTATAAACCAAATAAATATTTATATATTCTGAATTGTGTGATTATGGCCAATACTATAAACCAAATAAATATTTTAGATATTCTGAATTTTGTGATTATGGCCAATATTATAAACCAAAGAAATATTTCAATTTTTTTTTCACACAGCATAAAAATTAACCATCCTGACTAGTCACGTAATCGTATTAATAAAGTAGGGATTGGAAGGTACAGTATAGCTTAAAGACTATGTACCTTCATTTGCGTGGAGGAATAGTAAAAACTAATTTAGGAAAATCATTATTTAGTACACCCTTATGATATTCTAGCTCAGCCTTTACATCACCAGCAAACTAAGCGAGGTGTATGGCTTAATCCGTATGCCCAACTATGCAAGATTTAGAGTATTCAGAGTAATTTTTAACATTTTTACTCTAATAATGGGAATCGTATAACTGATTTATAGCCAACAAGAGATTTATCTCAGTGAAGAATTAACCACCCATTTGTAGTTGACCGTAGATGAGAGAAATACAAAGCTGTGCCTTTATAGAGATGAATTATTTGAACTGTATTTACATGGTATTAAACAACGTTCACTTGAAATCCTGTCAAAGAAAAGCCAGCATCCCGAAGTCAAAATATATCCTCGACTAATCAATAAATTATGACTAATTTGCTCCAGATCTTATAGCTTAGTTCGTGATACACCCGCATGGATTAGTTTAAAAATGTGAACTAATATATGTATTTTAACCAGATGTTTGAATTATCCCTGCTTGATAAATGAATTATCATTAATTAATTTATGGTCTTGAATTGCTAAGCAACTGTTGAATTAAAGTAAAATACTATGATACTATAGAAGTTTTATAATATTTCATTTCATTTCATTTTTAATTTAACGTCTTTAAATTTAAGGTTTATTAAAACCGTGGGTGGAAATTAATTTAATTCAAGAGTAGTTTATGTTTTAACCAGGTAAAAATAATATTTATTTCAAAAGAATGATTAAAATTTAAATGAAATTAATTATTAATATTTTATCATAATGAATAAGATAAGAAAATGTATTGGTTTTTTGATGAAAAAACGACAGGATTGGTTTAAGTATTGAAAATTTAGACATGTAAGTCAACTTGCAAACATTCTAGTCAGCATATTATATTTTAATAAACATAATATAATGTATAAATAAATTATAAACAATCTTTTAATAGCGTTGTACAAACTAACCAACAGTTAGCAAAAGGTTTTTGATGTATAACTAGAATATAAATATAATTAAACCCAAATAAACTAAAATGATCCATTTAAATAAATACATTTTTATAGTAATATAAATTTAAAAAAATATAAATGATTGGTTAATTTACCTATCCATTTGACTATTGAAATATTTAGATTGCCTGAGAAAGTTTTTGAAAATCAAGAAACGCCATAGATGTTGATGTAATACTTTAATATGTTTAATTTCTCTTGACATTTTGGAAAGTATTGTAATATTGTTATTGTAAAAAAAACTCGAGATTTTGATAAATTTCGACGTTTCATGACCCCTTATAGAACACTAATTTACCTTTTTGCTATGGTTTAAAATTTATATTAGGCAAGCACGTAAATAATATATAATATATGATCCTATAAAACCCAACATTTCAAAATGAGAGTATGGGAACATAAAAAAGGGTTTTTATAACTCAAAATATTTTCAAACTCACTAGAATATTTTTATTTTTTCATGGAATCAAATATATATCTGCCAATTTTGTAAAAGGAACATTAAAGACAGAAATTTTGAAATTTAAAAATAGGGCGCTTATAATGGCCTCTGTAACAGAAAAAAATATTCTTTATATGAAAGAAAATTTGAATTTTGTATCAACAAACAAACAAAAAATACAAAAACTAAGGACTATTTTAAAGAGGATCCGTTTGCCAATATTGTGATAACACAGATAAAAATCTAAGAATAAGTTATCGATTATCCAGCAGTGGCATAGCAATTAAAATTAACAAATTCTGGGGACATTGCTCTTTGGAAAAATCATGATACTATTATTCAATATTTTTTTGTAACAGAATGCTCTTTGGTTAACAGTAAATCCCTTTATTACAAAATATTTCTGTAACAATATATATTAACTTGTTTATCTTTATTATCATGCATAGGAAAGAAATGCATTGCTAATGGATTGCGTTTTTTGTGCACCAAATTTGTGGAAAAGGGTAGTATCTTGCCTCAAATTTTTAATTTATCTGGATAAATCAATTACCATGTTTGGTTTGCTATTTTCATAGGTAGATCAATTTTGTCTTTAGGATAAATAATGTCTTTACGGTGCATGATACCATTTATTTTAAAATTTGATAACTTATATGCCTACATTATATTACTAGAAAACGAAGATGCTTACATTAGTGGTTGGACAGAATTTAAATAAGATATATATTAAAAAGATTTAATCTTATTGAAACAAATATTAACTTATTTATATATTCTAATCCTCCATTTCACTGTCTTGAATGTATTTTTAGCACAAAGATGATACAATATATGTGTATTTTTATAACTAATATATTTAACACTTTGCTATTAGGAATCAATCTAAACTGGTGTTTTCAAGAGCGCAGCTACGTGTTGGTTGCACCAGTGTGTGTTCGTGTCCTAGGGAAAACAACCGTGTGTGTTTGCGCCCAATTTAGATATTCAAATCTCTCTTATCGTTCTAATAAGGGTTAAATGTTTTATTTACAAATTTTGTTTGTACTATATTTAACTACGAAAATATTTAATTCATATTTTATCTTGCCCCCAGTAGACTAAAGTTATCAGGTCAAAGATTAACCTAACCTAACCTAGTCTAACCTAACATAGCCTAGCCTAACCTAACCTAACCTAACCTAACCTAGCCTAGCCTAACCTAACCTAACCTAACCTAACCTAGCCTAACCTAGTCTAACCTAACCTAACATAGCCTAGCCTAACCTAACCTAATATTTCAACATTCCTTCATACTAGTAGTTCTGAAACAGGACCGAGTGAAAAATAAACTCCATAAATATCCTCTTAATGACTTCCAGTTGCTAGAATTGAGGCTTTGTTTGAACAGCCAACGCTACGGCCGCAAACGCCCACTTTTTTTGAAAGGGTGCTATCAACAAGGGCGAAAGAAACACGCTCCTAAAAGAGCGGGTGAAAGTATATTCACTTTTATTTGTAATGTAATTGGGCTATGATCTAGAGATGAACAATTTTTTATAGCTAATCATAAATCCTATATTATAATCGTGATCCAATTAATATAAACAAATATTTAATAAACCCTTATTTACTTATAATACCCATATCTTACGGCTAGGAAAACTACCATATCCAATTTCATGTTTCCATTCGCCAAACCATCTTATCTGTAAGCCAATACGTTGAGCAGCTGTCACATTTGTCAGTCAAAACTTTCACAACGAGCAATTATTTATAATTACATTTTCTTGCAAGTATTTTTTCAATATTGAAATATGAAACTATGAAAACAGCCGTTTTGTGGTTTCTTGTTTGTGGTTATAGCCTCCATATATAATTTATAAAAATATTTACAAACAAGAGCTTCTAAATGGTATCCCTTCACTTCACAAATAAATATGGTAAACTGGATGATTAAACGTGATTTCTGACATCAATTCAACCCGTATTTGTATATTTGTGTTTAAAAAATAAATACTTTTTATTTTAAAACTAATATTTGTATGGTTTTTTCCTCCAAGTGATAAAATACATTTGTTTTTGGTGTAATTTATCGCATTCAGTTATCAGAAAATAAAAGGTTTAATGCATTATTTCATTCGATAATATATCTTACTATTACCATGGTTTAACAATAAACAAACATCTAATTAATATTTTTTATTCGTTCAATTAGTCTAGTTTACCCGCCTTTGTGTGAAGGGAGAATGGAAAACAATTTTTTTTTAATCCACCTCAGTACAACTGACTGAGATTTGAACCTCTATTTCCCCGTCATCGGCTGTTTAGTCAACTGCGGGAGTAGCGCATTAAACCATGCAGCCACCGAAGCGGGTCCCAAAAGCTTTTTATAAATTTTTTGATTAACTGTATTTTCTTGCAAAGCAAGTAAATATTCATACAGGTGTTGACATTGTTATTTTCAAACAATGTTTCCAAAAATAAATGTATTTCTTTGGTGATCCTAAAGGTTATTAAATAAATGTAAATTTAGTTCAATCGGTGGCATGTGTGTCTACCAAGTTTATGGTTTGGATTCAATTACTTTCTGAAAAAGACTATTTCGGGTTAAATAGGTACTTTTCCTTTCGGAGTGATTCATTTACGACTATGAGAAAGTGTGTTTGATATTTTTGGCTAATTTCGCTTTTATGTAGTTTGATGATATGGTCCTCTAGTTCATAAAGAGAACGAATACTACCTCGAATAAAAAAAAGGTGTGAGTTGATGGCTTTTTTCGTTCATTAAGGGTGTGTATAGAATAAGTTCCTTACCTTTCCCCGGCGGAACTTCCTGTTTTCCCTCCACCAGGAGATGACTGCCTGGGGTCTAGAACCAGCGGCTGTACACGCAATCACCACCTCTTCCCCTCCCATGAACAGTCGTGGCTTGGAGAGCAGCTTCACTTCCAAAGGCTTTACTGCGGACAAAAGGCACATCCAGATTTTACTCTCTTTTCATCCACACTTGTGGCAAACGGTTGGTGAACACATAATTAATGCTTTTGTTTAAATAAAAGGTTTATCACAGGATGTTCCACACTACTTCGAGAATTCGCCAGACGCTGTTATTATTTATAATAAACTACCAGCAACCTCCAAAAAAACCACTTGAAACCAACATAGGTTACTAGCAGGACCTATAGATCCACAGAGATCATCTGCAATCACCAGAAAATCACAGTCGGTCAGCAGTACCTGGTAGTCTGGAGAGAAGATTATCTACGAGTAAGAAACTCTTATTACGTACATATACGGCTGAGTCAACATTTAAAGAAAATTATACCCTATGTTACTTCTGTAGAGTATTTGATCTATTTTGACCAAAATTTAGTTTCGATATAAATACTGCAAAGAAACATTCATTTTATCACGGCCCTTAAAATCCCGCTCTAAAATATTTGTAAAGTAAATATTATTATACTATTTTCAATATTTAAATATTGTTTTAAGAAAAATAATTGTCAAGTAAGAATAGTATATATTAATAGCTTATTATTTTATATTCAGGCCTAGTATTATTCTTCTATCGAAACAATCTTATCTCCAAGTCAATACGTTGAGCAGCACTCACTTTTGTCACTCAAAACTGTGACGGGCTAAAAGACATTTAACTCTCCAATACATGCCTATTTCACCCATAGAAACATCAATAGAAGTAACTAATATAATCGACGGATGTTGACTCACCAGTCAGAAACTTGTGCTCAACATCGGCGTCCGATACCACTGCACTGACTGATTGTTCCGTTAAATTTGCCCTCGCACAAATTATGAAAACGACCCCTGTATTCACCTCAACAATAAAAATAACTGATTGACACGTCTGTACGATAGCGCGTCGCCAACTTGGCATCTTTATTGTGGATATTGTATTCTATTGGTCATCTTTTCACCTGTTCTCTTTCCCTTGTCTGGGCAGGATAAGTTGCATATATATATTTATACCTGTATATATATATATTTATATCTGTATATATATATATATATATATATATTTATACTTGTGTATATATATATATATATTTATACCTGTATATATATACATACAGGTAACCTAGTCTAAAAATATGTATATATATATATCTTAATATATATAATTCTTATGTACGTGTGTATGTCACTGAACTCCTTCTAAACGGCTAGATCGATTTTGATGAAATTTTGTGTGTGTGTTTGAGTGGGTCCGTGGATTGTTTAGATTTACAATTGAACCCGGTAGGTGGCACTGCAATCGGGTTCTATGATTTTTTTTTATTTTTTAGGGATTTTTTGGGGGGGTTGACTGGACCGATTTTGATGAAATTTTTTGTGTGTGTTTGAGTGGGTTCGTGGATGGTTTAGATTCACAATTGATCCCGGTAGGTGGCACTGCAATCGGGTTCTATGATTTTTTTAAATTTTTTTTAGGGATTTTGNTCGATACAGCTGATATTTGTGGAGTTGTGGGCAAAATTCCAAAAATTAATAGATGTTTTATTTTGTATGTTGTCTTGACAAACACTGAATTTGTAATATTTGTGTAACTCACTAATTGGAGTTAATTGTGAATTTGTAATTGTGATGATCACATAGTATTTGTTTTATTATCGAAATCAACTATGCCACCCAAACGAAAAGCCAAAATTTGGGCAGGACAACGTCTGTCGGGTCCGCTAGTATATATATATATATATATATATATATATAGGTAACCTAGTCTAAAAAGATGTGTATATATATACATATATATATATATATAGGTAACCTAGTATAAAAAATATGTAGATATATACACAGGTAACCTAGTATAAAAAGATGTAGATATATAGGCATATATATATATATATATACAGGTAATTTAGTCTAAAAATATGTAGATATATAGGTATATATACATACAGGTAACCTAGTCTAAACATATGTAGATATATAGGCATATATATACAGGTAACCTAGTCTAAAAATATGTAGATATAGGCATATATATATATATACAAGTAACCTAGTCTAAAAATATGTAGATATATGGGCATATATATACAGGTAACCTAGCCTAAAAAGATGTAAATATAGATATATAGGCATATATATACAGGTAACCTAGTCTAAGAAGATGTTTAATATTTCTTATACTGGTGGACTGATACTCTCGAAGACTGTGCAGCTCTTCAACCACCAACCTTTGTTCTACGAGATGGTGGAACTAGCCGTCTACCACCCCAGTCCGGCGGACATATCACCTCGCCACTGACAAAATGTAACATCATCTTATTCATGTTGGTTGTTTGAAAAAGATCTGCGGTGCATAATGTAATTGCTTACTGTATGTTTTATTAGGTTAATTTTATATCCCTGAGTGGGATCTTCCTAAAGTCTGTACAATTAACATGCATGGCATCTAATGTAATATTCTATGTATGTCTAGTGTTAAGTCACCTAGCGACTGATTGAACCATGTTGTCCAGTTATAACTGTGCGAAGCACATCTTATCCTAAATGACTTAGCTATTTTGTACTGATACTAAAAATGAACTGACTTAGTGACATGGGATTAGTAAATTAGTACTAGAGACCTAATTAGGTCAGTTATTTCATATTAGCTATATTGTGACTATCTTGGCTATTACTATTTTGGGTAGGCAGCGTGTGGCTGTTTGTAAATGCCAGGTGTGGCTCGTGTTTTTTTTTTAATCATTGTGAGTGCCCGGCATCATTGTGATGCTAGCGGGGCAAGAGGTTCCAGCTGTGGACCACTATGTCCTAAACGTTTCTCCTGTGGACATAACTTGTTTGGGTAGTCGTAACTACCGTGGGCGTTCCTAGATAGGATTCTGCCTTTTTGTTGTTTATTAACTAACCTTAGTCTCCCGTGGTTTAGGTCTAGACGTCTGTATGCTAGGTCTCTACCTAGCCGAGCATTTGTACGTTCGATATTAAATTATATTGGTAGTATTGAACCGGTTTTCTTTAAGTAGTTACCTACTCTAAAAAGTTTAGATGTACTATTTTGGCCAGCTGGTCTGGATCTCTACATAACTAACTATAAGTGATAATTGTGACTAGTTAATATGAATAGCCAGAATTGTCTCATTATCTGTCCAGCGAATAACCTTAGGCAAGCGGTTACCATCATTTAACTGGTTTGTCTTCACCAAAGTATTTTAGACTACAGTGACCTACTTTATGTAAATACCTTAATGTAAATCTTTTGCTCTGTTTTCAATCAATTTACATATAACTTTAAGATACTCTATTGTTATGTCAACTACCAACCTCTCTCCAATTAATACTCAAGTTGGACATGAGCTACCATTCTGGCATTGAACGTGAAAGTGGTCGGAAGGTAGAAAACTTTCACGACAAATAATTGTTTTTAATTACATTTTCTTGTGAGCGCTTATATATTATTGGAATATTAAAATATGGAAATAGCCGTTTAGTGTGTTTTTTTTTGTGGTTGCAACGTCTATAGATAGTTGATTTTTTTTTTTACAAACAACAGCTTCAAAATGGTTTCCCTTCACTTCATAAATAGATATGGTGAACCGGATGATTGAAGGTGATTGCTGATATCAATACAACTCGTATACATATATTAGTATTTATTTTAAAACTAATATTTTGTATGCATTTTCATCTAAGTTATAAAAAAAATCTATTTATTTATGGTGTAATTTATTGTGGCCATTTTTCAGAAGATAAAAGTTTGAATGTATTATTTATGTATTATTTCACAGAAGGAATTTCAATATCTAATACAAATATATTTCACGAAACAATCATCTTTTCTAAGGCTCTTGCAGCTAGTTTTAATAATTTTTAGCACTATGACCTACTACCAGTTCGGTTACACACCTATGTTATAATTACACTAATGTGTTAGGGATTAAGAGGGTTTAATTTAGAAGAAAATATAAAACCATTTATGAAAATCCACCCTCAGTACACCCGACCAGGATCGAACCCTTAGCTCTCAGCCTTTGGCAGTCTAGTCTATTGTGAGAGTAGCACCTCAGACTATACAGCCACTGAAGCAATTTATTCCTAACTAACACCCAATTCAGTGGACGAATGTTCTCAGAAATTACTCTTGTTCTAGGCTGGCACGCTGAAAACGAGGGGGTTTTAGTCCAGATAAGTCTTATTTTTGGTGTTTGCTCCTAAATGATTTCCCACTCTCTTTCCACGCCAAATCGGGTGCATTTCTTCTCAAAAACTTCCTTACTCACTTCTATCCAATTATAGTAACTATAAAATTCGTTGTAATAAGACAAATTTAAGTTATCTTTAGACAAATTATGTACTCCCTTATTTATATTTACAAAACAAAACTTTAAATTTGTCAATTTTATCAAGGGCAATATTTTTTACAAATAACCTAATTGGTCAGAGGTAAAAGATATCAAAATATAAGTAGCTGCCATGTAGACAGTGAATATTTTTTAGAACAAATTTTGAATTCCAACAAAGTCCGACGCATTAACTCAGTCAGTGGCGTGTCTACCTACAAATATAGGTTTCATTATTTCGGTTCCCAATATAGCTGAAGAGTTTGTCATTGTAATGTGATTGGTGAAATGTGGATTTTCCCTTTCACAATTATAAATTAACGGCCTTGGGCTGGATGCCACATCTATTAAAGATTTAAGTTAATTTATAAGTCGTGTGTTGATATAATCATATTGTTTAAAAGGTGAACGTTATATACCTCAAATAAAATAAAATAAATTAATATAAATATTATTATTTATATTATCTAGTTCAATATAATAATAACACAATTTGTCCTCATATATTCACGACAATCTCTCACTCAACATATGAGAACTATCCTCCATCTTCACTTTTGTTACTTATTCAAGATGTGGTCACATCTCCCGCTCATACCAATTTGAGCATTGGGAAGTGACAGGTGCCGTTCCAGGAAAGTGACAGTAGATTCTAAAAAAAAACCTAGCCCTTGGAGCACTTAAAAGTGTGCTTTATTTCTTGCGCATAGTTGTTAAATATAGTATGTGCAAGGATTACTTTCTCATGTAGTGGTGTCAATATTAAAGTAGGTGCATACTTATTGTTTTGGTGGTATGAAACTTTTAGTTTATCAGCGTTTTGTAGTTATTACTTTTTGTGACATTCTTACAGTTACAAATAAGCTCAAAATATTGAATCTTTAAACAGAGTATTTTGAAAATTATAATAATCTAAACATTGAGTTCCACTATTCAAAACAATCACAGTATTATTTAAATTAAAATATTTTAGATAGAGATATTGAAATAAAAAAAATGCTTGAAAGATATGTTAAAATTAATATATATATATATATATATATATGGTTTAGATCATTAGTAGCTTAATCACAGTCCTAATTTAGAATATTACCAAAGGAAACATGTCCAAGGAAAATTTCGATACACTATTTTCCTCTGTTTTATACCATATTTATCAAAATGTTCTATGCAATGATAATAATAAACAATAGTTACTGATAGCGAGATTAGATTGGCAAATCAAATATTTTAATTGGCAATGTTACACCTCCCAGAATATGTTTTTATTCTATATCACCCAGCAACTAATAACTTTTGGACCACACAGTTGATTTTTTAACAGCGAAGCCAATATCAGGTGTTTATTTTTCTGAGGCATGTCAACGATTATCGTTAAGCTACAAGCCACCTTTATTATGTATCCCTTCAAATATATATACTAAATACTTAAAATATTTCTTAAATATATATATCTTTAGGTAATATTTTAAGTATGTCATAGATTAACTAATAAATATGATTTCAATAATTGATTATATCAAATGGTATTAATGTATTAAGAGATAAACATTATATACAAATGGGAAATAAATCGTGTTCTTGTATTTATTGAGATTTATCCATGTAAATGTTTGAATTTGTCTGGAAAAGAAAATGTCAAGAGAATATTTATTTTTAAATACACAGGTCTAGATTTTTGTTTGAATGATTGTGAAGTCATAAAACCAATACTAAACTTATTGTGTTTTTTTGTCATGTATTAGTACTGGTTCTCTAAATAAACATGTTACAAATCCTTAATCTATAATATTACACATTTTGTATAAAAAAATTCAAATTCAAAACTAGTTATAACATTTATATTTTTAGCTTTTGATTTGAATAGAATGCCTTTGTTTAAGGTTTTTTATGTTGAAATTTGTGTTTAGTGGTGATTCTTCTTAGTTAAATACAATAAACATAGGAAAGTGCAATTTCTTATTATAATAAGCAATTTATTTTATTATATAGTGTTTAAGTAATTTCATGGGACAGATTTTGAGATTATTACTTATTTTTGTTAATCATACACCTGATTTGAGTGTAGTCTTTCTTAAATGCATAAATTATATTAAGAGTTTGAAAACACATTGTTCTAGTAATATTTCTTATTCTATTAATTTGTGATTGATATAATTTGGTTCTTTCAGGCTTATAAACTAGTTTGCTGTATAATGTTTTATGGGGGTGGAGATAATACTAATTATGCCTGCTATTATAGCACCTAGATATTTATTTGATTTGATTTGTTTTAATACTAACCAGGGTCTGTATTAAGTTAACTCATAATTAAGGTCAAAATAACAGTTTTTTCCCCTTTTAATATCGCCGTAAGCCAGAATTGATAGCAGTTTTTTCAACATGATAATGTGGAAAAATGCATCCAACAGAGTTCATAGGCCAAGAACATTGTTTGGTCGTCATTTTATAGTGCCTTGATACAAGGCCGTTCCTTTTACACCGACATTGTAGCAAATTGCATTCAACAAATAACAGGGGCTAAATAAAACAGTTGTTATATCACTTTACAGCCCCTAGAGATAAAAATAAGGGCAGTTCTTTTAACATATCAGTGTAGCAAATTGCATTCAACAAATAACAGGGGCTAAATAAAACAGTTGTTACATCACTTTACAGCCCCTAGAGATAAAAATAAGGGCAGTTCTTTTAACATATCAGTGTAGCAAATTGCATTCAACAAATAACAGGGGCTAAATAAAACAGTTGTTACATAACTTTACAGCCCCTAGAGATAAAAATAAGGGCAGTTCTTTTAACATATCAGTGTAGCAAATTGCATTCAACAAATAACAGGGGCTAAATAAAACAGTTGTTACATAACTTTACAGCCCCTAGAGATAAAAATAAGGGCAGTTCTTTTAACATATCAGTGTAGCAAATTGCATTCAACAAATAACAGGGGCTAAAGAAAAATTATGACCCTAAATTTACTGCGCAGTTATATATAATGCGATTCCCTTAGCATGGTAGTGTAGAGGTTTGTATCAACTAAATACAGGAACCATAAAGATAGTTCATTACAATTTTTATAACATTAAATAAATCTGATATGATAGTGTAGTGGATTGCAGTCAACAAACTTAAGTTTTTAATATGACGCTGCTATAACAGGTCGACTGTTATTTATACTTTACTGTGACATATTTCATACCATAGTAATTAACATGGGCAATAAACCTGGCATTTTGCTTCTCTCTTTTTCTAGCATTGTGAGATGACATAATGCCAGTTAGATATGACAAAGGTCCGTTATTGTTAAATTACTGTGGGGCTTAGTGCCTGAAACAAAAAAATATATGAAAATCACAGTTTTTATTTCATCTGCACCCAAAGTACACTGACCTACACCCATAGACGAAACGTCTAGAGGTTTAGACTCACATTGCATTTGCTCTCAGTTGAAAGAAAGATATAGGTTTGATTCCCGTGGTGGATTTACACATGTAGTTTTTCTATTTTCTCTTCTTGCCAATACTCATCCTCAACTTTTTTTTTCTAACTCAACTCAAACACAAAACACCTATTGGCACATGGACTTAACTTCAAGCACGTCTGATCAGGTTTACCGTTTAAGGAGATTTCAATGATATAATACCAGCCGGGTTTATGAAGGATGGTTTCCATTAAATAGTTTCCCACAATTCCTTCACGCGAGTGAGGATACATTTCCTCGAAATTGTATCCACCAAACCACCACCCGATTTATGGAATTACAAAGTCCGCTAGTCCATTTAGGTTGTAATACGCAGTGCAAGCAAATTATATGATGAAAAGCGTCTATACATGTGTTAAAGAAGAAGGGCTCAGTAGTTAAAGATATGGTAGTACTCATTAAAATGATTTTTAAAAATGTCCTAGATCCACAAAACAACTCAAACATAGACACAGACAATTGTGTATTTCGGCTATAATAAAAAATTGGGATTAAAAATTAAATAAAGTAAGGATGACCAATTTGGGGAGGTTTTTTGTAAGTTATATCTTTGTTGTTAACACTTTTTTGAACCTGTGGAACACTGCACCTATATATTATTAACTTATGTTGCATATGCTAAATTATTAAAAGGAAATTTCTATTTTTTTCAATATAATGACTAAAATAGAAAAACTATGCTATCTCCCTATATTGATAACACGTGCACCTAACTTGGGGAGGTCTCTTTTATAATACACTAGTTTTTAGTGAAAATGTGGACAGATTAAAAGAAACCCCTTATAAAACATGAAATCGTTAATTTTTAGTTTATAATTGTATGCATTTTGATGGAGTCATAGAATATTTTTAATACATAATAGTAAAAAAGCTTCATGAGTTTTTAGTTTCACCTTATTTAACCTAGAGAATAAAAGATTAAATAAAATTTTAAAATTGTACAATGTTATATCAATATGTATTATAATAATTTCATAACCTTCTTGTTTTTTGCACAAAAAATAAACACACAAATACAGCAGAACCAATATCAGCGCAATTTGTCTGGGACCATCTGAAACAAGCTGTGCAGCGCACCCAGTCCTCTCCGTTGTGATATTCTGAATACAATCCGGTGCAATATAGACATTCTGCGTCGTTCTCTTTGTCTGAAACCAAGTGGAATTCGTCAGCTGAGTCATCATTGTATATAATGCCTTCATCTTCTGACTCATGAGCTACTTGTCAACAGCTTGAGGCTTCGGCTCCTTTAGCTATTACCCTTTCTTTTGACCTTCAATTTTCTTTCTTCCTCCCTTTTTACTTTTACATTATTTTCTCACTTCAATTTCTTAATTTACTTTTGTCATTTCTTCTCTTTCTCATCTTCAACTAGATTCTTATATATACTGTTAGATATTATTTCAGTTGATCCAGTACGGGGATGCTTATTCATTTTTGTAGTCAAAGCTGGAATAGGGGAAACATGTGAGGCCTTCAAAATTTTACCTTAATTGCACTTGAAGTATTAGGGGTTTTCCTGCTATCACTTAGACCAACAGGCATTTGTCCTTCTCCTGCAAAGGTAGAGGGTTCTGTAATCGAACTGGTACACTGGCCCATGTCCCACTGAATGCACCTGTATTGGAGAATAACTTGTTGTTAACTGATTTTCCTGCATTACCAATGGCTGATATTTCAGTAACCTCGTTAGAGTTATCCTAATGTTTAGGGTGTAGGGGAAAGTCCAGTGGTATAAAAAACTAAACGATTAAGTGGATAAAGACCTGTCTTTTCTAAGCCATTGGCAGCTGATTGAGCGTTTGCTGCTTTCATGTAGGCCTTACCAAACAGTTCACCAATCTGATAAACAAATACAACCTTTCCTATATGTCCTCTTAACCACATTTCAATGTATTGTGTGTAAATTGTCTTGAAGGGCTTCATAAACGCTACGTCAAGTGGTTGAAATTTATGAGAACTGTGCGGTGGTAAGCGAACTATGATGACAGGATTTTCTCAAGCTATGCTAATGACATCATTATTCCGGATGTGGGCAAAGTGCCTGTCCAAAACCAACACAACCAGGTCATCTTCAGTCGGCTTGACATGACTAATAAAATGACGTAACCAGTCAGTAAAAATATGCGATTGAATCCAACATGAGGTATAAAAGGCATGAATAAAACCAGGAGGTGTGCCATTCATCAATTCTAGTTTCATGTTTTTCCTAGGAAAATTTATCATCGGAGGTATGTAATGCCCCGAAGGACTTGTACAAGCTACAATCGTCATTAGGGACCCTCGTTCTGCAGATTGAAGGGAAGCTACCTGCTATTTTCCCTTTAGTTCAACTACTTTTGTAATCGTGTGCTCTTCAATAGTGATTCCAGACTCATCACTATTGTATAAACGTGAAGGATTGTTCTTAATTTTTTGTAGACAAGGCTCATACAAATCAAAAAAATCTTGAAACATCGTCAAGGTTGAACCCCTTTGCCCTAGAAAAGGAGAGCCCTTGTTGTTCTCTTACAGTTAGCCTTGGATTTCTACGAAAACATTTTTTAACCACTTCCTCCCTGCCTGCTCACTACTTTGAGAAAATATATGTTTTATGCCGTTTCTTGACGCTAGTTGGTATGCAATGATAGACATATTTTGTGGTCAAACCATAGCATCTGTCTTCCATAATTGTGCAATATTTTGCTAAATCTTCTTCTATAAGTTTTGGAAATGTGTGCTGTCTACCAATAGACCTAACAGATATTTTATCACTAAGAGAAATTTTCACGTAACGCTCCAATGTTGTTTGGGGGACATTACAAACTCTAGAAGCCTTACAACTCCTCATTTACTTTATTCTAACTGCGTTGAAAGCAGATTTCATGCCCTCCTTTTCCCACTGCTTTCTTGGAGCCATCTGTAAATGAAAAACCCTGTGTTTTTTTTTAAATAAATTAAATGTGTCCTTAATTTGGAGCTCCCTAATTTGGGAACCCGATACCTCCCCAATTTAGGGTGCACCATTAGTTAAGTTATTGACCTAACATTTTCAGCCAGAAAACTTGTTACACAAATGTGCATCATAGTGTTTTAATATTAAAGTTATTGGTAATTAATTATAAATAGATATATATGAAATATATATTACCATTTATAAAATGTTCTTCAATAAATGATTAGGCGAAAAATATTGTGAAATACTCAAAATCTAAGCGAGCTCACTACCCACACAGCACACGATCTCAATAAAACTGCTGCCACCAGTAACAAGTCAATATGGCTTGCTGGTGTAGTTCTGAAGTACTATACTAGGTAGCGGCATATCCTGGACTGATATACAAGACTTCACCAAATTAGGAGCCCTCCCCAAATTAATCATTCTTACTCTATTATTTGGGGTTAATATGTCAAAAATATATAGTTTTATCACTACAAAAGGATAAAATAATTATGTTATACATGTTGTCCTTATATTTTTATACAAATATCACATCTTTAAATAATACTGATGAAATTCCTGGCTTCATTCGAATCTTCCGAAAACTGTTTTTAGTTCTTTGTTGTAAATATTAAAAATCATTAATTGAATACTAATACACTCAAATCTTCAAATATATCCATGCAAAAAAGTCAAAGCTATTAAATATATCGGATCCAAAACTGGGGTTATAATGCTGTACCCCCTTGACTTGTATTACCTGTGGCATTGTGAGAGTTGGCTAATGGACCTTGGTTCATCAATATCTTCTCATTCATTTTAATGAGTATTACAATGTCCTATAATTATGAACCTCTTTTTTAACACACTGTATATATTAAGTAGCTAATGCTGTATACATATGTGGATATTCATTAAATTTAATCATTTCAACATTAATGTGACAAAGTTTAGTATGTTGGCCTAAAGCGATATACTCGTATATTCAACCACATAAATTAAATCGTTGTTAAAGTGTTTTGTCCCACCAAAATATAAAATATTTTGCATATTTTCCTTTCCCCTATACTAATTTTTTTAAAATATATTCATATGTTGGTCTAAAAAATAATTATGAGAAGGATGTATTTTAATGAAGCCATTAAAAAGAACTCCAAGAGAAAATATAGAAAAAATATCATATAATAAGTTAGATCACTCAATCCACCCGACGAGGGGTTGAAAAATTGTCTTTTTAATCTAATCTGAGCGTCCTAGTAAGATAGCGCTGTCATTTTATTATATTTATGTACACATATATCTATATGTAGGTCTATGCCCAGTGGATTATATCTAACATACTAAAAACTACATTTTAAATTTTTCTTCCATATATAATGATTTTCCTGCTCTTTTTAAATCAACAAGTCCCATGTGAAATTAAAAAATAATATATTAACCAATCTAATTTGGTACCACATCACTTCTTCTATATGAAACTCCCTTACGTATCTTGACTGTAAAATAGATCTACCAACGGAGTGAAACAAAATTCAGTACCAAAAAGAAATAGTATGTGTAAAGATAGACGGTGCTTGTATCGTACTCAATTAACTAGTTTAAATAATTTATATGAATTAAAAAATGAATAAAATGTAGCATTGATTAAACTTTTTATTTAATTATTTGTTAAATTAAATAATGTATTTTAGTACATATTATTGAAGTATAAATTTTAGGCATGTGTGTAGTGGAATCCTGGTAAGAAAAAGAGCATCTGATAATTATTATATGTAGTTACTAGAACCTTTTCCATTCACACTCATAAATTTAAGACATGTTACATTACAAATGTTACATGTTACAAATTACATTTTAAATAGGAAGTCTAATTACGACTATGTGGATTAGTAATAATAAATGTACTAGAATATTAACATTATTAATTGCAAAAAAAAAAGTTTTTATTTTATAAACCTTTCTTCTTACCAGAATTCAACTACGTATTTTTGCTTTCTCTCGACACCTCAGTGAAAAAGTATTGTGATCGTCAAAAACATTGAACTTTAGATTTAAATATATGTCAACGTTTCATGACAAACTGAAGCCAGAAAGTTGTTTTCGCAATGCCATCTATCTGTTTGTCTGGCTAGAGGCGAAACTCTTTTACCGATTGGGCTTAAACTTAGTATCTGGGGATTTCGTAAGGGCCCCCCCCCCTCCCCTCAAATGGTTTATGGAATTAGATATCTAACCCTAAATTTAAGGGTAGTTTTCTGAAAGGAAAAAGAAAAAAAATATTTTTTCGAAATTGGCTATAATGCTATAAATTCTATATATAAACACTTTATTTTTATAAACAAGATTGCAGTTCTCATTTTCTCATGAAAATGACTTTGAGGGTACTTTACATGAGGGAAATTTTCTAATTTTCATCATTTTCCGCAACTATTTGAGATAATAAATAACTTTATCATTGTAAAGTTGTAGTACTAATAAATATAAATATCCCTTATTTCATATAATTTTTTTTTATCAAACCAATTGATTCTGAGCTACAAGCAAATACATACACTTTTTAATTCAGATATTTAAAAATTAATGATATTATTTGCTTCTCAGAGTCATACCCTCCTTATAGCCCCTTTCCTATCCCAGAACATAATTTGACCATCAAAAGGACATTAAATATACAGTAAGAACGCGGAATAATGGAATAACTAGATTCTCGTACGGAAATCCTTCTTTAAGTCCTTTTTTCCTACCAGAACCCTACTACACAGTAAGATTCAAGTAGGGAAATAGGCTTTCCAGATGTTTTAGAAAGAAAATTGAGCCTTAGTTAAGATACAAAATTATTATTTTTGCAATCAATATTAATATGTATACAATAATATAATACACTATAGTATTTATTAATAAGTATACTTATTTATACTATCTGTAAATAGTGACAACTGTAGATTAAATTACCTGAAATGAAAATATACTCAATCAGTTTTGGTCAGCTTTATTCATACCAGTTAAGTTTCGCCCTGCAACGTTATTGCTAGGTCTAGAGTCAGAGTGCCATACAAACAACCATTTGAAAAGTATAAAAAAAATTTAAGTATAAATTTCTGAATAATTACACACAACATTTATGCCGTGGTCATAATCATATTAATGTTCACTTAAAATTCACGTAATATAACTTATCGGTACAGATTCTTTTTTTGTTTTTAAATTGAAGCCATCACTGTGCAGTTAAAATTATACTCACGTAAAGTTAATTTAATTAAAGAATATTCCAAAGGAGAACTATCACGATACATGAACGTTAAATGAAAGGACCACTTGCTATAGCTAGTCAATCATGTGGCGAGACTCGTTAACAGCGTTATTTAATATTCTATTTGTTTGCTTATGGAATCAAAATGATTTCGTCGTTATACTTTGTCCTCGTCTCTCGAACTCTAAGCATGTCACAGTTTCATGCTACACTCTATATTTCTTATATCCAGTAATCTTCCATTTCATGTACTTGGGTATCATTTTAATCGAAAATTAGTTTTAAAACAGTCCAAATCTACTGTCAATGTTTTCTCGAGTTGTTACGTTGCGTGAATACTGATCACACAGCTTATTTACATATCTGGACATTCCGTGAAATTTAAGTGAACGTTAAGTTGATTGTCATGCCACCACTATATTGCAGCTAAACAAGTTCCTCGTCATCCGTTAGATGTGATAGATGCCAAGAATTCTCTTTGGGAAGTGAAAAAATTTAAGTATTTTTAGTGGCATGAGGACTTCCTATGTCTGTACTTATATTATGTAATCTTGATATTAAAGACTTAGGAGGAAAATACGTTTTTCACAAAAATATTTTTCGTATTAAAAAAATTAGTTTTTAATTCTTTTTCTTGAGACTTTTTCATATATTTCCAAATAGATGTAATGCAACCCAGTAATCCAAAATTTTAAATTCTTCTCTTAGTAACTATTTATCTTAAAGATTACCAAATATATTAAATTCGCTACACAAAAATAATCACTAACAATGATTCTATATTATTTGTTCTCGTACTCATGCATGGATTCAAAATATTCACTAACGCCTGGGTTCCCCGGTCTATAATATAAATGTTTGTACTGCAATATTACATTCAAAGCCTCCCTATTTACCTACCTTCAGTACTTTGAGTGACAAATTTTGAAAAGGATTATCCCATTTAAAATTCACTGTAAACTGTTCTTCTATATTACAAGTTTCAGTTTTTAAAAATACAATAATTTTGACGTGAATACGTCTTTAAATTTGCTACCATACGGGGGCAATCCAAAAAACCTAATGATAACAAAATCGGGGGATACAGTTTGGTGTTGTAGTTTCGAATCTTTCCTCTTTGGCTATCTTTGGCTAAAGGATCAAAGAATTCATTACGATAAGCGAGAACAGTGATGCATCACGCGTGGTGGAGGGGGAAGCGTCGCCATTTTGAGGTTATTTTGCTGCGTATCGAGATTTGCAATTAGTTTAACTTTTGACTCGGAAAAGCTACGATGTTCGTTTAAGTTTTAATCGTAACCCGTTACATAAACGTATTTACGTACAACACACGGCCGTGTCCATGACACAGCCCCACCCCATTTTTTTTCAGGCAAAATGGATCTTTTTAAAAATATATTATGAGTATTTTATTATAAACATGGAAAATATCATTATAATAAAAGCTAAGTTCACAATACTTGACTATTAAATATATTAATTTTCATTTATTAAGTTATGAAAATGTTGAAATAATTATCTTCCGAACAAAATCTGATTTTACTTGAACGGTAATGTAGTATATAGACATATATGAAGATATTTTTTGTGGATATTATGACTTTAAAAAATAAACCACTTACTATCTGAACCTGAATATATCTTGCATACAGTGTGATAAATTTAAGTCCAATATTTATTGAATATGATTCTGGTATGTTTTGTAACCGTCAACCGAGATTATTTATCTCTGAAAATGACTGTATCTAACATAGAGTTTAAGAGCTTATTTAGTTGAGGTTAGTAACTGTCAACGAACTATAGTAATGTTGAATCAGAAAGTACCTGGTTGACAGTGTAAGAGGTTATTTTGTTGAGTTTGGTAATTGTCAACTAATTATCTTTAGGTAGAATATGAAACTACCTGATTGACAGCGTAAGAGATTATTTGGTTGTAGTTGATAGTTGTCAAATAATTATCCTTAGGTCGAATCTGAAGGTACCTGATTGGCATTGTAAGAGATTATTAGGTTGAGTTTGTTAACTGTCAATAAAATATCTTCCCATCTGAACCTTATTGTACCTGACATAGAGTGTATTAGCCAAAGATAGAGAGAGAAATACAGCAAGCATGCCAACACTCACGGTAAAGCTCCAGACGCACCGTCTGCTCTATGGGGAGCACCAGCTTGGTGTTCGAAGCCTGGCACTTGTACGTGGTGTTGAGGTGCTGTCTCCGGACCCTCGACACTTCCAAACGGTTGGTGGTGACTCCTCTGTGGCCCGTGCTGGTAGCGTCCACCCGACCGTCCATCAGCTTGTCGTTCACGAACCACGACACCGTGGGTGGGGGTTTACCTATAGAACACATTGACAGGTATTTCACTATGAGGGGACAAACTATAAGGTTTCCGTCCTAGCCACCTTTACAAACATTGCGTTAATGACGTCGCTTACCTGTTCAGGCTATACTCCAATGTAATAGCTAATATTAATATGCAAGGGACGTGGAAGGAAGAATTTAGAGGAATTAATCCAACATTTTTATGGATGGGGATTGGAAAAACATTTAGTAAAAACCACCCTCAGTTCACCCAAACAAGATTCGAACCCTGATCTCCTAGTCTTATAAAGTCTGATTTCTAGAGTTACGTATTAGACAACTAGACCACTGACCCTTGGTTATTTTAGAGCAATTTTTTCGAAGTCGGTTGTATCTTAACTTGATGAGCCTAAGAATTTTAAGCACCATCACACCTTGACACCAATGTACAAAACAGGAAGAAAGGTGGGAAACTAAGTAGTTCACCATAACATTTCCCCTATTCCTCTCACGAATACACACACTTGATCTACTAATTGAAACAGAACAGTATTGACTTACTCTTCAAAAACTACCTTTTTTATTTTCTACTATTCTAGATGGACGCACTTTCACTGACTATTTTAATCTAAATTTTGGTCAGTAGATTCCTACAGTACATTTTAGTTGATATCGTTAATAGAAAAAATATCCTTAAATATGGATTATTAAAAAAAAAGAAGCCTCTATAAAAAAAACTCAAGATCCAAAAAAATAATATGGTGAGAATGTTAAACTATTAAAATAGACATTTAAGAATTTATAGTTTTTGGTTAGTGTTATATCTTTATTGCCAACCGAATAATAGGTACATACATTAAAAGATGGGCCACCCGCTTCGGTGGCCACGTGGTCTAACGCACTACTCTCGTGCTAGACTGGACTGCCGATGATGGGGAGATCAAGTTTCAAGTATTGTTTGAGCTTACACAGGGTGGTTTTACAAAAATGGTTTCTCACTCACCTTCCACACAAATTTGGTTACACCTCCTTTAAATATGACCTTCCTAAGCCCTAAAACCACTAACGTAATTAGTACATAACCCGAACGGGTAGTAAGACGCAGTGCTAAAAAAAAGGGGGTAGCCGTTCTCTAATTTAATGTGACGTCACTGGTATGTAACGTTTTTAAAAGCACATCTCAAGGCTGTTTAACCAGAGTGTTAGATGCACGTCTAACCTCGAACCAGAAATTAGATCGAGATGAGGATTTATATATTCTTTATTGACAACAGTGAGGTTGGGAACAATATAATGTTGTTGTTTTTCCATTTTTTTTTTTAGCTTTAATATAATTTTACAAAAATACTAAATGTGATTCACAGAACTAATATATTTATACTGTCCATAAGTATAATACACAAAAACACATTACAGTATGACGCCTGGTTCGAGCTGTATTGTATTTAGGTGGTCAGGGGTTTCATACATGAGTGATATGTGCCTTTAATTATATTTTTAATATTAAAAGTTATTTTAAAATCCTATTTTATTCACATCTTACCAACCATCTGGGATATATACCCATATTTACACCTACTGTAAGTATGAGGAAGATATAAATATACACGCATTAGCAACATACTTTTCTGTAACTAAATGCCAACCTTACCTTCGCTGACAAACCAGACAATATGAGACTACTGTTAAAGATCTATTAATACTACATTCAAACCTTTTAGGGAGAGGCTTGGTTCTTGGGAATCATAGCTGTTTTCTGAAATACCTTTGGATAGCTCATTCATAGTTTTCAATTGCATTCATTTTTCAATTTTCAAAATAGAGATAACGCATTAGAATAACAAACTGCAAAAATAAAGTCTCTAATAATTAATAAGAGCTGCTTCAGTGGCCACGTAGTCTAACGCACTACTTTCGCAGTAATATAGACTGCATATGACGGAAGAATCGAGGTTCACATTTCAGTCGTCTGAGGGTTTAAATGATTTTTTACTTTCCCTCTACGCAAATTCTGTCACAATTAATATAAATTTAACCTCCTTACTCCATAAAATTGTTAGTGTAAATAGTACATAAGAGTATATCCCGAAATGAATAGGGATGTATTGGGACTGTCTAAGGAGAATGCTTACTATCACAACCTTGAATTATTTTCAGTTTTACGATTCAGACCTAAATAAAAACACAGAAACACTTTAGAAGTAGCAATATTCGTCCGCATAGGACACAACTCCCAGCCTCCCCACTGTCTTTCAATATACCGGAGGAGGCATTTAAGTTGAGACACCAGAATATACCCACCCATAGTCAATCATTTTAGAAAAATTTATTTGTGAAAACTTTTTTTAAGGGGAAAAAGAACAGCACTTGCTATTTTTGTTTTGCTGGAGATCTTCAATGTAATTTCAATGTAAACATTGTTATTTTTTAATAAAAACCTGTAATTATTTTAAGGGAGTACTATTCCACACAAGAAAAAATGCCTGAAACTTTTTTTTAATTGACATAAACTTATCAAGATATTTTAATTTGTATTTTTCATAACATTTTATTACACTGTATTGATGTCAATGGACATCATTTTGAGCATTTATTAAATAAATTTTATTGTAATATTGCAGATAACGTAATAATTAATAAAATAATGTAATATAATGTTCTTGAATAAAAAGTTTTATAAAAAATACTTGTCAATATCTTCAAAAATTAATATTAGATAAAAATAAATTCAGGCAAAAAAATTTTTGTGTAGAGCAAAATGCCGTTAAAAATTATAGGTTATCATTATTAAAAAAATATTAACATTGACATAACCTTTAATACGTCCACCAAATCAAAAACGTTCGTTACTGTTCTCCTTTACCCTCTAAAAAACAAAACCTCTTGTTCGATTTTTTTTCTAAAATGCTTCGTTTTTGGGATATTATGGTGTCTCAACATAAATGCCTCACCCTGTATAACATAAGGGTAGGAAATACAAAGACCAAATAATAATAATAATAATAATCAGTGATACATTCGTACCTTTATTAATGTGCATCTTTAAATAGTGTAATACTTAACTAAGTGGTAAATAATGAAAGGCTAGGTTTCCGCTATATATGTTGAATATCAACCTTAAAGCAATGTTTAAAAACGAATGTGCGTCGTATAAAGATATATAATTTGATTAGCTATTAAATTATAGATCAAACATGGTGTATAAGAACAGAATATTTTTTAAAAATATAATGAGCAATTTAGAATACAAGCCTATCAAACTTTGTAGAGCCTAATTATAATAACTATATCAGCAATTATCCAAACCAATATACATACATTGATTACCCAGATAGTTGTGGTTAATTTAACACTAATTAAAAACCGTAAAGATAATATAATTACGGGAATTATGAAGGTGTCAGATTGTATCACTGTATATCCCTTCACTAATTGGGTATATGGGTAATCCTAATAATTTAAAATCTCCCTAATTGAAATAATTAAAGTTATATTAAAACATTTATCCGAGGGAAAAACTAAACACAGTGGCTTAAATTAATTTACAATCGAATTGAACGCCTTTAAAGAAAAGCGTTACATTTTACATAAGTAAGTAGGAAAGGAGGTGAATAAAGAAATGTTTATTTTTTAAATTATTTAGGTAGCTTAATTCAACTAAATCCTATCACCTCATTAAGGGTTATTCAAACAAGTATTTTTTTCAATCTCTTTCATTATTATTCCTTACTACCTGTATCATATTACTAGTTCAAATAATTTCAAAACCTTTCACACTGAGCCTTAAAATAAATCCGAATTCGTTTATTTGCAGTCAATCATTATGGAAGTGACGTAAACACTAGGGTCACGAGACAGAGTGTGTGATGACCATTTAAACTCTGTTTTTATAATAAAGGTAATGGTTATTATTAGATGTTAACAAAAATTAAATAATTTCAATAAAATAAATCTATAAATATAATTACTATTTTATATGTTTTTTATATATTGTAACACGTTAATAGTAAACGTCAACCCCCTGTCACCTGAACACAATCAACATAATATAGTCCCATCTCATAACTAACATATATTCCGGCCTCTTGGTCTAATAGTCAGCATACCTGGATACTAATCTAGAGGTCTAAGGTTCAATTCCCATTGGTACCACAGGTATTTTCCACGAAGGGCAATTGTTCCTATCACCTGCTTCAGCGGCCGCATGTTTAAGGCGTCACTATGGTGTTAGACTAGACTGACAATGACAGATATGGGTTCAAATCCCGTTTGGATGTACCGAGGGTAGTTTTTACAAAATAATTCTCCACTCTCTCTCCACGCAAATGTAGGTACACATTTTCTAAATTTTAATCATCCTCACCCCCTGACTAATGTAATTAGGACATAAGCGTATTACCTAAACAGGTAGTAAGATGTGATGCTAAGAACCAGTAAACCTATCATTGCCATGGTCTGGTTAATGTGTCTTAAACTAAGTTTAAGACTAATAATGGCAACACATAATAATCATCAATATCATCACATAATATCATCGCAATGAAGTAACCGCGACTTTACAGGATGTTAGGAAACTGATAGCCCAAACCTCACATATTGATTCGTTGAACCAAAAGTAATACAAAATCCCAACAAACATCCGGAAAAGTATGCTTATACAATTAAATTGTTTTCTAAGATTTGGCGTACAGCGCCGGGAGAGTTAATCTGTTCAAGCATGCATGTAAAACAGGTTGAATATGAGCTAGGCGTGTGGCACTGCACACCTCGACACCTTGGAGCCCTTAGCAGAACATACCACAACTATTAATAGTAAACAACACCAGTCCATCTAGAAATACGAATACGTTCTGAGGATCATAATTAACGGTTCTACATCACAGAAAGTGCTTGCCATTATTACATGTGTAGTTCCGCGCGCCAAACTCCTATGTAACTTGTTGTACACGCATGCTTGCACAGCCTTACTCTCCCAGCGCTGTACACCGAAACTATGAACATGATTTAATGGTATCAGCATAGTTTTCCGGATGCAAGCGTATAGGAATGTTGTATTACTATTGGTTTAGACAATCTATATGTGCAGCTTGGGCTATGAGTTTCCAAACACCCTCTATAGTGGCCCCAACTCATACGATTACATATCTGCCACTGTCAGTAGAAGCCCAAGAAAGTTTAGCGGACAAAAATTGTTGGTATACGTTAAACAAAAAATGCTAAGCATACAGGTATCACGAACTAGGAATGCTTATATTGGTGGATCTTAACATGAGATGGCAGGCATCATGCGGGTATAGTATCAATATTTTTATGTATCTAAATATAAAATAATCTTCAGAGTTAGCATCGCTCCAATGGGCTTTACTTTGACCCAGGAATACAGATGTATATTAAATTTACTTTCAACTGCGTCTTTTTATCAGTTCGGGTTACACACATATCAATTAAATTACTCTAATGGTATAGATGTAAGATAGTTATACGTGAGGTAGAAGGGTTGATTAATATGGGAATCCTTACACTTGTACTATTGCAAAGTTGGAAACAATTTAGGAAGTAACCACCCTAGTTTCAAACCCCGATCCCCATGTCACCGGTAAACCGGCCTAGACAATTTTGAAAATTAGTTCACGTACCCACTGATACGGGTGAGTGTTTAAATTGTTCAAATTATGACCTAAGGACGTGGGAGGGATTTAACCTCTATTTAGTCTCACACTCACCTACCCTGTGAATGCAGGTGCAATTTTGATCCCTCCTCACCCAAAACTTGGCACAAGTTCACGGCACCTTCCCTTTTATCGCTCGAAGTCTCAAGATTTTAGCACTCTTATTTCCTTTTCACCTTTCTCCACCTAAATATTCCTCTCTTTCTACTTCACCTCTTCCATCTCACCCCCTCCATAACGTCCTACTGCAGTCACAAATCCCAATCTTCACCCCCCCTCCTCCAACCTCTCTTTTACTCTTCCGTTAACTGAAATGGAGTGTCCAACACCGCAATAGTTGGGTGTGTAGTAGAGTACCAAGTGGGAATGCGACGCCACATTGTTTTAAAATTCTATCACCCCCTCCCCTTAACCCCATTCTCTTTCCCATCCCTTCTTTTCTGCCTCTTCCCTCTGAGGTGGGGTGGGATTGAGTTTTTTTTTTTTTTTTAGAATTGTGTGAGCTAGGACGTTCCCAGAAGAGAGGTACGTCAGCAGTCTGTGTGTTCCCTGGAGAAAAGGAAACCTGTGCTCACACGCATGTGTGTGTGCGTGTGTGTGTGTGTGTGTGTTTTGTGCCTACTCTCACGTCACCACTTTCAAAAGGGCGAAGGAAAATTAGAAAAAAATAACTGGAATCTTTTTTTAATGTCATGTTAAGCTCTTGCGCACGTCCTAATTACCACTGTAAAATATATAGACCTTCATTTCTTAAAACTTTTAACTAAAATATTTAGCCCCTTAGGGGGTCGAAAGGTCTAAGATATATGGCACAAAAGTTGGACTGTAAATGAAGGGGAGATTGGGATTTTGAATCCCATTTGGGGTTATTTAATTTATTTTTTTCTAAGCACCACGTCTTACTACCTGTTCAGGTTATATGTCTATGCACTAATTATACTAATGAGTTAAGGATTAGGAAGGCTTAATTTAAAGGACATGCACCTGCATTTTCGGGGAAGGAGAGGGGAAAACCATTTAAGGAAAACCACCCTCAGTGCACCAGACACGAGATTAGCGCGTTAGGCCACCGAAGCTGGTGTTTAGGTTAAATTTGAGTTTATTTTTCTTAAATAGTTGTCCACTCTCCCAACACGTAGATTCGGAAACACTTCCTTTAAAATTAAACCTACCTCATCCCTAACACATTAGCGTAATTAGTTTGTTTTTTTTAGTATCATACGCATATATGCTAATTACGCTAAAATGTTACAGATGAGTAGGGTTGAATTTAAAGGAAGTTTGCCCGCATTTGCGTGGAGATAGTGTGGAAGACCATTTAGGGAAAACTACTCTCAATAAACCCACCCTGGATTCGATCCCCGATCTTCCTGTCGTCAGAAGCCCAGTATATTGCAAGAGTGACGACTTAGACCACGCGAACATCGATGAAGGTTGTTATTAGTTATTTCACATATAACTCAATAGGAAATTTGAGGAACAATGGACAAAAAAAAAGAATTAAAATAGTGGGAATATTTTTTTCCCATACTAGTTTAAATCAGCATTTAATGTATAAAAATGTAAATGAAGGACAACAAATATATCTACCGGTTTTGTTTATGAACTAGCTAAAAACCTTACCTCACCCAATGGGGTGCTTCCCTAATCAGCTGAGAGTCCCAAGATAGATTCCTTTAGTAACCGGGGGACTGTGAGCTGTTTCTGTTCTAGAACAAAGCTAATTGCTTAGTCACTTGTCAATATAATAATTTGTTTAAAAAAAATTATACTCAATACACCCTAAAATAGTAATAATTATTTATGTTTAACATTAACATATTAAGGGTTCATTGTGCTGATCACATGACACGCTCTATCCAAGGAAGTTGTCACTACCTTCGCTAACAGATGGCAGCTGCTAGGTTGGTATAGCTCGACTTTGAGCTGACACGACGCCACGCCAGCTAACTCAAATAGCGTCTGCTAAGCTGATTAATTTAAGAATTTTTTTAAATATTCTTTTAAAAAAATGGCTTGATTATTTAATCGATTAAAGGTGCCATAGTAAGGAAGTTGAACAAAATAGTTATTTGCTGTCACAATAACAGTTTGTGAATCATAATTAGGTCTATATTAAAACTAATCCTACAAAAGTGGAAGCAGTGCGCATTTTATTTCATGCTTTTCTTTGATATAAATATTATTACTTTAAAACGAATACCCAGTTGATTTTAATAGGATTAAAGTGTCTTTATAAAATCAAAATTATATAAATGGATTTTGTTTAAATGGGTAAGTATATGATTTTTTGTATTCATAATTTGCTTAAACATGTTTCCAGTAGAGGTAGAGCTGAATTTAAGTTTGTATCACAGCACCACTTATCTTAAAATCAGCTTAACATTGATTCATTAATAAAAAATTAAAAGTTCTAGCCACTGTGAATCTTGGTCTTGGTCAGTTAAATGGTTCTACAACACCAGATCTTATCATGAAAGTTACCTACTTCTACTGTCCTACCCCCACCAGCTCTTATTGAATCAAGTGTCCTATATTTATGTTATTTTTGGTTCAACTATAGTAATACTTACAATGAACTTATTATTGTTTGAAGTGCCTTAATGTATGTATTAAGGTGAGTCTACACCAGTGCAACATTTTTTGGCAACACGTGTTGACAACCAAAAGTTAAAAAAGCAGTTATAAATCTTGACAACGTTCATAATAGCAAGACATTGACAGCAAAAAATAGTTTCCCATCAGTGTGTGGTAAACGTCAAAGAAATGTTGGCACCATTGTTATATACCCAAGTAAATATTTTGTTGTAATCCACATTATTATATTAAATTTTTAGTTTCAACTCTTACATAACATATTAATATGTGTTGATATTCAAGTCCATTACCTTAAATAATGCGCTAGTGGATCTAACTACGTTATAAAGGATACTGGGTTTGAATCCTGATAAGGCCGATTGTAATAGTATAAAACTAATTATGTTTTTAAATTGTTTTCTGCTATAAAATGATAATTCTAAAATTTATTGATGGTTTACTTTTAAAAATATCAATTATATTTATTGGAAACGAGTGCAAAAAATAAAATATATAGTGTTAAAACTATTGCTAAAACCATATATATATTTATGTTTGTTTATCTCACTGTAATACATTTTTATTATTAGAATTCTAAATGAAGTAAATTATCAAAAATATTAGTATTTAATGATTAAATGATAAAATGTTTACATATTAACTCGTGGTAAATTGTTTATTTACTACCATTGAACTTATTAGTACTATGTCCATGTATTTTATTGGTGTGGTAGCATATTAATTTAAAAATTTTAATGGCTCCACAAGATCAAATATCACATTTTAAACATTCAAAATCACAAAAATAAATGGTACGGAACTCCGCACGGAATTTCTCGCGCTACTACTTAAAGATGGAGATATTTACTCAAAATTCGTAATATATTTGAAACGAAATAATATAGAATAGCAAACCCAAGCATTAATTGCACTATACTTATGTAACAACCAATTTGAGTCCAAGTTTTAAATTTTATAATTTTATTTCTAAATAATTAATGTCCTCATTTGTATGTTTGGACCAAAAAAAAAATATCAATATTGGGACAACAAGGGTCAACACTTCATATTAAAATTTCGTCCTCCGGTTAGAATTTTCGACATTTTATTAGGAGTTGCATATCTTCAGGTCATCGCTTTGCTATTAAATTCCTCATTTATGAATTTTGACCAATAAAAAATATAATAGTGACTATTAAGTCTAAAATGGAGATAGATCATTGTTGTACAAATATTTCTCCTAGGAGGTTCAGGGAAAAGTAACATAAACTTTTTAAGATACTTACTTATATTTAATTACTCTAAGGTATTGGCGAATTATTGCGTTAAAACTTAAGTAGTATCTCTTTAAAATCAAAACAAACAAAATTGTATTAATATATTTGCGAATATCTCAGAAAATGCTAGTTTATAAAAATATATTTCAAATAAAAGTTATTTTTAATTTTTAATAGTGTACTACAATTTTGCAACGATAAATTTTTTAGTATCTCAAATTGTTGAAGAGATACGGAAATTTTCACTTATGTAAAGTACCCTAAAAGTCATTTTCATATGAAAATAAAAATTGCCATTTTATTTGTGATCTTAATTAATGCCTAGATACAAATTTTTATCATTATCGTTATAGCCGATTTTGATCAAATCGATTTTATCTCTTTTCGCATTTTACTAATCTACTCTTAATATTAGTGTTAAACAGACACAGAGACAGATGGCATTACAAAAAAACACTTTTAGGGTTTGGGGGGCTGTGAGACATCGACATCCATCAACATTTCAGGCTAGAATTTTTTTTACGGTTGCAATACTTTACCTTTATAGTGTTCAAAAAGTTAAAAATATATAATATATGTGTATATATATATATATATTTGCGTATAGCTTTAAAGTTGTTGGTTTAATTAAAATATGTTTCAAATAAAAGATGTGTAATGTAAATAGCCCTACATATTTGCATTGATAAGTAATTTCAAATCTCGAAGAGTTATGGAGATATGATACAAAATGAGAATTTACGCATCAGACCGGAACCCTTAAAGTCATTTTGCCGAAATATTGAGACTAGCCATTTTGTTTAGAATATTTATAAATGTTTTGAAATGAAATTTATCAAAATTGTTATAGCCGATTTTGAGAAAATTGACTTTTTCTCTTTTTGCCCTTCAGTAAACTACCCTTAATTTTAGGGTTAGATATCCAATTCCAAAATACCTTAGGGAAACCCTATGAAAACCCTAGATACCACGTTTTAGCCCAATCGGTAAAGTATTTTAGGCTCTAGTTGGAGGTACAGACAGACGGAAAGTCAAAAACAACTTTTTCGGATTCGTGGGGGGAGGGTCATGAAACGTTGAGATTCATCAAAATCAGGAGTTTGATTTTTTTGAAGATCACAATACTTGCTCTACCTGTAAGACGGTGAGAAAGTAAATATTAAACATGTTACATGAAAGCGAAAAAAAGGAAATTAACTGATGGTATTGAGTTTGTATGAGTTCCCTGCAACTTTGAAGGAAGCTTTAACTCCCTCTTTCGACACTGCTAAGGTATACATAATGCACGAGAATAAAAAGAAAGAAAGAAAGAAAGAGAGAGACAAAGAGGCCGGTGGGGGTATGGAGGGCCTTGCTTTCTAAGAACCTAGTCAAAATTGATTTTCCTTGAAAGCAGTAGTGATTAAATGAATTCTCAAGTACTTTGAAAAAAGGGTGAGATTCCTTTTTTTTTTTAAGTTCTACGTGTCGATTATGTTAATTGTTCAACTGTGTTCCTGGATTTTATGTCTTGGCTCACTTTACGGAATGGATTCTTAGGTTTTCTAATCTTCTTTTGGGTTGAGAAGAGAAAAGGGGATGATTAAAACTGATTAGGGTTGCATATAGTTGAGTAGGGTATTTCAGATAATTAGGAGCCTACAGGCGAAAGTTACGTTAAGGTGCGAGTGGCTTTAAATAATGATCAAACCACATTTGAGTTGTTGTTTCTGATACTATTAGGATATATTTAGTCTTTATCTTCAATTTGTGTTTAACAAAGCTACATAGTCACCCTTAATTTAGATACCTCTATAAATGGAGCCCAAAAAAAGGTTTTGATCTCACTTTTATATAAATTCTCTGTATTATAAACAATAATTACTATAGTTCTAGTATAATCCATATTTTCAAAATCAAAACATAATGGAGTGTAAGTATCGCGTCTACTGGCTAAGTTCTCTGTGAAACTATCAAATGAATTTTCACATAGATTCTTATATTTAGGAATCTCAATTTAGATGTGTTATGACCAGCACTCAAAGATAAATATTCATCTAAATAGAAAATTGTGATGTGTTCGGACAAACAAATAAAGATTGAGTTATTATTTTTTGCCAAAGAGATATAGTTTATTTAGAGATTCACAGCCATGCAGTAAATAACGGTGAAGTAAATAATGGTGATTAAATAAAGAATGAAAAACTGAAAATTATCTGGGAAAATCGGATTTTTGTGGAGAACTACTATTTTTCCCAACATTCTGGACTCCTAACCGTTTAAATGAGTGGTCGTTTGTCAAAATCTGTTCAGTCATTTCCTCGTAACTTCTATTACCGAAAAAAGACTTGTCAAATTATTATACATAGGAAAATCATGCTCATCGATTTAAGAATTTATATTAGTCTAATTATTCCAACCACTTTAATCTGTGAGCACAATGTATAAAGGTGTTCTAAGAGAATTGTTAATTAGAAAGCCTGCGAGATCTGAAACAAATAAAAGTAAAGTTCTTATTGTTCACCACTAAAATAAGAGTTGTTCTTAATCCATCTCTCATAGAGTTAGGGCGAAAACAAATTTTGTACCTTAGAATGAAATTCTAAATAAACTTTTCTTGTTTTATAAGCCATATAAAGGTTGTATAAAGGGTATAATTTATTCCCAAAGTTTTAGTTGTTTTATTCTTTCGGTGTATTTTTATTTCTGTACCAAGGAGTTCACGTTCCACCCTTACTAAAAGTTTCCCCAAGTCTACAGTCCAGCCCCTCCACCAGTTTTTTTTATCACACTTTGGATCTATAGATCGAATGTTACATTTCATATGGATCGGTGGGGCGAGGGGGGGCCTTTTTATACAATAAAAGCGTGTGCAGATCTTCTTTAGAGTCCAGGAAACTTCTACATGGTTCATGTTTACATCACACACTTACCTGATTTCCTTTAACAACAAAGATAGAGATGGAGATAAAGAGAGAAGAAGATAGAGAGAAAAGGAAATAAAATCTTGTCGGTAGAAGGTGTTTCGCCGCCTGAAATGTTATTGGTTCTTTTGAAGAATGTGTGAATAGAATCTCTTCTCAACTATTCTTTCCACCGAGGATGGATCTAAATTTTGGGTATCTTAGACACAATGAGTCCATAGAGACTCTCAGACTTCCCTTTTGTAATAAATAAGAGATTTTTTTTTATCTAGCTTTATAGTTTTGCCGCATTTATATCATTTGTATTAATAATTTATTTAAAAAATCTAAATATCAGATTGATTTTATACATTTAATTATCTTGATATTTATTATCACCCAATATTGACTTAATTCTGACATCATTACAATAAGAAAAATAAAATATATTTAACAACAAGAAACCCAGTTCTGTTGTAGAATTGTCTAAGGAACCTTTACACGCTAGCTCAAGCTCGTTCAGTCTAACTGTGCACTTAAGTAAGCACGGTTAAGATGGAACTTCTCTCAAATACCTTCACGGTCAGTCAAGTAAGTGCAATCTCGTCCTAACTCTTTTATATATCACCCGCCTCGGTGGCGTAGTTGGCTAACGCGCTAATCGTGTAGAGCTCGACCGCTGAGGACGGGGAGATCGAGGTTCGAATCTCGGTCGGGTGAACTGGTGGTGGTTTTTACTAAATGGTTTTCCACTCTCACTCCACGCAAATGCGGATTCACTTCCTCTAAATTCAACCCTCCCAATTCCTAATCCATTAGCGTAATTAGTACTTAAGCGTATAATCCGAACGGGTAGTAAGACGCGGTGCTAAATATTATTTTATATATCAGATCAATTTAAACAATTTAAACTATGATTGTATGCAACAGTCAAGTCACTAATGTGTACTTTAACGTAAGTATCTTCATAAATCCAAAGATGATTTATCTAATCATTCGATTCATATCTCATTTCATTAAATAAGCTGTTGGCCGTATTAACTGTCTATTTGGTAACCACAGTTCACACCATATACTTCTTTTAACTCTATCCTTTGAGCATTGGTGTACTAAGCCAGAGGTCCCGGGCTCGATTCCCGTGTCCAGGTGTCATTTTTCAATTTTCAGAATATGATATCTAGATGATGTACTTCCCACTAAAAGCATAAATAATAGCTTTGGCTATTTGATTCTTAATATGCAATCCCGTACAATTTAATAAGTGTATAAATGGAAGAAATAAGCCAACTACCGGGTCGCAGATGGCTGTGTTATCTGATAGCTCGTGATCTTAATAAAATCACATATTTGTAGCCGACGACTTCCGCACGTCCATCACAGGCTCTGCCTTAAAATATGAGTGAAGAATGTCCCTGAGTACGGAACGATTCCTGGATAGCTCAGTGGTTAGAGTATTGACGTGCTAATCTAAAGGCCCAGGGTTCGATTCCAGTGTCCAGGTGTCATTTTTAAATTTTCAGAATATCCATCGTTTTTAATTTCATCTACGACTCTGAGAGACAGTATTGTGACCGTAAAAAAAAATTGTACTTGAGATTTTGATAAATGTTGACGTTTCATGACCCCCTGAAACCAATCAACAATAAAAGTGGATTTCTCAATGCCGTCTCTCTGCACCGCGGGCTAGAGCCAATACTATTTACCCGATTGAGCTCAAACTTGACATCCGGGGTTTTAATAAGGTCCCCTCAAGGGATTTTTGGAATTATATATCCGGCTCTAAATTTAAGGGTATTTTACTGATGGGCAAAAAGATAAAATAATCAATTGTCTCGGAATTCGCTCTAACGATTTTGATTAAATTTTATATCTAGACACTGTTTACTATTATAAACAAGATGAAAATTTTAATTTTCTCATAAAAATGACTTTGAAGTTACTTTATACGGGGTATATTTTACAATTTTCCTCATTTCTCCTAAACTATTTGAGACACGAAATAGCTTATCCATATAAAGTTGTAGTACTATAGAGGATAAAAATACTTTAGCTTAAATATATTATAATAAGACAAATAATTTATGAGCATTAAGCAAATAATATAATTTTCCATTCTGATCCTTTAAAACTAATTTGATTCCTATGCTCTTTGGTGGACAAAGATATTTTTCTCATCTAATTTTTACTTTCTCTCTATCTTATAGGTAGAGAAAGTATGGTGATCGTCAAAAAAATCGAAGTCGAGATTTTGATGAATTTTGACGTTTCATGACTTCCTGAATCCGAAAAAGTGGTTTTTGAATTTCCGTCTGTCTGTCTGTCTGTCTGTCTGTCTGT
>CABFWB010000208.1:267320-281823 GCA_902151455.1 Timema bartmani
GTGTGTGTGTGTGTGTGTGTGTGTGTGTGTGTGTGTGTGTGTGTGTGTGTGTGTGTGTGTGTGTGTGTGTGTGTGTGTGTGTGTGGAGCCAAGGGAAAGTCTAACATCCTCCATAGCACCAGCCTTCTTTCTCAATGGGGTCAGGCAGGCACCGATAACAGTGTCAGGACCCACGGCGAGATGACAAGACTGAAAAGAGAACATCTTGCCCAGAAATCCCAGGACAAGAACTATTGTGGGGTCACAAACTATGTACTCTCTGGGTTTTAGAGGTTTTATTTGAAGTTATACATATCGGTGGTCACGCATACTGAATGTCAGGTCCTTGTGATCTGTTAGTTCGAGTCCTGATGTATTTAATGAGGAGGTTTTTTAACTTAATTATGTTTAGCTCTCCTTCGTACGTATCTTCAAGTAACTTTCCTCTAAATTAAACCCTACTCATTCTTAACTCATCAGAGTAATTAAATCACATATAGCCCGTATAATTAGCTAGATGTCTTCAACAAATTCTAGCAAATATATAAGCTATAAATGAGACCTAAGATCAAAATAAATCCCCATGTTTTATGTTTAAAATCCATTCAACTAGAAACAAAAACCAAGAAAATAATCATACATTTCCTATTAATTATTTATTTAATTTTCTATATGCCATTAGTTAACATTTGCGAATATACTTGACATTTAATAATGTGCAAAAGAAAAATAGAAACATTTGACACAAGTCTTCATATTTTAGAAAGGTTTTGTAAAGTTTATATTTATAAAAAGAATTAAGGGTTCCTTGAAAGACTAATATGATGTAGAATAAATTTATTAAAACAGTTGGTGAGCCTGCTTGTTGGAAATATGTTCATATTGAGTTATTTATTATGAAAATAATAGTTAACATGCTCTAAAACCACTAAACTAATCCTTAATCTTAGCACTTTACGTTGTGAGTTGTGACACTGGTAGAAGTTGGCTTTATTTATTTGAGTAAGGATCAATATTTGTTTTTAACCTTTTACTTTTATATCAAAATATATTTCGCATTAAACGTAGCTTAAATTTCCCTAATTGTTTCATTTTATTATAATTAATGTAAAATTGTGAAATTAAAAAATAAGAAGAATAGTTTAGAGAATATAAATCAATTAGCTAATTTATTAAAAATAAAGAAGATATTATAGTAATAATAAATTAGTATACAATACGTAAAAATTTTAGTCATGTAAAAAAGGAATGTGAATATACATTTTTAAGACTTGAATATATGTATTTAGAACCAATCAAATGAGAGTAACATAAGACACATTACAAATAAAATACAAACATTAAAAATTAACAAATTAAAATAAATTAAAGATTTGTATGTAATAATAGCTATCTTTCGACTTAAATATATAAAAAAAAACTATTTTTTTCTACTAATATTGGATCCCCAGTTCTTATAGATTTTTATATGAAGCACTGCATCTGGAACAGAGTCAGTTAAGCCTCGCGAGGACAATTGAGGAGCTACTTGAATAAAATAAGCAGCGGCTCCATTCTAGAAAACTAAGATTAACGGCCGGAGTGTTCGCTGTACTGACCACATGACACCATCCATCCAAAAATGTGGCCACTATTATATTCGCCAACATGCGGCGGCAATTTAGTCGGTATAGCTCTCTCGCGGGGTGAAGTTATGGATTTTTTTAAACTCAATAATAAACAAACTAAAAGCGTTGATCAAACTTTATCTCTAATAAGGAGACGTTTTAGTGTTAAACGAACGAGAAAGGTTTTTGGATCAACGCAAACGTGTCGAATAGTTGGAGCGTGTAACTTTCGGTACGCTTAGTAATTTTGATCTTAAAGACACCCTACACGAAACTTTACTTTACTTAACTTAACTTTGCTATTAGCTCGGGTCTGTATTGAGCAAGATGTTTCACTGGTGTTTCCTTTATTTTTGTTACTCCTTTTTTTTTTATCTCGTCCCATTTTATATAGTTCTTAAAAACAGCAGAAAGGAAAAAAAAATAAAAAAACGAAATACGAAAGGTAGAGAAAAGTTCGAGGCACTGACAAAACTAATCGACTGCGTTTGTCATTCTAGCGGGCGTTCTTAATCGCTCACAAGCTTCGAACCTTCCCCCCTACCCTTTCCAAACCCACCCCTAACTAAACTAGATTAACTCCTTTCAACCCCCTCTAATCCACCCCAACCCCCTTAATTTTTTTTTTTTTCCCCAATATCATTTCTAGCAACCCCGCTTATATTCTTGGACAAGTCGAGGACATGCGAAAAACTTATTCGTTGCTTGTATTTATTTCAAGAAAACTGTGACCTTCGAGATGGAATATCGATTGAAGCCACGAAGCAATCTAACTTATTTCCTTCTTCAAATACTTGCAAGTTAAAAAAAAGGGGGAGGGGGGAAAGAAGTGGGGTGGAGGAAAAGTTTAGAAGCCAAACGAAATATCGACATGTGTAGCCAATTCCAGTAGTAATATCCATTCAGTTCGATGGGTGGATGGATGTGTCTTGAATGTAGCATATTAATGGTAAGTTTTCCTGTTAATATTTTTGAAACTGTACGCTATAAAGTTTTTACTCTCTGAAGTAATTAAAAATATCTAGAGATTACTATGACATATGTTAAACATTACAACCAAGAATACAATTAATCAAATTATTATGAACACTATAGTGTATGTGCCCTGGAAAATATAAAGGGTCACAAATTACATTTATTTATATCAATCAATTTATCATATGTATATAATTTAATACGCCAACGTGCTATATATGCTCCTTCATCTAGCAGAAAATATATATATATAAGAAAATATATATATATATAAGAAAAAATATATATATAAGAAAATTATTGTATACCTCAGTTTTAGCTTATGTGGTGCTGACTGACAGCTCACAGCTGACTTCTGACGGCTTTGAAAAGCTACCAGACCAAATTATGTATCCCTACGTCGAACCATATGATCTGCAAAAAACATGTCTTTAGCAGTTGTCACTTCTGACAGTCAAAATTTAGGTATATACCTAAATGTTGACTGTCAGAAGTCAGCTGTGAACTGTCAGTCAGCACCACATAAGCTAAAACTGAGGTATAGCTATATACACGGTATATATATGCGCGCGCGCGTGTGTGTGTAGTAAGATTCTGGTAGCTGAAGGAGGACAGGGCACGTTTATTTTCCCCTCAAAAATTTAAAATTTTCAACAACCCTTACTGGCTATCAGTATTTATTTAAATTAATGAGGATTTATAAATAACGATATTATTGTTTATTACACCAATAGGTGAATAGGTTTACTATAAAATAGATCAAAATAATAAAATTTTGACAGCAAAATCGTTAATAGGTTTACGTTGACAAGAAGGTTGGGGTTTGAACCTTTGCTCTGTGTCGTAAATATAGCTTTACTTAAAATGGTTTCCAACTCTCTTCAAACCAAATGTTGGTACACATAAACTATAAATCCTCATTAATTTAAATAAATACGGATAAACTGTAAGGGTTGAAAATCGAAATTGTTGAGGAGAAAATAAACAGACAAAGCCACAGAGAAACTGGCAAAACGTTTTCACAACCCTTAAGAATTATTGGTAGAGTAAATATTTGGGTTGGTTTGGTTAGACCATAAGCCCCGGCGTGTTTCAAACAGCATACCGATTTTGAACCTCTTTATGTTAGTTTTCACGAGAAGCAAACAATTTTAAAGCAAAACGAGTCATTTAAAGGATTTAAAGGAACACAAAGAAACGCTATTTAAGAAGGTTTCCGTAAGGGGGTACGTGGGTAATAGTGAGGGTTGGCGAGGGGAAATGTAGGGGAGTTGGGGGTCTACAGATGATAGGACGGAAATTGTAATCTCGGAATCAGAATTAAGAGCATTAAAGTGCAGAAGGAAAGCGAGGAGGCGTCAATGATTTTAGAAATCATGAGTTTGGTAAGATGAGCAAATAAAAAAGAGAAGAGAAGTGGGTATGAAAGCAAGCAATTCAAGGCATTTCAGTTCAAGAGAGAGTGAGTCTCAGAAGATGGTAGGAGAGGAAAGATGGACAAAGAAAATTGTGAGTAATAAAACTTGATTGAAGACTTTGTTCTACAAATGAAAAACAGTTTATTGTAAAAAGGAAGAATGGAGACAAATATAATAATAAGTTATTTAAATTGTATGCCTAGAAACAGTCGAATATAATAAACGTGTATTATGATTAAAATTGATTTTGTTTTAAATAAAGTGGCAGTCGCAAAATGTAAATGCCTTTAAGCAAATTATCATAAATATATCTTTCAATTTTAAAATAAAATGAATAGTATTGTATTTATAGATAGCTTGAAATACGTTTGGTTCTAAAACTAATGTAGATGTATTCTAACTAATAAATCCTCTTATAATTATTTGAAGTTAAATTTAATTTGAAACTTATCCTACAACTAAACGTGACAATCCTAATTTAACTAAACTAATGGTTTGTTACAAGAATGGTGAACTTTAGAGGGATCGTACCCTTTATTTTGTGGAGTGGAAAACAATTTATCAAAATTCACACTCATTACACTCACCCGTGATTCAAACCAATATAATTCCATCATCTAAAATATAAAATTAACAATCATTTCATTTATTAGACGTACCCATAAATACAGATGGATATTTACTCGATTTTAACGACATTTTAAATTCAGTTAACTAACTAAATTTAAGCAGTATAAGTCACTTTATATTAAAAAAATTAGATAAATGGTATATTATACATTTTTACTTTCTCGCTATCTTACAGGTAGAGCAATTATTGTGATCGTCAAAAAAATCGAATTTGAGATTTTGATGAATCTTGACGTTTCATGACTCCCTGAAACCGAAAAGTGATTTTAGAATTTCCGTCTGTCTGGCTGTTCCTCCGACTAATGCCTAAACTATTATACTGATCGGGCTAAAACTTGGTATCTAGGGTTTTCATTGGATTGACCCGAGGGAATTTTTGGAATTGGATATATAACCCTAAAATTAAGGGTTGTTCACTGAAGGTAAAAAAAAAAAAAAGTCGATTTTCTTAAATTCGGCTTTAACAATTTTGATTATATTATCATTTATAAAAATTTATAAATATTACAAACAAAATGGCTACCCTCAATATTTCGGAAAAATTACTTTAAGGGCTCCGGTGTGATGAGTAAATTGTAATTTTTTATCATATCTCTGAAACTATTTGAGAAATGTAATTACTGATCATTGCAAATATGTAGATCTATTTATAATACAAATATTTTAGAAGAAACATATTTTAATAAAACCAGTAATTTTCACGCGATACGCCAATATTTAATATTTTTTAACTTTTCGAACCAAAAAAGGTAAAGTATTGCGACCGTAAAAAAAAATCTAACCTGAAATGTTGATGGGTGTCGACGTCTCATAGCCCCTCAAACCCTAAAAATTGATCTTTGCAATGCCGTCGCTCTGTGTGTCTCTTTAAACTTAAAATTAAGAGTAGTTTAATAGAGGGCGAAAAGAGAGAAAATCGATTTTCTCAAAATTGGTCCTAACAATTTTGATTAAATTTCGTATCTTGGCGTTGATTAAGATTATAAATAAACTGGCTATTTTCATTTTCTCATGAAAATTACGTTTAGGGTACTTTACAGAAGCTGAAATGTCTGTATCTACGCAACTATTTGAAATACTAGATAACTTATCATTGGAAAATTGTAGTACTATTAAAAATAAAAACTGTTATATGAAATATATTTTTATAAAACCAACAGTTTATGAAATTTTGGCAAATATATTAATACAATAATTTTGTGAGCTTTAGTTGTAAAGAGATACTACTTAAGCTTTAACACAATAATTCTCCAATGCCATAGAGTAATTAACTATAAGTAAGTCTCTCAAAAAGTTTGTTATTTGTCCTTAAACTTCTTTGGAGAAATGTTTGTACAACAATTATCTGTTTCAATTTTAGACTCAATAGTCAATATTTGTATTTTTTTATTGGTCAAAATTTATAAATAAGATTTAATAGCAATGCGACGACATTAATATGTGCGACACCCAATAAAATGTCGAGAACTTTAATCGGAAGTTGAAATTTTTATAAAAAATGTTGACCGTTGTGGACCCAATATTTATCTTTTTTATCGGTCCAAAAATATAAATGAGGACATTAATTCTTTAAAAATAGAATTATAAAACTTAAAACTGATACTCAAAAGAGTTATACATAAATATAGTGCAAGTTATGCTTGTATATTATTTCGTTTGACATATATTACGAGTTTTGAGTAAGTTTCTCCATTTTTAACAATAGAGCGAGAAAGTCCGTGTGGAGCTCCGTACCATTTATTTATTGTTATATTAAAACTACAATAAATGTAACTAATACTTATTCCCTACCATGAAATAATATATTATGTAAGTATTTTTTTATGAAATATGTCACTAAAAGAATCTTATTAGATTAACTAATGTTTTTATTTACCCGCCTCGGTGGCGGAAGTTAGCTAACGCGCTAGTTGTGTTGAGCTCGACTGCCGAGGACGGGGAGATCGAGGTTCGAATCTCAGTCAGGTGAACTGGGGGTGGTTTTTCCTAAATGTTTTTCCACTCTCCCTCCACGCAAATGCGGGTTCACTTCCCCTATATTCAACCTTCCCAATTCCCAACCCGTTAGCGTAATTAGTACTTAAGCGTATAACCCGAACGGGTAGTAAGACGCGGTGCTAGATTTAATTTTAAATTTAAACTGATGTTTTGTTATCTTAGTGACTGGTACATGGAAAATTATGGATGTGTAGCAGAAGCTAGTTTTAGAATCAAATCTCAACCATTTGAATCGGATTGATCTTCCAAATTCGAGTTTTTATGTGTTTGTTTTTAATTTTAAACTCTAACCCTATTAAGATGGTAGTATTTAATCTTATAAACTACCTTTCTCACCCCTTACTAATTATATAAAATTATTATTATCTCTCGTAATGTTGTAGCACAAAAAATATATAGTTAAAGTATAATTAAACATGAGCTGATGGGAACATTTCTACAAAATAAATGTTAATACAACATCAGACATAATCTATTTAACAGCCAATTATTGTCTAGAACCAAATGTTCTAATAACTGTCATTGAACTACTAACATATAATATGTTTTCATCATATAAGCTACCTTATTATTTTGCTACTTGAATCGTTTTGCTAGTAAAATTTTGAAAAAAAATATTATAAAGCCACTTAGAAACTCGTATTTTCAAAGGTCAATCAAAAGTAAACTACCCCTAAGGTTTTTTTTAAACAAAAACACTATTTGCCTTGTAAAAAATCTTAATTAATTCTTTTTAGATTAGTTGGAATGATTTTAAATTGTTAAAAAATTTGTCATAAAATAATAACACTTAGTTCTAGATGTAGGGCTTTAATCACGATTTTATTTGGAAGCATGAATAATCTAATAATACATTCTTAACGTTATCTATAAAAAACATTTAGGCTGTAGCACCAGGCAGACAGATAGACAGACATTGGGGCATAGATATTTATAAGATTTCTTTCTATTTATGAGAAACATAAAACGACCATAATAATTAACTTCTGGTGAAATACCTTCATAATTAAAATACATTTTATTTATGAATGAGTAGAAATAAAAAGGTTCTTTAAATTATTACAGTCAGTGGGAAAAAACCCATTCTTTTTAGCTCTGGTAAACATAAAACATCAAGATACATCATAGTATCGTGGTACAAAAAGGTTTACGATCATAATACTTTCTATAAATGAGTAAGTAAAAATAATAACGTTGTTTAAATTATTTTCATCAATGAAAAATAGGTTTAGATCCATTTGACCGATACCAAACCTGCTTGCATCTAATCCAACAAACTCTGTCCTTATTCCCTACTAGGCTTGTAACTGTTAAATTGTGTGAATGGATCTTGTTTTAGATTTTTTTGAAAACAGTGTGAGAAAGTTTCTTTCTCTCTCTTTCTCCCCAAATCGCGTGTAGTTTTCCACGGAAGGATGTAATCCCTGTGTGAATTAACCTACAGGGAGGACATAGAATCGCACTAACAGTGATTACTACACCCTAGTCCTGCTAAGGACGTTTTATTTGCCGTAAAAAACACACACACACACAAAAGAAAAAAATCCTTCCAGTGTCCGTTGATAGACTCGACTGTAACAAATGAAAGCCACGCTGACAAAGAGCTTGCTTGGTATCAAATAAATAAAACAGTTTTATATTCTATCTTTGAATTTGGTTTTCTCCTATAAAGTAGTTACTGAGAAATATTTGTGATTTTGTAAGGAAATATTTATTAAGATATAGATAAAAAAAACCTTAACATTCAAACAAATTCTAAAAAAAATATTTCTGTTTACCAATGTGTGTGTGTGTGTGTGTGTGTGTGTGTGTGTGTGTGTGTGAGCGCGCAAGCACGTATTAATAGGAAAATAAAATATATATTTATACAAATTATCTATATTTATACACACATATAAACACATATATAAGTATATATATATATCTGTGAACCAGACAATTGCTAAAATTGGCAAGCTTTATTTTATTTTAAATTTTTCTATTTTCATATGGATATTCTAGGATATTTTGTTGGAGGATAAGACGTATAAACGTATATTATACAAACATAGTGAGTTTGATTCTATTTTGCCAAGCAAAATTCAATAAAATCACTCATTAATAAACTATTCTTAATTTGAAGGGTAGGTCAAAGTTAAAAAAAGTCCCGAGGTATAGCCCTATAAAATTTAATTATAAAGTGTGAATAAAATCTATCGAACCATATATAGTGTGTGTATAGTACTTAACCCAAATGTTGGCTAGACCCTCAACAGTTCCACCGTAAACTGTAGATCCTAGGCAACAATGAAGAAGCGTACTAGGGAAATGAGGAGTGAGATTGTTTCTCGTCGCTTTCCTCGGTGAGCCAGAAGGTACTAATTTTAAATCGGTACGCCAAGGCCACCAAAAGTGTACACATACTGACACCAAAAGCGACACCTTCTTTCCATTCATCGAAGGAACTGGCTGTATATTGAATGTTTCTACTAGTATCGTTCATACCTCTGCCAGTTTCATATTTTTCAAAGCCATAAGCGAGATTGAGACAGATCAATGAAAGTAACAACTTTATCCATTCCTGTACCAGAAGATATAGTGCATTGTAAACACTATATCTGACCAGAGATGTATCTGGGCTTGAAATATATCCATGGAGATAGCAAGAGAGAGAGAGAAAGTGATAGGGAAGGATATAAGATGAACTAAACTTACCTCCCCTTACTTCACACGTAAGTGCAAAGTCAGTATCCTCTGTCAAAGGACCAACAACAGCCGTGGTCACAGGACGGCCAGAGTTGTCGTAGATGAGCAGTTGATGAGGTGGAACTAGAACACAACAACAACATATGAAATAGTATTTAACCACTAAGGGCCGGTCTTATAACTCCTGGATAAATATTAATCTGGCCGTTAAATGTTTTTATCTGGTCGATAAGCTAGAAGTGATTCTTATGAACACCAGATAGCATTTATCTGCCTGATAAAATGTATTTATCAATCACATTTTTATCGGGAGGTTTAAGAACCTGATAGCTTTTACTTTAAAGTTAAAATTGGCGTTGCCATAGTGACTTTATATAAAATTAGAACATTTAATATACACTTTTATAACAACTAACAAGCTATTTGTAGGGTTAAATTTATATAAGAACAAATTATTTAAATGTGAGTATAATAAATGACATTTTGTAAACGTTGTACCCAACTATTGCCCACATTTTGGCAGACACCGAAACGAGTATTTGCAAGACAACTTAGCTTCTGCACCCACGTGACATCATCTGTTTCCTCGCACTCGTTTAGCCGCCATTATTTAACAAATGTTGAGCGTTGTCACCACTCGCTAGCTTGTAGCGGTATCAGCAGGGCTTATACGCATGCGCGCACCAGTAAAAACAGTACCAACCATTCCTTTTCTGCATAAAAATATATTTATCCTACAAATAGCTATCCAAAAGATGCTATGTCAGAAGTCGGTAAAAAACCCTATTCACTGATATCTTATTAATCCCTGTAGGCTTTGAATTAGTTGAAAAAAAGGGTTGTTGGAAACATAAATATATATAGGATTGATACAAATGCGTAACACTAATTCATTTGGAGGAGAAGTAAAACCGGTGGTCCCATATCGATTGTGGCATGTAAAAGGATCCTTGAAGGCATGTTAAAATACCTTTATCGGCCAAATTGGTAGGCTTTTTCGCTATCGCTCATAAACATTCTAGTGTATTAATAAAATCAGTCGGTTCAGAAAGTGCACGTTAAATATCACATATAAATATGAATCATAGTATCGAGCTGTATTATATATTACTCATATGTGTTCCGTATTCCTATTTCATCTAGTTTCGACAACATTATATAATTTTAAATAAACATTGTGTAACATTCGTCAAGCTAAAAGTTTTGTTTTGTTCTTGTTTTATTTGAAATAATACATCTTATAGTGCTTTCTTAAGTTTGCATAATTCATAATAATTCACTATTTTGGAATATTGAATATCGTTTGTTGCAGCTTGTGAATTTTTGTTGAATAAACTAAAGTTGATTCTAAAAAGATTTGAAGTAAAGTCTTGTTTCCTTCTCAAAATATTTAAAAGAGTGGGTTTTGTATTTCTTGACAGAACTATTTACCAGATTGCAACCTATAAACTAAAACTAAATTATAAAGAAAACAAATGCATAAACTGCTAACATTTTACTTTTATCAATAATTTGGTTAAAATATTTCTGTTTATCAAAATATATAAAACGTTATATTAATGACGTAACTCACTTATTTAGCTTATATTGCTATTATAGTTTTGCCCTTAAATATCTAGGATAGCTTTAGCAAATAGAATTGAATTAAATAAAATATGTTGATTAAAAATATTTGTTCTATAAAAAGTGACATTAAAATAATAAATAATTAATAAAATGCATATATTAAATTAACATCAACTATTAATAAACGGCTTAGTATGGATGTATGTCATCTTATTAAATAGTTACTTAAATTTACCCTAAATTTGCTTGTATTTATTTGTATCGGCCTACATACTTTTCCAAGATTTTTTTAGTCAAATTTAGGTTTCCTTTAAAATTTTGCATTACTTCGGAAAACCTTTCAGAAAGACACAAAACAAATTATTTTGGTATTTACTTCTTCAATAAGATACTATCTGAAATTAGTTTTGACTTAATTTGAATTAGGACGTACTAACTTTTATATTTTTTTCCATGTAATGTTGTGAAATGAAAACTAACAATGCAATCTAGAACAGTGTTGCTGTTCATATGTTCATAATTCCAAGAAGTGATTCTCATATTCTAATATTATTTTATATAAAGTACCATTTTAATATATATTTAAATGTGTGGATCGAGTATGTAAAAATCAATGAATTCGCTCAATGCCTTTACAAATCAAATAATTACATTTTAATGTTGTAAAAAATTTACCTCAGTTTACCAACATAATTAACTGATCACTTATATGTGTCGCAGATGTCCATAAATACCACATTATTTAATACGTAGTTTATTAATCCAAAATACGTTTACCACTAAAATGGAAGGGAAGGGTAATTACAGGTTTATAAACCATTAAAAATATTTTATTTAAAATTTAAAACTTTTAAAAAATTATAAGAATAAGAATTATAATGTTTCACCCAAACAATCGCAATTCTGAGATCAAAGCAAATATTTCCTCAAACAACAAAAAATTATTGTTTTTTTAACAGTCTAGAGACTGAATATTTTGAGATTGTTAAAAATTGTTTTAGGGGTTTAGGAGTTTCAGAACTGTCATACCAATAAGAATTACTGCAGTAAGAGGGTATTTTCCTTTAAGTAGGTGACACTCTTAATCTACTTATCTCTCATATCCCAAATAGCGTCGAAGACAAGTACAATATAATCCTGATATAACTATTTAATGAATCAAGTCCTTACAATGTATATGTATTACCAGTCTAATAACCGAGTCAGACGTTTAGAAATGATATTCGGGTTTCCTGTCACAACGGGAATACGACTTACGTAATTAAAGAAAAGTGAGCGTAGTAACTTAAACAAAACACTAATAAATTGTGTATAGTTGGCATCTTACCCCTTCTGCTGTTCTGCGATACCACAAAGCTTAGTATATAGGAGTGAGAGCTAAATTATGTAAGGTAGAACTTCAAACTCTCGCAATTTAACTTTTTATGGTGGTATAAGAAGAATTTGAAATATTGTGAGAAAGACGCTGCATTCAATAACGATTTCGCACTTATCTTACTAAGAGCTTCCATATTAATGCTTTATGTTTGAAAACATGCTAGAACATTGAAGGATAGTGTATACATTTTAATACTTGATTCGATTAGAAATTATTAAAAAATTTTGTAATGCTATAAATTTAGATACTCATCTAATAATATATGTTGAATAACATATAACTATAATATGGTGAGTTAAATCATTATACTAAATACACAAATTTATAATGTTAACCAGGTATATATTAGGAGAAAACAAAATTAGACTAATGAAATTTATTAAAGATAAAATATGAAAAAAACATTTATAACGTTTCATTAAATTATGCAAAAAGAAACATTTTCTGAATATTTCTTTCCTCCAAATTTTATGGGAAGTGTTTTTAAAGTTTAAATTGGATAAGTTAAGATAATATTTATTTGATTTTAATGTATTTGAAAATCAAATGTTTATCAAATAAAATTGGTCCTTTTTTGTCTGAGAGACATATCCCTCTCTTATTTGGAATGTCAGATGGTTTATTTACTAGCTGATTTGTATATACTAGTTTAAGTAGAAAAGGCCAATGTATTTGGAATTTTTATGTCAACTTTTTTTTTTTTATTTTTGCAAAAATGAATTAAAAATTTTACCAGAATAAAAAGAATTTAATTTTCTCCACCCGGTGATATCAGTTTTTTTTAATATCTACCATGAGCATAGTGGCATTAGATAAGAAACTTTATAAATGAAGTGAAAAAGTTGATTAGATTTCAGTACACCTTTGACCAATATTTAACAACTGTTGATATCACTATTGAAATAAAATTAAATCCTAATGCTTGTACTGAGGTAATATTTGAATCCTTTTGACAAAAAAAATTGTTTTGATATAAATCTGCAAAATCACTGAACTTTTCTCGTGTCCTCTATATCCTCACCTTGAGCACATTACACTATCATCAGGAACTTAAAACGGTGGAAGATAGTTGTCAATCCTCACTTAATTACTTGTTAATGATATATGGATAAATATTATACATGTATGATTCTTATAGAACAAAGCCCAAATATTTTGCTCTAGATAACAAGAGAATTCCCGAAATATGATAATGTTGAGCGAATATATTTCTGGTTTCAATCTTAACCTAAGCTGGAACACAGCATGTGTTGTAAGTGATCACTTGAATTTAATTCTAAATTAATTTGCGTATGCTTAAGGATTCAAGAATTTAAACTTGTATTTAAGATTTGAAAGAGAATATCAAATTAGAATTAAGTAAAATTATGATTTGACACGTCATCATTATGTAGAAAACCTTTAAATCAACAGCTTTCAGACTACGTAGGATTACGTCTCATTTAAATTCATAAACATATTGGGTGATTCCCAGACACGTACAGTGTGTATATTTGTTTTTTATTTTAACCAACAAAATGTCACTATATTAATTTAGTAGTGCTAAAATTCGTATGGAGTGTAGTAAAAATTAACTTCTTAATTAAAAATAAATGGAATATATTGTATTTATCAAGTATTCAATCATGCAAACAGAACGCTGAGACATATTTAAAGACAAAGAAATCTCTATACGTGGCACTACATGTGTACCGAAGCGAAAATCCTTGCTCTATTAAAGTTGTATGTAGTCTTTCAATACAATGATTTTGCCTGGGATTTTTACATAAATATTGACCTTTAATATAACTTCACAAACAAAACTGATAAGTTTTTGGTTAAGCCACGTGACCTAGGTGAATGATAATTCTTTGGGAATCCCTCGGTTCTCGAGTAAGCCTATGATCATCATCACTGATTCGACCATGCGATTGGAATGTAACATCCAGGTGGAAGTATAACTAGGATTAAGCTCCATATCTTTCATCCGCGTTGACATAGTGTGAGGAAATATTTAAATATACGGTGATTGACCACAGTCCCTTCAAATAAAATTGGTACTGATGATTCTTTGATCAGGTGAAGCTTGTGTCATATCTTTTCATGAAATACCCGTGAGCTTAGGGCCAATACCATGAAGCTCATTCGAATGACAATTGTTCACTCTTTGGAAGCTAATCTCTATGCATGAAAGACGCTATTATACGTACGTGCTAGTCAACTCAAGCCGGAAATGGCTGGAACAGCACCCCTGGATATCAAGGCCCACGGCAGTTTCTAGGCTGGTA
>CABFWB010000208.1:294711-397310 GCA_902151455.1 Timema bartmani
TATATATATATATATATATATATTTGCATAAAGATAGAGTGGGAAACCATTCAGGAAGAAATAGTCTCAGTACATCTGACTTGAATTGGAACCTCAACCTTCCTTTTACCGGAAAATGAGACTAAATGAGATTAAAGTTTAGACCACGTGAATATCAGTAGGGGTAACTTTACATGTGGCACAAGGGATATCTGCTATAAGGACTAGGAGGGTAGCATTTTAGGAGGAAATCTACCCTAACTTGCGTGGAGGGAGAGTGACGAACTAATCAAGAAATACCGACTATATTAATAATACATCTGGATTGGGGTTCTAAACCTTATCTCCAAGTAATTGTCAAACCAGATTAAACGATCTTGATGACTAATCTGAATGTCAGCAACTAGAGTATCGGTAATAATAAGCAAATTAAAATAATAAAAACAAAATATTTAACCATCCAATACATGGTATTTATTAGTATCCATAGAGTGATTGCGTTTTAAATTACTATCTACATAGGATAATAGCGTGATACAATTGTTCTAGCTTTTGTAGATGAAACAATACTAAATTAAAAGTGAGTCATGTACCAACGTATATTAGTCAATTCCCCATAGTAGCTCTCCATATTCCTGTGTTAATGAAAAAATACACCAAAGATAAAAATTTACCATCAAAATCAAAATATAAATTTTTATTCCTGGCATAAAAATGTTTCTATTTATATAGAAAAAAATAGTTATTCCATAAAACTTCATCAGTTAGATCATGGAATAAACTAGATGGGTATCTGGTTGGTTTTGTTAGTAACGGAGGAGGTTGTACCGAGGTTGGCTTATTATAAATAATTTACCATCCTGCCACCCCACAAAGTTAGATAAATTTCTTCTAAGTTATACTTTCTTCATACCAATCCCTTTAGTTTTATTTAATATTGAATAATTCACGGTTCAGTTGCCATCTGACCTATGGGGTTACGCTAGTGTTATACTGGCTGGCTGATGAGAGAGAGATCAGGGTTCGAATCTTTGTCAAATTTAATAAAGGCGGTTTTCTCTAGATAATCTCCCACTGTCCTTCAAAGCAAATGCGGAAACATAACCTTTAATCGCTCCCTTCCTCAGATTAATTGTCATAAGTGCGTATGGTCTGTACAAGTGGTAAGACGTGGTGATGAAAAAAATAGGCAAATAGCTTGGATGGGTAGTAAGATGAGGTGGATTATTTTAATCTAATGATAACTCTGTCAACTGAAATAATTCAGGAGATTTAAATTAATTACTAGCACTTTTTTGTAACAAATATGTATGTCTAGCTAATATAATATATTAAAACATTTAAATCTGAAAACAATGTGATTTAAGGAATTATTTTACTAAACAAAAGATATCAACACTAAACATTGCATCTGTACTGGTATACATGTCACATCGCTATAAATGTGTGAGATACAATTTCTTTTTAATCAGTGTTTAAACATGGCATTAGTTATTTGGTTGTATTTAATTTAATTTAATTTTTTATCATGTTTTACTGACAAATCCCATGTGAGAAATGTGTCATCTGAAACACAAAAATGTATTTGTGAAAATATTGATGTGTTAGAATTAACTGTTTTAAAAACTTTTGTTCAGGGGACATAAAGCAAATACTCTGTATTGAAATGTATAATTAGATTATAAAATACTCAAACAGAGATATTTGATTTATTACAATGCTTTTATATTATATTATATTTTTATTATTTACCTTTACACATTTGTATAATTCGTTAAAATACACCTATTAAATAACAGGGTTTAATGTGTTATCACGTAAACTTTTCTTTAAAATGTATGTTGTTGTATATTATTAATATTTATGTACAAAGCTGTAAAATTTATTATGTAATTTATTGAGAAATTATTTTTGTATTTAATAAATTATTACTAATAATATTGTATGGATAAATTTGATAAGATTGGAACAGTGCTCTATTGTGATTTTAGCTCAAGTACGTCATTTTAGTATATTTATGACTAATATAATATATAATAAACACTGATTTTGTAATATTTTTTTACAATGAATAAAAGTAGATAAAACATTATTATTGCAGTAGTTAAGTTTACCATTCATCTACAAATTGACTTATGATGGCATTTGGTATAAAAGTGTTTGTGAGCCGTATTTTTTTATATTATGTAAGAATATTTGTGAGAAATAACTAGGATGATATTTACAAGTAAGTGTGTATTACATAGAAATTGAATTAGAAGGCCTTTCAGCTGAGTTTAGAAATACACTTTCACTGTTTTAAAATCAAAATTCTAACACTAAATATCCTATATTTATATCCGTACTGTACTATTAGTATATATACACTAATGAAGAAGTAAAAAAATAAAATAGTGGCACTTGTATGTAGGAATAATTGGAAATTATTCATTAAAAAAAAATGTCACAAGACCGGGACTGTAACCTGTTTCACCCTTTCATAGACATTGTAATCTATTGCTAGGGAGACGCCTTAGGAGTTTAAGAGGCTTAGAAAAGCCAAAACCTACCTAGGAGGATGTACAGATTAAAAGAACCTGTATTTTAAAACAAAGCTAAGATTCTAAAAACAATTTGGATCTGTCGTCAATGTCAATATCAAAACTTGCACTGGCATATCTCTATCTATCACTTGAATCTCTCTAAATCTTTTCTTGATCTCTAGACACATCAGCACTAAGACGGGAAAACACTGACTATACAAATAATGACTGAAAAATGTTGTTATATATATATATATATATATGTATAGAATATATGTAATATATATATATGTATATGTATATATGTATATGTATATATGTATAGAAAACTAATACATTATAACAAAAGATAAAACGTTGGCTATGGACTAGAGATGAATATAAAATAAAATTCAAATTTAATATAAAGATTGAAATATATGTCAATGAATATGGACAATGTTTCTTAAAATAATTAAAATGTTTATATCCATCTGTAAAATTGAAACGCGTGCTAGTTTGGAGGTATTTACATCACGTCTTCTTTTTATTTTACAATCGCGAGACCCGCCACTAACTTGTTTACCATATCTGCGCATGCGTAGAAATAAATCATGGCCGACATTAAAAATAAATAAAGAGAAGTCAACAAACTTCTTAGAAGGAAATTAGTATATGTTTAATAAAAGGTAAGTGTTCTTCCTTAGGTCAAAATTTATTATTTAAATTATTTATAACAGTGTTGGACGTTCTTCCTTCGGTCCTTTTATTTTTAGAATGGATGTTAATAGTATTATTGGTCACGCCGAGGACACAGCGTGTTTCAAACGAAAATAAATTGGAAACTATTTACAAAGATTGGAAAATATATAGGGAAATATATAGTAGGGTGGCTAATAACGTTACACTACATCTACTTAAAAGTTCGTGAAAGGGTCTGAAAACCTTTTTGGTTTCACACTGATTTTGAAATATATATATATAAAAAAAAAGAGTTTAAAATTGCACTAAGGGGAGCCTGTTAAGTATAAACAAACTTATACGATGAAAAGGGAGATTTTGAAGAGATCTACATCAATAAGAAAGTTAGCAACTGTTTTTACTTCCTTTGTCATTGTCCGTGGCATTTTGTCACCAAAAAGTGAAAAATTGAAGATACAACGTGAAAAGATATAATTCTAGGCCCACACAAATTAAAATAGAACATAATCCATAGGCTCCTCCACAAGTGCACGCTGCCATGACCAACAAGCAACTGAGCACCAGATGACCTACAAGCAACTGAGCACCAGACAACCAACAAGCAACTGAGCACCAGACAACCAACCAGCAACTGAGTACCAGATCACCAACATATAACTGAGCACCAGACGACCAACAAGAAACTGAGCACCAGACGACCAACAAGCAACTGAGCACCAGACAACCAACCAGCAACTGAGCACCAGACAACCAACAAGCAACTGAGCACCAGACGACCAACAAGCAACTGAGCACCAGACGACCAACAAGCAACTGAGCACCAGACGACCAACAAGCAACTGAGCACCAGACGACCAACAAGCAACTGAGCACCAGACGACCAACAAGCAACTGAGCACCAGACGACCAACAAGCAACTGAGCACCAGACGACCAACAAGCAACTGAGCACCAGACGACCAACAAGCAACTGAGCACCAGACGACCAACAAGCAACTGAGCACCAGACGACCAACAAGCAACTGAGCACCAGACGACCAACAAGCAACTGAGCACCAGACGACCAACAAGCAACTGAGCACCAGACGACCAACAAGCAACTGAGCACCAGACGACCAACAAGCAACTGAGCACCAGACGACCAACAAGCAACTGAGCACCAGACGACCAACAAGCAACTGAGCACCAGACGACCAACCAGCAACTGAGCACCAGACGACCAACAAGCAACTGAGCACCAGACGACCAACAAGCAACTGAGCACCAGACGACCAACAAGCAACTGAGCACCAGACGACCAACCAGCAACTGAGCACCAGACGACCAACAAGCAACTGAGCACCAGACGACCAACAAGCAACTGAGCACCTGACGACCAACAAGCAACTGAGCACCAGACGACCAACCAGCAACTGAGCACCAGACGACCAACCAGCAACTGAGCACCAGACGACCAACAAGCAACTGAGCACCAGACGACCAACCAGCAACTGAGCACCAGACGACCAACCAGCAACTGAGCACCAGACGACCAACAAGCAACTGAGCACCTGACGACCAACAAGCAACTGAGCACCAGATGACCAACCAGCAACTGAGCACCAGACGACCAACTAGAAACTGAGCACCTGACGACCAACAAGCAATTGAGCACCAGAGGACCAACAAGCAGCTGAGCACTAGACGACCAATCAGTAACTGAGCACCAGACAACCCACTAGCAACTGAGCACCAGACGACCAACCAGCAACTGAGCACCAGACGACCAACAAGCAGCTGAGCACCAGACGACCAATCAGTAACTTACCACCAGACAACCAACTAGCAACTGAGCACCTGACGACCTACAAGCAACTGAGCACCAGACGACCAACCAGCAACTGAGCACCTGACGACCTACAAGCAACTGAGCACCAAATGACCAACAAGCAGCTGAGCACCAGACGACCAATCAGCAACTTAGCACCAGACGACCAACCAGCAACTGAGCACCAGACGACCAACCAGCAACTGAGCACCTGACGACCAACAAGCAACTGAGCACCTGGCGACCTACAAGCAACTGAGCAACTGAACAACCAGCAACTCTCTAGTCGTAGTCTGCTTGGTGGACGAGCGAAGTATTGTTTGAATGTAACAAGTTGCTTGGGTGATTGGTTCCCCTTGGACGTAGTCAATTAATTGCTTGGTTTCTTTTCTTCTCGGTGGACTAAGTGCCTAGTAGGCAGTTCTTGTGAGGTTGGGCATTTTCGTGTGTTCTCGGGCCTAGCCAACGCCTAGGGTCTTATAATTTTTTTATTTGAAAAATAGTTTGTAAAATTTTTCTTTTACTGAAATGTAGCCTTAGTTTTTCTCACAAAAAATGTTTTAGTATGATTTCAAATAAAATATTAAAACTTTAATGTACCATATGGTATGAATTTTAAAAATTGTATGCGATAGTCAAGTAATATAAAAATTAAATAAATAAATACACACTGGACTGGGATCAAAACTGAATTGTGTAAGACTTGTAATTCAATAAATTAAATAAATAACTTAGACTATATAACCCCTTTCTTTTTCACTCCCATCTAGTTTTACTAGTCATCAAAACTATACGCATTTAGTTAAACTCATATTGTGTACGGACGAGGAAGGTTGAATTTAGAGAAAATATATCTTTCGTGAACGAGGAAGGTTGAATTTAGAGAAAATATATTATATCTTTCGTGGGGGAAGAATAGTAAACCATTTATTAAAAACTACCCCCGGCACACCCTGATGAAATTCGAACCCTGACCTCCAAAATTAAAAAGCCTGTTGTTTTGACAACATGTCCACCAGCTTTTAATATTAAATATTAAACTTACTTCCCTATGGCATTAGGAACTCGATAGCTAATTGCTGTACTTACAAAAGTACGTCACCCATCCTTAGCTTGAGCTAGTTATATCCAGTCCACCTCATTACACCCTATTTTTTGGGGGGGTCCATTTTAATGTTATCCTCCCATCATCGTATAGGTTCTCTCAATGATCTATTCCAATTGTGTTTTCCAGTAAATACTTTGAACACGTTTTCAGTTTTTCATTCACACTGCATGTCCTGCCCACTGTAATCTGCAGGATTTGACTGTCTTGACTATGTCTTGTGGGACTACAGGGCATATAACTCGTCATAATATAACCTCCTCCACTCCTCAGTATCTTAATTCAATAGAATATTAATCTCACATAAAATAAATTGCACATTCCATTCAAATTTTAGGTTATCTATGATAGTAAGAAGTATTATTTAAAAATAATAGTTGGAACCTGAAGAAATTATTATAATCAATAACATAATAATATTATAATATTATAATTGGCGTATAGGTAATACAATAAGCATGATTTTTTATAAATAATTTTTAAAATTTGAGAAACATTTTATTTTACAAGATTACAAAATAAAAATTTGGTCACTACAAAACTATTATATTATTTAAATAAAAAAAATATTAAAATAGAAAAACTACTTGTTCTGCCGTATCATTGAAAATTTACATTTTGTTATATATACTACAGGAAGTCTTTTGATAGCTATTTTAATATTAATTATAAACATTAAAATATTCCTTACTAGGTCGGGTATATTTTTTATTATCCCCGAGTAGTTTCGTAACCATTCACCTCCCCGCTCATAAATCAGTTAAAACATTTATGTTTCATTTTGTTATTGCTTAAACCACCGTGCATGTAAAAAGTAGAGAAAGCTTAATTTCCTAATGTACCTTCTACATTCTCCTTTTCCTTTCCTACGTTCGACCTTTAGACACAGAAAACCGCCGAGCATTATCTTTCATAAATAATCACATCCTTAATTTAACTTTTTAAACAAAAAATGAATACATGCTCTAGGATTTATGAGCACGACCCACCGTACAAAGAATCGCCCTATTTTCTATACCCCACCGTCATTTTAGTGGTGAGAAAGAGCGAGATATATAGTTAAAGAAGATGGAAAAAAAAACCTCACAAAAATTATTTTCTTGCTTTTGTGTCTAAAAAAAAAATACCTCCTCTAAAATAATAAAAGAAAGTGTATGTATTTAATAACGTAGGTAAGGAAATACATAGCCATGAAGCTACTCTGGTTAGCTTTTTCTTTATACCCAAGTTTAAAAAAAAAATAAGCACTGAAAAAAGACGTTTTCGTAAGAGAAAGTTGGCGCTCACTTAGGCCTGTTTAATTCATCCACACTCTGCAGCAAACGTGGAAAGTTCAAGTGGAAGCAAGAAGTGTTTTCCACTGTCATCCTAAAACTTCCTCTTTAACGCCATTTCTGAAACTTTACTTCATTACCCTTCCGGCTTTACTAACAGAACGCGCCGCGCTTACGTCTCCCTTAACGCGTAAAGAAAATTACTAAAATTTTTAAGTCAACACTTTTTTATGTGTGAATATATAATATATTATAAGGGTTTTCTGTCATGAGTATTTGTTCAAAGAATAAAATTATGTATTCCCTGTTACGGTATCTCTATGTGATATTTATGTATATTTGTTTATACACAATAATTAAAATTTGTATATACATTAGTTTGTGTATACATAGATATGTGTTAATGTGTATATATAATAGTTAGCTCTCAATTTTTTTTTAATTTGTAGTATAAACGTGCACATTCTAGACTGACAAATTATATCAGCACATGACCTGTAATTAAACCTATAACTGGAGCAAACACAACACCCAGCCCCCTTACGTTAATTCATCATCGTGAAGGTCAAACACTCATTTCACCAATCATACGTTTTTGAACATCACAGGAATCGAGGCAAGCACCCTTAGCTTCGTAGGCAGACGCGTTTTCGATTAATATAAGGTGTTAACTTAAACTATTTATTTTTGTAGTATTTAACTTGGACTTTATAAACACCCCGATTATTTAACAATTTTCTTCTTCTTCTTGAGTCAACAAGTTGGTTTAGTGTGATTTATATCCATCCGGTACTGGGCTTGCATACAGCCAATTATCTAGTTAGTGCTGCTTGCACTATCTGGTAGAAATTTCGTGTATTGGGGGATTTCAGGAAGTGTAGTATTTCCCCGTTACCTTCCACACTAGATTTCTATGAGCAAGTATTAAAGGGCCAACCAATTTTGCAGGAAAGGTATTTTCACATACCTACCATGGTACGCCATAATCGAATGGGACCAACACGTCTTTACTTCAAGTTGTGCATCGGAATTTGGTCACTAAAGAAAAATCCGTTTGATTCCAGCTGGGTTTGAACCCACGTGTGTTGGATCGTGAGGTGATCACATTACTCCAAGACCCTGCTGTGGTTCCTTACTGAACACAGTAGAAAATAAGATGGGTTGCAACTTTGTAGGCAGTAAAGGGGGATGGCAAGTTTAATAACCTGCTAGCCCGTATTAAGAAGCATTGTGAGAGTCGCCGACAAACAACAATAGCGTCCTAAAAGCTAGTAAGGGCGGTGGGTTCCTTCCCTTGTCTTGGACCGGGCTAACGGTCCGGGGAACAGTTGGGTTGGTCCATGTTTGAGTCTTGGGAACCAATGGGAGTGTTTTTGTGAGATGTTTGAAAAATTATCAGTTGAGTCGAGTGGGAGATTTTTTAGTTCTTGTCTCGCCGGGCTTAGGCCAAGGATGCTCCCGGATCGACTCTGGGGTAGCATATATTGTAATCATTTAACGATACCTTGCGTTAGCCGCTCGGTTAGTAACCGCGGATCTAATTATTATAATAACAATAATCAGTAGTTATAGTACATCACGGGCAAAGCCGTTGATATTTTAAATCTGTTTACGGCCACTCTCACGCTAACCACGACGCGTAACGGGTATTATAAAGGAACAATAGAAGCCAACTGAGTAATAAATAAAAAACTTAAATACCTAATGTGTTATTATTGTAATATTTTTAATCAACAACGCAGTCACTATACGATCACCACAACAAAAATAGATTGAAGAAATAAACATTCATCCCGTGTTGACCTCATTTTATTTGCGACGCCATTACGATGAGGTGCAGGCTGGCCACGGAAGTGTGTTAGCTGAGGTCCGTTTATGCGCGTAGCAACCCCCTAGGTCGACTATCTGACTACATGACTTGTATTTCGTCCAAACCTATGACATTAGGCTTAATTTAACTAAAGGAATTTTGGGAAGAAGAACATTTTAAAAATAAAAATATACCTTATGTTGTTAACATTAATAACATTTCACTAAAATAATTACATATTTATATAGTTATTAAAAATAACTATCAAAAGTGTCAGCTGAGTATAACGTGACTTGACGTAATAATAGATTAAAGTAGATCCAGTATATTTTATATTTGTCATGTAAAGTTCTGGCTATGAAAGTTGGATAATGCAAAGTCCTAGTATTAACATTTCTACTTTTCGGTTGAAATAAAGAACTCGTACTTTAAATATTAATTATCTTTATTTGCACTAACCAAAGCATGCTCATCATTACTTGTTGTCCAAAACCAAAGATTTATAGAAAACCGATAAACCAAATTGAGTTAAAATCTAATTTTTATATCGTTATTTCTCTAAAAATATATTTATAAAACTCCATGTTGTAAGCCCGTGAGCTCGCTATACTGACCGAGCGGCCACCGCACCGTTAGCGATGATATTACCAACATTTGCGGATAAAAGGGCATATCATATTGTCAGCACAGGTCTTCCAGCCGTTAATATTAGTTTTATAAACCAGAACATTTACTTTTAAGTAGATCCTAATTTATCATCGAGAAGCTGAGTTTGAACCCGTTCTGGACCCATTGCTTCACCGATATACATTGGAAGCGCCTAGGATTGAACTAAGACCTCTGGATCCGTAGTCAGGAACTCTTACAACTAGACCACATCGGTGCTGTATTCATAAAACGTATTTTTTTTATAAAGATCTTTATTTTATAGTTTATTAAGCCCATTAAAATAAATATTTTATCCCAATATCAGACGAAATAATAAATCCAAGTGCTGCTAATATGTGGGGGGTGTTAATGGAAATGCGTATTCATCATTGTGGAGAGAATGTAATAATTAGTGAATATGTGTTTAGAATCACCCCTAAAGAAGCCACAAGGGATTCAAACAGACACTTCATTGTCAACATTGACTATTTGGGATGTAATTCTAAAACCTAGAATTTTCTACGACCAATATGGGTCAACGCTAATTAATATGCAATGGTTTGAATCCCTGATGGGTTCACTGATTTTTTCCTCCACACATGATTTGGACCATGCCTTTCTTACAACTAAGGGATCACTTATCTTACACTACCCTTATCAAACCTAAAAAAAAGTCTATAAAACCCTTGTCGTTATAAACAAGAAGAGTTTGATGTCTAGTTTGCATATCCATTCATTCAAGCACTCATGATCTTCATCAATTTGTATTCTTAATATCTAGGCCCACACTAGTGGGGATATGATGGACGAAAGTGAGGAAATGTAACTAAATTTGCGTGGAGGTAGAGTGGGAAACAATCAAGTAAAGATTAACATCCCCGGCACAACCAGCCGCGATCCAAACCCTGACCTTCCTATCATTCTCAAACCATACTAGATTAGAAATGCACCCTTAATCTCTTCGAAAGATAGGGGTAAGCAATTAAGCAAAAAATGGCACCCTCAGTAAAAACCAGGCAGAAACAAAACCATGAACTTCCCGCTAGTATAAAGCCGTATCATACTAGAAATACACCCAAAATTTCTTAGAGAGAAACTGTGAAATTATTGCGAAAAAAAATAGCATCCCTAATACAACCAGCCAGGAACCGAAGCCTGACATCATCACTAAACTATACTAGATTCGAGATGCACCATAAATCTCTAAGAGGAAGAGTGTGAAAAGAATTAGGAAATATCGCCCTCTGTGAAACCGGCCGGGATTCTAGCCATGACCTTTCTGTCAATAGCACACCACCCTAGACGAGCTTGACGTTTCTGGTTCTACCCCTTCCACCCATCAATTAGTCCCTCTCTAAGCTATCCACCCTTATCACACTCTCTCATAATAATATTAATAGGGACATGTCTGGGTGACGTCAATCTACAGCTCAGTTTGTGGAAATATTAGCCAGTACTAATGTACCGTTGACCTGGAGATGCCCGAGTGTACAAATCATATATACTTTCCACGGAGGCTCTTAACATGTCCCGATGAGATGAGAGGATGGTGATAGTGAATATTACGGGGTAAACTCAATATAGATCTTAAATGTAATTTAAGCACAACTAACCAAACAATGATAATCATGGAGATTATTCACCTTTCGATAAAAATCCCCAAGTACCAGTCATGGATCAAACCTGGGACCTTAGTGTCAGCACACAGGAACTCTAATCACTATACCGTGAGGCCAGATAAACACTCTCATAAAATAGTACTTTATCTTGACTTACCAATGACGGTGAGGTTTATCTGGACTTACCAATGACGGTGAGGTTTATCTGGACTTACCAATGACGGTGAGGTTTATCTGGATCTTACCAATGACGATGAGGTTTATCTGGATCTTACCAATGACGGTGAGGTTTATCTGTACTTACCAATGACGGTGAGGTTTATCTGGACTTACCAATGACGGTGAGGTTTATCTGTACTTACCAATGACGGTGAGGTTTATCTGGATCTTACCAATGACGGTGAGGTTTATATGGACTTACCAATGACGGTGAGGTTTATCTGGAAGTTCCTTGTCGGGGAGTTCTTGAAGTCCACTCTGCAACGATACACCCCCTCATCGTCCAATTGGACAGCCTCTAGGGTCAACCCAGCGGGCTTAGAGCCCGTCACGAAGTAGGCCCTCGGTCCGAAAGCTTGCGAGTCCGACCAGTAGAGCGCTTTGGTGAACGGTCTTCCACGAACGTCGAAACTGTGAACAACAACAGAATAAAGTTGTAAAGTTCCGTGCTCCATCCATACTGGTTATCCGCATTTTAACAACAATAATTACTTAATTATGAGGAAGGTAGGATTCGAAGAAAAGGATACAAAGGGAAGGGGGAATGTCAAATTTTAACTCAAATTGAATTAGGGCTGCCATCTATTATATAATCAGGATACATTTCTGATGAACTTTAGATTATGGTTAAAATAGGTCTCTGTCATATTTAAATTAATTTTATAAAAAAAAGTATTTTCTGGTGTACTTGTAGGGTTTGAGATAAAAAAGTTGTTGTCCTGTAAAATGGTGTGATGTGAGTTTCCGCCTTTTTCCCTTGTACCCCTCAAGTTTATTCGTATTTAGCGTTGATGAGGAATGAGTAAAACATTTTAGAAATAAACCTCGGTACCATCAGCTGGGATTCGAGTCCCGGCCTCACCGACAAGTTTAGTCCACGTGCCCATTGATACATATATTTCAGGTATCATTATCCATCAGCACAACCCGTATATTACCATTGTATGGATAGGTATAGCAAAGGTAGAATTTAAAAGAAGTGCATCTGTATTTTTTTGTGTGAATAAAGGGTTAAAAGCCATAGTAGAATATACCCTCAGTACACCCGGCCGGTATTAGATCTCCCAAGCTTTACATCTGCACTAAAACAGAATAGATGAGCTTAACGTTTAGTCAACGTACACACCGATACTAGTATCCGTGGTCTTACTACCCGTCTGGGCTATCAACATAGTTACATTGATGTGATAGAATAACATTGAGTGAGGCAGAACTTTGAAAAAAAATGTACCCTCGTTGGGGTTTGAGAATATAGGTTGGACTATCCAGGGTAAAACACTTTGAGACACCCAAATTTTACTGTAGCTCCCAATTTCTCACCATTTTACCGGGCAAGATGAGACTGACTTCTTTGCCCACATGCCCACCGTTGTGGGTGGATATGAGAGTTTGCGTTAACGGAAAAATGTGATACGTCAACTATTATAATTTATTTAATGTGATAAAAGTATTATTAATATTATTTACTGCGCAAGAAAACAATATGGAATTTCTATTTTTACGATGATTAGATTTGTGTGCTGTTGTAAAAGCACGTTCTATTTGATCTAGTATATGAGGCTTAAGACTATATTATTTTACTTCAAGTAAAAAAAAACTACAATATGAAGCAGAAAACTTATCTTCATAATGCCATTTTTTGTTTTAAATCTCTCAGATAAGCAAATATATTTTTACTAGACTATTTAGCATGGCATTTATAAACAAAATACTACCATACCAACTGCACTGTTTTACATTTTCTTCTTAATATCCTTATAAAATATAAAGTTTTTAGTCCATAAAATATATTTGCCTTTACCAAAGACCATTGTAAAATAAGAAGTAAATCATGTATTTGATCTATATTTCATGACAGTCAAATTGTGAACAAAGGCAAATTATTGAAATTTAAAACTTCTAAATTTGATATCTATCGTTGATGTTTCAATACAAATAACAATACCAGTTAAGCGTATAATCCGAATAGGTAGTGGGACGCAGTACTAAAGAAGTTATACCAGTTGAGGTCAAGTAGAATTATTTTAGAATTCCTGTCAGAAAAAATATTTTAACTAACATTTTAAACCGAAATATAACTTTATATTTAACAAGATCCTATAATTTTACTTGCTACAAATCAAGGTCTAAAAATGAACATTAAGGCGGCCGTTACTGCAGTGATTAGATGCATTAGATACGCCTAGAAATCACGCGATAATTAACACGTTCAATGCGCACAGGGCCTGGAAGCAAACGTAATGCTGGGCTGGAGCTATTGAGTTCTCCAGGGATGTTGACTGGCCACGGTAAGAAGTGACCAGAGAAGAAAAGGGGGACTCCCTACAAGGAAAATATATAAACTGATTGTGTAGACGACGGCACTAAGTATAAGTTAGAATAAGTTATATTTAAGTCCAAAGCAGTCATATCAAAAGGAAAAAATATTAAATAATGGTATTGATATATAGTAGAAAAAGCTGCTAAAAGGCACAGGTCGAGGTACATTGGTAATGGTCAATAACAAGACAAGTAGTTTTAATAGTAGTATATGTATCTATTCCAGAAAGTCTATATGTGAAATTTTTATATTAATTTTATAGAAGGCATATTGTAATATTAACACAGCAGAAAAAGTCCTGATTTATAGTAAATAAGATGTCAGGACAAATGTATAGGAAAATTGAAAATAAAAATTCTGCTTGCAACGCAAATGAGTGGCATTGTGAATCAAAACTATATTTGTCAAAATATGAGGTTCACGTTTCTGTTTGAGGATCATGGCTTCGTGAGTAATGAGGAAAAGGTACAGAGTGTGTTCACAAAAAGGAAAATACTCGATACGATTTACAAAGGTATGTACTAATTTTTATAGACTTTGTTTGAAGCCATGTTTTAAAAAAATCATAATTATACTTTGTTTTAATATTTTATATGTATTTGTATCTAAAAACAAACCAAATATCCAAGACGCGCATGTGTATTGTGTGCAGATAGTTTACACTTTCGTCACATGGTGCTCATAACAAATAAGTGGTTCTCAAGAAAAAATGACCAATGATACTTAGTATAAATATTTAGCTACCCTAAAAGTGTAAAAAATATACATATAAAAAAAATTGCTGTAACGCAAAAAAACAAACAAAAAAAAAACGCTACCAGAAACGTCTACAGTTACTAGTCAGTCGTTAATGTGTTAATATGAACTTTGCTAGTAAAAAAAGTGTTAAAGGTATCAGCCTATGCCTATTGGTATAGGAACTTAACATTTTAAGTTTTACTATATAAAAAATTAAGTCGAGATAAGTTGATTTCGTGAGAAATATCACCATTCTGATACCATATGTTTAGCCTTCCTAAAAAAAGTTTAATGAGATCTTAATAGAACATTTACCCACTTCAGTGGCTGCATGATCTAACGCGCTACTCTTACGGTAGATTAGACTGCTGATATTGATCGTTGTTCGAATCTCTGATGGGATTAATATTGGATTTTTTTTCAAAATGGTTTTCCATTCTAACTCCACGCAAATGAAGGTACACTTCATATATATATGTTAAGGATTAGGAAGGAACCTGCCTAATCCTTAACCCAGTTATAGTAATTAGAACAGAAGCGATGCGATTCTAAAAAAAAATAACATTCTTTGATAATTAATTATTGAGGATAGCTTTAGGAGTTTTGAAATTTCAAGATTGCCAATTGCCAATGAAATACCAAAGGGTGATTATATGTACAGTACATTCAAGTAGATGGCGTCATTATCATTTAAAAATATAGTAACTAAATAACGTATAAATGAAATACGTATCTTAAGTGCACAGCTATAAATATTAGTGGCCAGGCCTTATAAATGAAGTACTCAATACTGGGAAGCAGGATATATTTCTATTACCATTTTGTTCGGTTTGGACGTACTAATACGCGCCTAGGAGCGGCATCAATAAACATTTGCGAATGAAGCCAGGATATTGCAAGAAGATAGAATGTAATAACCAAAGAAATACTTTTTAAAGCGGTTTCCGAGAGAGTCAAGTGAGGGTTATAAGACTGTAGTGGTGAGTTATGCAATATGCATGACTTCACTACTACACCTCGGGGGCTAATAATGGAGGTTTAAAGGGACGGAAACGGGGACGGAATGAGAAGGGTTTTTGGGGACAAATCAGGAGGGGGTTCAGTAAGTGTGGGGGCTAGGACGGGGTAAGGGGTTAAGGTCAGGGGGTCGGGTAGAGAACTTCGTACAGATGCGCTGTGGGGGTAAAATAAGCGATGGGTCTAACCCCGTACGCGGTCGAGAGTTTAATAACGCGTCCACTTTATCTTTGTGCGACTCTATATGTAGTGTTGGTTGTGAGAATTGGCAACGCCGATGGGAAGTCTTTGGTTTGTTGGTTCCACTTTGAAAAGACGGTTTTAATTTCAAATAACATGAATAACAGATTGTGAATCCAGGTTGGGTGTACTAAAGGTAGTTTTCTCAAAATAGTTTTCCACTCTACATCTACGCAAATGCGGCTACACCTCCTCTAAATTCAACATTCTTCATCCCTAGCTCATTAACGTAATTAGTACATTATGCGTATAGCCTTAATAGATTGTAAGACGTGGTGCTCTCTCTCTCTCTCTCTCTCTCTCTCTATATATATATATATATATATATATTCATTCAGTGTAGTAAAAGTTTAAAATTACATAGTTTTATATATTTTTTATACTTACTATAGTAAATTTGTTTTTATTAAGATTAATAAAGAATATAATTTTTAAGTGTATACAAATCATTTTTAAAGACACAAAAAAAAAATCTTTTAAGTTCAAATTAAATGTATTACTTTCTTTTTTCGCGCCACGCTTTACCACTCGTTAAGACTATCCGTACTTAATTACGCCAATCTAATAGGATAGGCATGAGGCATATAAAATAAATCTAAAATACATATGGTTTAGCATCGGTATTTTTCAATGTTATCAACGGAATTAACTAAAGTTATTCAAAAAAATTAGGGATAAATGATTTTACTTTTAATCTCTTTAAATAAATGTGTTAATATTTAATACCGTAAAACCATATATTATGAATAGATGAATACGTATTAAATTTAACATTTGATTATATAATGTGTTGTTTCAAGGCATAATACATATTTTAAATAGTCTATTAAAATCATGCCCTTTTTTTATAAAAAGCCATTTAGATTACAAAGCTTTTGGTCCACCAACTGACATACACTACTAAAATTATACTTATCTTATCCTAGCAATCTGAGAAATACTTAGTTTGCTAGATCAAAATGGTTGTGATTTTTTTTATATAATAGCATTGAATTCATAGAAAAATGAAGGAAGATTTATAATCTTGTGCTCTTTAAATCAATTTTATCTCAACATATTGTTTTAAAATATTTTCTCTATGTAAAATCGTAATTTTAATTGGCCAATATTAGGAGAAAATTCCAATCTCTTCTCTTAATATAATATGGTAAAATAATAATGACGCTCATTACCGTATTATATTTATGGTTATATTGGAATGACTTGTGTCTAAGGGACCTAGACTCAATTCCAAGTGGAAGTGACTAAGAAATGTTTTATTTGTATCTAATGAGTTAATATAATTATTATTAACTCTGTAGCTGAGTGGATAGTTAACGCATATTATCCTGAATCATTTTACTTTATAGGTCTTATACTGATATAGTATAATATATATTTTTAATGTATTTTCTAATCATCGAATTATTAAATACTTTAACCAGCCTTAGTAAAAGCTGACATTAATAAAACTATAAATAATTATTTCTAAAAGCCATTAAACATGGCAGTTTTGTTATTCTAGTCTCCTATGAATACGTCATAGTAGGAAATTTAATCATGCGTTCTATTGTGTTTCCACCATGCAATTATATTTGTTAAATCTGATTGTATGAGGTCTTATGTTATGCTTTAATATTTGTTTGTTGTTACGTATTTTATCGAAATACGGAAAAACAATTGGGTTGGATAGTAAAATCACAGTAATAAGAGAAAAATACTACGTATATCATACATATTTCAGAATCCAATCTCAGATAAGATTTTGTAAGAAAGATTCTGTTAAGGGTAGCATTTGAATTTTTAAACAGACCGAGAGTTACTTAAAACAACAAATTACAACTATCCATAAGCCTTTAAATAACAGATCTTTCCAATACGATAAGTAGTTTCAATTAGCACTAGGGTGACCTGGTGGTCTATGGGTAAGGTGTCGGACTTCTTTTCTGGTGGTCTGGGGTTCAATCCTCGATCCCAGCACAAATCTTATCTGATTGCCAAACCCTTCCTTCCTCTCTGACAAGACGTGTATTAATCACAACTTGAGAATATGTCGAATGCCAGGTTTCCACCGTGGTTCGGATCCCAATTTAAACTGTATGTCCTCCATTTCACCCTACCATTACACATTAACGTAAGTGCATATAGCCAGAACGGCTAGTAAGATGCGGTGCTAATATCAATAACTAGCACTATTTTGGTAAAGCTACAAAACAAATTTGCCAGACAGAAGAGTTTGTAATATAGAAAAGCTTTGTATTAATGAAAATTTTTGTATTTAGATAATATGATTGGTCTTGGTTATAGCCAAAACGGTTTAGTGTATCTTGTTTTAGTTAAAAGACATATTTTATTTTATTATTCCTTAAGCTGTTATTCTAAATTCCCTATAGCCATAAAGTTAGGGATGACTAAATTATAGCTATGTTAAAATTTGATAATTTTCGAATATTAATTTGAGTGATTGGTTCAAAATGAGAATAAGAAAAAGAATTGCATGATACATAACACTCTACAGTGGGTTTTTTTTCGGGCAAAACAATTGCATAATTTAAGATAATAAGTAATATTAAATTTTAATCAACAAAGTTGATGAAGTTCTCTGAACAATCAGTTCTATATTCCAAACATGATTACTTGTGGATATGGATAGAACGGTGATTCTCTACTGGAGTTAAAATTTCACTGTGTAGTCAGTGCTATATTCCTGGTCAAACCGCATCCTTCAGTGACCTGTTCAAACAAAGTGGAGCCAAATTAGAAAGTGCCTTTCAGACTACTGTTGATTTTACCCAAGTGAAGCGTAAAATTACTCGTCTGTTATTGTTAGTTTAAATGTATTTTAGTATGTTACTAAAAACACAAACTATCCAATCTTTAATCTATTAAATTTAGTCCAACTCGCTCCCAAGTACGTCTGTACTCATTCTCTGGCGAAAGGTAATGTTTGTTGAACTTGAGTGTTATTCTAAGAGTTAGAAATAGGTTCAAGTGGGACAAACTTAGTATCACATGGAAGGAAAGTGTGCAGAATGTAAAGTCATCTAGTAGAAGGGTTGGAGGTGGAGCAAAGGAAGTTTCTCTAAATTTAACCTGATTTGTCTCATCCTAGCCTCTAGGGGTTGAATTTAATTTGTCTTCCGAGAAACGGACGGGAGGAATACAATAGAAAGGGCGATAGATAAAACTCAGGGAATGGAGCTTGTTTTGTCTTTTCTAGTCTCGGCGGTTTATCTCGTCTTAGTATAGCCTGGCTTGTTTAGTTTCTGAAATCAACGTTTAAAGAAGAACATTTAATATAACATATTTAACTATTAGCATTTTTTCTATTAAATGTGTTCATAAAAATAGTTAATTAAGGCTGGGATGTAAGTAAGTTCAAGTTAAGGCTATTATTTTTTCACTCTTTATAACCTTACAAAAAACTTTCACCAAACTAAATGAAATATTTGCTAATAAGATAGGTTAAGTTTATATATATATATGTTTAGTAATTTCAATAGTTCTTCATTATTTGCTATGGATATTGTGGAAATTGAACACGTATTTTTATTAAAAGTTTTTAATTGAATTCAGCTAGATTGATGACAAATTTCAATAATATTGTTGAGATTTATATGCGAAGAGAATTAATCTAAATTGATTTATTGAATACACTTTTTATTAAATTTGAACTTAAAAGGAATTTTTTTTACATAGACTGAAAACATTTTGACCTAAACTCATATTCTATTCCCCCTCTCCCATACACACACCTTAAATAAATAAAAGGCCCAACCAAATCATTTAGCTTCCAGCTGAAGATGGAAATAAGTTTAATAATTTTTCTTAACTATCAACGTTATAATTATATAGTTCAACACTTTTGTACAGAATGTTTAACCTTACCAGGTGGATGTAAGGAAAAGTGCAACTACAAAAAAACAAAAACAAAAAAAAAACTTGATCTTCCCTTTTTTCTAGTACGACAATATTTATGAGAGTTTAAAGGTAACTCAAGTAACTAGCCAAAACATTTTACTTGATGACATGAAACCCCTGGGAATATATTTTGTTTACAATTTAAAGTTTTAATTTTCTCACTCTCTGCTTGGTGACGTGTGGAGTTCATCATGAATACCAATGAATAAGGGAGGATTATATAGTAAAAAATGTATATATATTCTGACTACAATTCCATGTTTAAAAAGAATGTAAATCCTCCATAAGACATTGAGATGAACCTGTTACACAAAAGCCAACACCTTTAATTATTTGATAATTAGATCACTTTTTTATACTGTACATTCTTATTATAAAGCAAAAGATTAGAATCGATTTAACTTATTCACAAAAAGTAGAATCATTGTACCTTAATAGAATAAAATCATCATAATATAAAATATTACTAGGACTTCCATGTAAAAGATTGAAAAATACATTATTCTGAATGGATCCTAGCCTCATAATTAGACAAGTCCAGGTAAAACTATGTTCAGCCTAATTGTATTATTGTTCTATTTTTTTAAATCTCAAATGACCACTCGTTTGTTCCAATATTTTTTTAAAAAACAAAACTCTCTCAAACAGAAACCTTAATTCTTGAGTCGTGTGATACCCTCTTTAAGTTATTTCTTGGAAATACCTTTTGTCCCACTGTTACCAACAAGTGTTTTAACAACCCTGCAACAATACCCGGGGCTGCAAGAAACAGTTTGTACAAATTGAGCGCTGTAATTAACACTGCCACTTTACTTGTATCATACCAATTAGAAAAAGGCTTCCTCGGCTTTTACAAGCGCTATAATTACATCCTACGTGCTGTATTCTTCTAATTATTTTTTTTTCCCTACGTTATTTTCTCAAGGCGTAAAGGTGATACTTGTATTGTTCAAAGCTCATAATTGTTTTAAAAACATTGCCTTGTTAAAATAAAATATAATTGTTAAATATTTATGTACAAAATCTGTTTATTAAAATAAGTATCTATTATTTAAAAAGTTAGCTAAAAGAGGTTTTTTCACTAATAAAGTTTGACAGAAAAGAGCGACAATTACATTGGTTCCCTTTATTAATTCCTAAACGAGATTTGGTGTAATTTTCTTTTGACACAAATAGAGAATATCACTTACTGAGTATCAACCCCATTTTAATTTGAAGAAATATCAACAAAAATGGCACATTTTAATATTTGTATTGTTGTTACATAATTATGAAGAAATCAAGAATGCCTTTCAATCTTATGAAGTTAGGATTCAATGTCATCAGCTTAGCAAAAAGAAGAGATTCAAAACTTTTTCTAGGGGACTTCAGCAAAGGTCATTTGCTTATCCAGAAATAGGTAATTTTAAAAGGGCACTGAGGTATATCAGGAACAAAAATGTTTGAGTAGCAATAATTAACTTAGTTTTAAAGGCTATTAATATTAAATATAAAGGTTATTTGGAATAGAGCACTAGGCTAAATCATGGTTTAAACTAGGAGTGATAGCCAGCATACATATTTTGGTGATACTGGGGTAGAAATTGTTTGGACAGAACACTAAAAACACACACAAACACATTTTTAAGGACAAGATTTCACTGTCACAGACAGCTTCATTAGATCAAGAGTGTCCATACAAACATACCTAAATAATAACGCCGTTCCCTTACGGGATAAACATGAAACGGTGCATGTAGCTCAAAAAAAGAACAACTCCGTACTTAATCCATCCTCACTTTCTTCACACTTCCTTATTCTTGCATACTCCCTTATCTTCAACAACAACCACACACAGTCATACATGCTATTTTTGTCTTAAAACTCTTATGGTGTGATGGAAAGGGACACGAGGAAAATACAGTATTTTTGCAGTTTTTATGGCGAAATATTTTTGGCCAAAATATATAAAATTTTGTTCCAGTACAAACATATAATTTAAATATCTTCACAGGGTGACCTCAAAATTTCTTGAATATTCGTCAAGGGTGTTCTAGAAATTAATGACAACTTTTTCTCTTGATTAAAAAGTTTGCTGGATAATTCCATCATGCTCTTGACAGCTATTCAATAACTGTTGATATCAACTTGTGAAAGAAATTAAACTCTATGTTTGTCCTGGAGCAATATTTTAATTATTTGGCCAAAAAATGTTTTGCCATAAAACAAAACAAAAAGCTGGTCTTTTCTTACGTTCTCTTCCATCCCACCTTAATGTTTCACTTTAATACATTCGTCCACAACATTCAGCCACGTCTTACATGGCCTACCCTTTCCTTTTTGGTATAACCTACCTTCATATATTTGCTTCTTCACTCGATTGACAATCATCCTCCCAATAGGCCCAAACCAACATAAGAAACTTCTTCCACATTGATCTATTAAATTCCTTTTCACTATAGGTACTGTGTTATTTATCTCACAAGACAGTAAAGAAACTTTAAGGGCTCAATACAAGACGACAAAGCTGCTACAAATGTTAATGCAAAGAATGTGTATAGTTTTTTTTACCCACACTCCACCGATAGCTGTAAGTTAATCTAGGTGATGTAAATATTGTCCAAGATAAGATTCATAGGAGCCAGCAACATTGGCCTTCCTCTTTGAAGAGCCTTAGGTTGCGGTTACGGAACTACAAGCGCATGCAAGCGATTGTTTTGATTTCTACAGTTTTAAATATGTGTGGAAGAGTTTCTAATTTTTACACGCCCCAGCTAGCGCTAGCTGGCACTTGCAGTCTTCCATACCAGCGAGTGAATCGTTCTTCATCTATTGGCTCGTGCTAGTTAAAGCTTGTCAGCAGAGTAGTGGAGATGGATTGTGAGAAATTAATTAGTAAAGTGCAAAAACGACGCTCTTCTATCTTATTAAAGATATAGTAAAATGTATCTGGCATCATCCTATAATAATCAAAAAGCCTTTTTTCGTTTTCTTTAATAATTTTATGCAAATTGTGGAATTACCCCAGTTCACGTCGGTTTTCATTAAGTGGATGCACTGAATGCCTTCGTCGTCGTATGTATCTAGATTTAAAAACAACTACTTTCATATACAGATATCTTTTCACGAATAGACAACTCCATTATATGTTCACTTTCTAAAAAGTCGTGTGATACTGAGCAGCTAAGAACTCGCTCGAGTTCACAACCACACTACAAGCGAGAACAAGTGCAAAAGCGTCAACAAGCTACTATTTCTAAGGGTCGATTACACTGTGCGAGATCACTAGCTACTCGCTGGCTTGTAAACTCGTGCGCGAGTAAGCTTGTTCCAACAATCTGGGCGAGTGTTGATTACACTGAACCACCAAACTCACCCTCCCGCTCAGTAGAGTCGTTTTCCTTTTTCGAGAATAGCTTGGTTAATCGCAATGTCTGGAGTCAGTAATAATATTGTAGACTTTTTACGAATTTATGAACAATATCCGGTTCTGTGGAACATCAAACATCGTGACTATATCAATGTAAATCTTAAAGATGTCATTTTTAAAAAAATGTGTGAAGAGCTTGAAAAAGATGGATTGCATAAGTGGATGAATGAAAAGCAGCTCAAAGCAAAAATTAATATTTTGAAAGACGTCTACCAACAAGAACTAGCTAAGATAGAAAGATGAAAAAAAAAAAAGTGGCCGCGGGACAAAAATACTAGTTTACTAGATTCACTTATTACACAGGACGATTTTACTCGGTGAGTTTACTAACCGTTGCGATTACATTCGGCGAGTTAAATAACAGCGAGTAAGCTCGCCGGTGAGTATCTAGTAATCTCACCCAGTATAATCGACCCTGGGGGTCATCGGTATTAGAAAGTCGTGGGGGAAGTTCGGTAAACATCAAGCTACTATAGTTATTGACTTAAAGTTAGTCGGATGTATGACGATTATTTCAGGGGTATCAACGCCCTGAACAAAGTTAGCAATAATATTACTGACATGTCAATAGAGAAAATAAATATTTAAAGCGAATCTTATTGACTAAATTTAATAATAGAACGTTATTAACATATTATCTAGTGATATTCAACAAAGTTAAAACAAATGTTATCAACAAATTAATGTAGATTACAAAAGTTAATAATATTTTATGGGCATATTCTTTAAATTTGTTAAAAAATAATTGTTAATAGAACGTGCTTTCAGAATTGATACCTCCTACAGCAAAATTACTGTTATTACTAAGAGATAGATATATGTGAAGAAATATTAGAATATAACTTGTATTATATTATTTAACTTTCAATTTATTAACATACAGTTCTATCAACACACAAATTTAAATCAACTTATCCTAAAAAAATACGTAAAGTACTATACACCCAAACCTAGCACCTATATATTTACTAACTAGATTTTAAAATTAATACATAAATTAATAATACAAATATTCGTTAACACCAACTGGAATAGAGCCAAAGATCCATACTTTGAAACTACAACTCCAAACATACAACGAAAAGGCTGGGAGAGGAGCATTTTACTTTTCTTAGTGAATTAAATACATTTTTAAGATTGGCAAGCACCAGTTATACATCCTTGTGTCTGACATCAATAATTAATTTATCGTCGTAACGTAACATTTTAATTTGTACTATCTTTTATTGCGATGCTCAACGCTTAAAATTGCTGATATTAATGTTTAAATTATTCCAACCCAAACTATGATAAAAAAGCGTTGCATATGATTTGAATGTTCATGAGGGCAAATTAATGTCGTTATGTCAAGTTTTTTTTTTCCCCCATAGTTGTCCATCCTCGAAAAACATAAAATGAAACATACGAAAGCGAACCCCATGGGTTATGAATAAAAATGATAGAAAGTAAAAAGCCAGCAATAATAATAAAAGATCTACCACTTCATTCGAAACAACCACTACACGCAGAACGAATTTAACTTTCAAGTCTCAACAAATATAATCCTGTTATCTCATTCGAATGACCACGTCTCTTCTCACTAATGTTGTATGCCTACGATGGAAGGAGGATGTTAAAAAAAAAGGGGAGGAAGGGAGGAAGGATGGTTAAGAGAGTAAGGGGAATGAGTACACGACCGGAAACGGGATCTGCGCATGTACATGATTTATAATGAAAGAAGGGTAGATGGTAGAGGGGTGGAATGCTTCGTACGGAAGTTGTTCCGTGAGCCAAATTGTACATGCTATAATTTCTACGTGACACATAATTGTGTAATTAATAATTAATTTATATTTTTATATACATAATTATTGAGCACTATAGATGTTTAATTAACACTCTAGTGTGGTCTCTAAATAGAAAGGGTTTTGATCCTGTGCCAATGCATTACCCGGCAGTGTAAATATTCAATGACGATGTTGACTATATTCTCGAATGACATGCAGTGGACATTATTGCACTAGACCTAAATTATTTTAGTAGACTTGACCTTCAAAGAAATCTATAAGAAAATGAATTTTCTGTCCAGTGTTTTTCGGTCCATTTCTTTTAGGTCTAATAAAGCTAGAAGCTATAAAATTAAGTGCAGTGAAGTTAAGAAATTTGGTTCAATAGTTTTGACTTTTAAGTCTTATTATTTTAGGTCCACCTACGCATGCCCTCTTTTTTTTTTTTTTTTTAATAGTCTCGTAAAATTAAAGTGACAATATATTAACATCGTGTTTATAGATATTAAATTAAAAACAATATAGTACTTAAGAGTGATCCACATGCTTGGTTTGATGCATGGTTTATGGTGCTACCCTCGCAATAGACTAGACGGTTTATGAAGGGGAAAATGCGGTTCGATCCCGGTTTGGTACACAAAGGGATGTTTTATTCTAAATTGTTTCTCACTCTCCCTCGCAATGCAATTGCGGGTACACTACCTGTTGGGACTTGAGTAATTTCATCCACTCAATATAGCATTTTGTAGACGAACCTTGACAAACAAAAAGATAGACAATGCCTTCTAAATGTTTCACTGTGTTTTGTTTTACTTTGCTTTGTCCTAAAAAACGAATTAAGTATATATGATCTGTGCTATTAATATTATCAAGAATGTAAAAACATTTATGAACAATCTTACCCTGTGTTTAAAATATGTACAATGTATTCAAACCGTTAATAGATATTTTCATACCATTTCCAATACTTCCTCTAAATTAGATCTTTCTCATCCCTAAACCATTAGCTTATTTAATATATACACGTTTAGCCCATATTAGATTCTAAAAAAAAGATTGAGCCAAAGGACATCAGCACTTGTTATTTCGAAAATTCACTTAGTCATATCGGTTGTCACATGGTCTATGGCATCAGTATCACGATAAGCTAAATCACCTATGACGTTACGGTCAAGGTTCAAATCTTATTCACTACTTGGGTTCGTATTACACTTGTGATCTAGCCTAAAAAATTGCATTTAATGAAAACAGATAGCATATTATTACATTAAAGACCTTGGATGCATTTCTATAGCTTTTTTAAATAAGTATAAAAATACTTTAAATATTTAAAAATTAAATAAACATTTAAAAAAATATAAAATCCTATGTGTAAATAAAAGTCAGTATTAAATTAACATCCTTAGTTTATATTAGACTAGATATTTACCCTCTTCAATTCTTTATCACACACACACACACACAAGTGGTCACGCAGACTTAACGCCAGGGTTGTCTAGTCTGGCTCACTTTGACAGAGAGATCCGATTTAAAATCCCGACCAGGTTTATTGAATGTCAATTTTTTTACATGGTTGTTTATAATTATTCCTCCTAAAAAATGAGGATACATTTTCTATAATATTCTAACTTCACCTCTTTGGTGTTATTAAATGCAGATAGCCCCTATTGGGCAGTAAGAAGAGGTGCAAGCAAAAAATCTTCATACTAATTAACAACTAAACGGGTTATTATCCAATACCTTAGCTCAATTAGTAGCCTACCTTCTTAACTAGAGGTGACGTGTTCGATTCCCAGCATGGCCAGATAGAAGCTTACATTTTCGTTTTATGAACTAGAATCCGAGGGGGCTAGGTGGGGCTGGATGTTTTGTTAAGTTTTACATCTAAGTTATTTTATAAATCATGTGATGATATAATTATCAGATTCAGAAAGGGAATATATATTACATACTTCAAATAACAATTAGTGGGATTTTACCAAGCATAGCATAGCGATAGTTTTAACCGTCCTTAAAAACAGTTGTCTAATAATTGAACGTAATCTCCCTATTTTATGCATCATCACAACACTAACGATATGTGCTTAAACGAGTTTACGAGTCGTTAGTGAGTGTCAACAAGCATTGTTCCCACGCTACCAAAGCTAAATACACCAAGTTTCACGAAGTACTTTCATTTAATTAGCTTGAGTCGTATCATTAAAAAGCTAGTAGTTAAAGGGGCGTGGCTCTCTTTTGGGTGCGTTTATTGGCACTTCATTATTATGGTACGTAGTAATGACTGGGGTATTATGGAAACGCTAATCTTTATTGATATAATTATGTCGCCCTTGGTAAATACTGGAATAAATAAAAATAGATTTATCTTATCTATCTATTTACCTTATTTTGGCTAAGCGATATAAAATGTTGAGCTCTGTAAATAATGTTTACTACTTTCAAAATGTAGAGCTGTTAAAGAAATTAGACCATACCTAGCTCCCTTCTTTCAGGATATCAAGGCACTTGGATAGTGTAGCCGACTTGGAAGGCCAATATTCTATTTCAGACTGTTTAATCTAAGAATGAGGTGATGAGGAATTCCTTAATTGTGGATAGGATGGGCAAAGAAAATGATGAAAATGAAGTATGTAGGGGAAAGACCGCAAGGAAGGCTTAGATAGAGATGGGAGTAGCGGATAAGATAAAGCGTGCAAGTGAGAGGAGAAGAATGAAAGCAATATCATTAGGAAAAATTGTGGAAGGATAAATAATATGGAGGTATTTTACTAAATTGACCCGGCCATAAGCTGGATGATTGTTTTAGACACACTTTTTCAAGTCCCTTCTCTTGAATTCACCCGCACCCCAATAATTTTACCGCCATGATAAGCTTATAAAAGCTAATATTCTACACAGCTGTAATAATAAAACGTTCTTGGGCTCAAATACAGCTGATGTCTATGGAGTTTTACTGAGCGATAAAAATTCATAGCACAGTTTCCTTCGGAATGGAGGTAAATCCATCAGTCCCATGTCAATTGTGGCATTTAAAAGAACCTTGGAAGTTTTGTGAAAATCAGAAGCCCTTTCTCTCTCGCTCATAGAAATTCTCATGTGTTGATACAAACAGTACGTTATATAAGTGCACGTTAAATACCTCAAATAAATAAATAAATAAATAATATTTAATTGTAAAAATAGTAGAGGATTTTAAACAACCTATCTAGTTAGCAAACTTTGTCTAACTATAAGGGCTGGATACTAAGCTGTGGGGTCCCGGAGGATGTAAAAATATAGAGGCCCTAACATTAAACCTGGTTTTTTTTATCAACGTTTCAAAAATTTTAATTTAGTATTTAAAAAATATTAAAATCTAAATGTTATTAATAATAGTTAAATAAGAATATATTGTCATCACAACAAATCAGATTTGTTTAGAATAAATCAAATTAGATAAGGCTAAATTTAATTCCAATTTTAGATATAAGCCCAGAAAATAATATCAAAAGAATGAAAATAAAAAAAATAGTAATTTTATGTATATATACTGCAGATGTCAGGAATATAGAAGTTTGAATCTTGGTTAGTTGTTATGAGGGTAGTTTTCTAAAATGGTTTTCCACTCCCCCTCTACGCAAACGCGGTTACACTTCCTACAAATATAACATTGATCACAGCTAATTAGTACATAGGCGTATAAACCAAACTGATGGAAAGAAAATATTCTAAAAATAGTATTAATAAATAATAATAAATAAGTCTGTGGAGGACCCTGTATTTGTAGAGGCCATAATAGGACATCTGCCTCTAACGTCCCACTCCCTCCTTAAATGAAAACATAGCTTAACTTGTGTATTTATACTGTGTTACTATTTTCTAAAATGAAAATAAAAACCAATTATTTGAAACAAATGAACACCAAACTCATATTTAGATATTTAAATGGCTAATTTTTTCTACATTATTCAAAATTATTTTATCATTTTTGAGCTTATAATGTATACCAAAACATATTTAAACATTATTTCATCACGTGCGAAACAAAACGTAGACCATATTTTTACGAATTTAACAACTTTACCTTTTAATTTTCGAATTATGCTCTGTATTATTGATTTAAATGCGAATTAACGACAACAACATTCAAATAAAAAATTATTGTTTCCCCAGTTCGCAATTTAGATGCGCTATGACCAGCAACCAAAGAGAAATATTCAATCAAAGAGAAAATTATGATGTGTTCGGACCAACAAATTAAATATTGATTTATTATTTCTTAGCCAAACATAAATATTTTATAGACTTACAGCCATGCAGCAAATAATGGTTTCCATTGTGATCAAACTAATAATGAAAAACTGAAAATTCTCTGTGAAAATCGAGTCTTGGAGGAAAATTACTATTTTTACCAAAATCCTGTACTATTAACCGTTTCAATGTGTGTTTGTTTGTCAAAATCTGTTAAGTCATTTACTCATAATTTCTATTACTGGAAACGGGCTTATCAAATTATAGAAAAGGTTAGTCTATATTTAAAAAATGTGGCAATACAATTTTATAACCACGTATTATTAGCCATTCAGACTATACTCATGTGCATTGTGCAATAATCACGATTATGTATTAGAAATAAGATAAGTTGAGCTTAGAGGAACTGTACTCTTATTTGCATGAATGAAGAGCCGAAAACTATTTAGGAAAAAACACTCTTAGTAGACCCGACTTAAATTCGAACTCAACTCCCCATCATCGATAGTCCAGTCTATTGCTAGAATTATGCCTTAAACCATTTAATCACAGAGCATGTAATAATAATACTGTAAAGAGTAATATAATACCGATATTATATTGAAATAATGATCAGTGAATTTTCATTTTTAAAATGAAACTTCCTTTGGCATTTTTAATACTGAAGCACTAGTGGGTTTTTTTTAAAAGTTGTTTACTGTATGAGTATAAAAGTATTACTGTCCCAGTTGAGTTAGTGGTTACAACCTCTTCATATTACTCCTAAAATACGAGACATAAATCATAAACAAATAAAATGTATAGCTTAGGTCAATCTTCAGAACGGAATCAGGTTATATAATTTTTATGTGATTTACAACATTAGCTAACATGTTTAATTTGGTATTTATAATTTGATAATCATACAAATTCAAGAAAGGCATATTAAATCAACTTTACTTTAAAAGTAATACTTAAAAACAAACAAAATTGACAATTAATCATAGCTAAAAGAACAAATTATAATTAGTATCATATTCCAACAATTTTTAAAATTATTTAACGCATTTAGTGATTTTTTTAAAAAGTTATAAAATGTATCTTGACTTTATTAGGCAAAATCAGTTTAAGAACATCACATAAGTAGAGATAAATATAATGTCTTTATATACAGTATACACACATGTTTATTCACTACATTTATTTGTCTTGGTTCTGTTTTTTTTACCCCTAAGTTTCCCTCTGTATTCAACCCTAGCAACGCCACTGTAATGTGGGACGTACCATTACGCAACGCTTATTATGCCGTGGACAGAAACATTGAACTATAAAATGAAACGTCGCAACGCCTTCCTACCTCAAACCCCTTCATTCTTTCTAGAGAAATACTCTCATGAATACAGTACAGCTTTTAAACGCTTTGCTTTCTCATTCTTATCGCGAGAAATACGCGAGGCTTACACAAGAGGCCATTTTGGAAAACACCAACGGGAGGAAGCCTTTAAAAACTGATGACATGGTGTTATAGGAGCTACTACTTAAATGTAATCGGGCCATCCTTGACTTTTTGCATTCTCTCACTAATGGTCCATAACAATGGGAAATAAAAAAATAGATTTGTGGTTTTCGGGGACTGTTACTATGGTACTGTATTTTACTGCAGAATTATTACCAGGTGTTAAAGAAACTATAAGGTATATTTTCATAGTACCCTAGGGGACATGATTGCAAAGGGTATTGTCTATTTAAGACATGAAAAGATAATTTTTCAACAGTTAGATAACAAAACTACCAGATATGCATCAGAACTTCGATTATCTGGACTAAATATACCTATGTTAATCAGAATAGTCTAAAATCCAGATAATAGCATCTTATAGAGAATAAACGAGAATTTAACACTTAGAGACTTTATTTAAAATTTAGTAACAAGAAAGAATTGCAACATATGTACTTACAACACATACTAACACAAAATACATATGCATGTACATTTGTGTTTATCATACAAAACAACATGAGAATAACACACCTCAGTGGTAGGGTGGTCTAACGCGTTATTGTCGTGTTGAAATAAACTGCCAAAGACGGGGATATCGGAGTTCAATCCTGGTCGGGTGCACTAAGGGTGTTTTTCCTAAATGGTTTTCTATCCTCCCTCCACGCAAATGAGGGGGAATTTCCTCTAAATTAAGCAAACCTAGTCCTTAACCAATTAGTGTTAATAGCACATAGACGTATTAAGACGTGGTGCTAGAAAAAACATGAAAATAAATTTTCAACATCTTGAAAGCAATAACTACATACCACGCATAAAATTCTGAAAAATTAGGAAGAAGATATTTAAAAAAATATTGTATCCGAATTTAACAAAAGCCACTGCTGCGATACGAATCCGGATAACTGGTCGTCCAGATAACCGACGGTTATATTGTACTTATAAGTACTAATTTTCTTGGTTCTGAGGCTTTTGACGTATTGTCATCTAGTATAAGCGCGTAGATTAATTCATGAAAAATTATTTTCCCATACTTTCCCCAGCACTATTATTCTACTGTTCCAATACAGCACCGGTGGGCACGTAGCTAGAGTCACCAGGTTTTACGGTGACTAGGAGGTTGTAGCTCAAATCCTGGCTGGATATACTGAGGGTGGGTTTTCCCCAACGTCGTTCACGCCAAAAAAAAGCTACATTTTACTCTATATCCCATCCTACTCACACTTACCCAGTTAGAATAAATCTTCAGATGGACCAAATGTGAAGTAAGACGTGCAGCACCAAAATAAATTTCGAAACATTATTTTGTCAATTAAAGAATAATCTACCAAACCAGACGTAATGTCGCATCTTCTAAGTATTCTTCTATTTCAGAGAGCGTGAGCCCTATCTGGACTCTTTGCGAGATGTGGGACAAGTTCAATAGAATTATTATTATAATTATTATTAACACCGCGTCTTACTACCCGTTCGGGTTATACGCACTTACGCTAATGTGTAATGGTAGGGTGATTGTGAGATGAAATGGAGGACCTACAGCTTAACGTGGAATCCGAACCACGGTGGAGGCCTGGCATTCCTCACATTCACAAGTTGTGATTAATACACATCTTGTCAGAGGTGAAGGAAGGTTTTGGCAATCAGATAAATCTGTTCCGGGACCGAGGATTGAACCCCGGACTCTCAGCACAGAAGTCTGACACCATACCCCTAGACCGCTAGGTCACCAAGTTCAATAGAAGATTAAGCTAATGGTCTATGGTTAGTCATAAATATGAACCTTAGTAAAATATTAATAAGAATAAGAAGAAAATTGTTGACAAGTAAATGGTATTAATCACATCCTTTCTCTCCATAATCAAGTCCTATTAGTCTTCTATTTCCCCTATAGCCCGCTCTCTGGAGTACAAATTGGTTGGTGACAGGTCAGAAGAATAGGCTGTGATAGTTTTATGCAGGATGGAAGGAGGTGAGTAGAAAGTAGATTCCTTGGGGTGAAGGGGGGGTAGAGAAGTGGGGTTGGAACCCATCTTTAAGCCCTTCATGTCCCTCTCTTCAACAAGAACCAGCAATCCCCCCCCACCAACCTTCCTTCGAGAGTCGCACGCCCGGCCCTACTCGTCTTTCCTTGAGTGTGATTAATAGCGACAACTAATAGACACTTCAGCCGACTTCATTGTGTCCAAATGACTGCATTAGCTGCTTGTCACTTTCACTGTACAGTGACGTCATTAACAGGTGGGTAGAAGAGAGAAGGGGGGGCAAGTTTCCAATGAGTTGTTTTGGGTTGTCACACGTTTACCAGTCCTTCAACTTCATTGCTTAGAGATAATCTAGGAAAGGAAATAGTAGCCAAGGATTGAAAAGAGTAGCTTTGAATTTATATAAAGTAAGAGTCAAATTGTGTAAGATGTTTTAAGACAGGAAAATATAGTGTGGAATTTAATATTTGTGTTGGTATCCTTGCTTTATAATAATAGAATGAGTAAAAATTCATCCATCCATTTATTATTAGAAATAAGAGCTATTTTAATGGTAATATTTAATTTATCTAAATTTCTAGTGCAAATCTGTTAACTAAATAATATAATAATATGTATAGGCTCATAAATTTAGTTTTTGGAATTTAATTTCTTAGTATACTAAGCAATGCATATTATATTTGTAACAAGAAATATTTTCATCTTTTAAATTTTAGGAATTTAAACCTTTAGTTTCACACGATTGAATACAGTATATTTTTACTTTTTCATATAAATATAAAGTATAATATTTATTAAAATATCGGTTTTGAGATTATGATGAAACTTTACGTTTTATGCGAGATCAAACCCTAAAAAGTGGATTCTACAATTTAGTTTGTCTGCCCCTGGACCTAAATTGGAGATGGTTCAATGGATTTTGTTCAAACTTGATAGTTAAATATTTATTATATAGCTATCCATTGAGACTTTTTTTATTTTGATCCCAACCAATAAATTAAGAGTAATTTACTGATGAGATTTTTTTTTAATTCCAAATTTTCCAAAAATTGCTAGATAATTTTGTTTAAAATGCACATATAATTTAGTGACAACACTCCCCTAATTACGCCGTGGGCGAGTTGTCAGGATGGATTGTGAGGAGTTGTAGGTCAAGTCAAAAAATACTTGATGATTCCGTTTAATATGTAAATCGTATGAGAGTTTAACATGACAAATAAAAATTAATAACTCTTTTCCAGGGAAAAATTGGTTTAAGCTAATTTACTGAAACTGATTAACTAAAGATTTGAAATAGTTATAAAATGAATCTAAGCATTTGGTACAAAATGTGAATATCATAATTCTTTTTACTATATAAATAACTGCTATAGTTTGCTTTTCTTAAAAAATCATTCTATGGTAGCTAAACGATCTTGATAAAATTTGATGGTTTTTTAAATTATCTTTATTGATTTTGTTCAAATTGGGTATCAAGGGACTATTTTACATGGTAAATTATGAATTATATTGATTTTCAAAAATAAATTAATTTAAGGGTGATTTAACTAGGACCAGCTTTAGAAAATTTAAAATCTTTCGAAAAATGGCTTTTAAGATCTTGTTAAATATGGGTGAACGAGAATTATTTTTCATATTCAATAATAAGATAGTTTATTTTAATTTTTACACCATATACATACATACATACCTAATCACGCCATTCCCTTACGTAACTGTGAGTATAGCTCAAAAAATAACTTCATACTTAATCCATCCTCATTAACTTTCTCCACACTTCTCTATTCTTACATACTTTCTTCGTTTCAACAATAACTATACACCGAGCCATACATGCTCTTTAAGTCTTAAAACTCTTAATAATGTTTTTCTTTTTCACACATTCATCTACTAGATTTAGCTAAGCCTTACATAACCTATCACCTCCTTTTGCTCCATACACTCAACCTTCATATATTTGCTTCGTCACTCGATCCATACTCATCCTCTCAACATGCTCAAAACAACGTAAGGTGCTTCTTTCACATTGACCTATTGGACTCTCTTTTAAACCACACTCCTTCAGCACCCATTCATTACTGACCTTGTTCATACGATACTTTCCGTATGCATTTCTTAGCTATCTCAGTCCAACCACATTCACCTTGCTCTTGTGTTTCTCCTGACAAACCCACGCTTCAAAACCATGAATTAACGTTAGCATTAATAAAATTTATATTTTTACAAATATAAATAATTTGAAATTGGCTTACCAATATTTGTTTTTTAAAAGGTGAATTTTACTTTAAATTTTTTGAAAATTTTGGTTTGAATATTTACATAAAGGTTTTTTGTAGTTAATAAGGTGTTTCTTTATTGAAAAAAAATTAATTTGGTTCGAACTATATGAAAAATTTGTACGATTATGCCATTTATATTTCTCCCATATTTAAAATAAACTAATCTTTACAGCATATTTGAAATATATTTGTTACGTCAGGANTTTTACACAAATTAATTTTTGTTTTATTAATTATTAGAAATATGCTTAGTTATTTATGACAGCACTGGTATTTTTTTATTGAACTACAAAAATTTTGTCCAGAAATAACTTTAGTTCATATTTTCTAAAATTAGGATAAGCGTGAATATGTAATATAGAATAAATGTATCTGCATTAAAATGTAAAGAGGTTGGAATTCAGTCCATTATAAGACTAACGTAAAAAATCCTCTCTTAGCTGAATTAAAACATAAACTTTAATGCTATCAGCTCACCTGCTTATTGAAAGCATAATACCTTAGATTTCACTACCACCAGTGAATGTTATAGTGTAGGGAAAAAAATCTGAATTTAATCTAATTTTTTAACCCAGATTATTAACTGATTAATTAATGGAGCTGGAAGGGTTGAGGCGAGAGTTATTAACTTTTGGGTTGAGGGTAGTTTTTCCTAAAGGGCTTACCAACCTCCCTCAACACAAATATATGTATGTTTACTTTATTTTTAGCCTTCTTCTTTCATTCTTTATTAGTTTAACTAGATATGGATATCACAAAGAGGTTTTAAGATAAGATGGATAAAAAATAGATGAATAAATAACTATCAATGGATAATCAGTCAGCCATCTGTTAATAATCCACTTTATGAAAGGTTGGAACCCTAAGGAGATAAAGTGAAATATTTATAATCTTATGGTGACCTGGTGGTCTAGGGGTAAGGTGTCGGACTTCTATGCTGAGGGTCCGGGGTTCAATCCTCGGTCCCGTCGCAGATTTATCGGATTGCCAAACCCTTCCTTCACCTCTGACAAGACGTGTATTAATCACAACTTGTGAATGTGAGGAATGCCAGGCCTCCACCGTGGTTCGGATTCCACGTTAAACTGTAGGTCCTCCATTTCATCTCACAATCACCCTACCATTACACATTAGCGTAAGTGCGTACAACCCNCTACCATTACACATTAGCATAAGTGCGTATAACCCGAATGGGTAGTAAGACGCGGTGCTAATAATAATAATAATAATAATTTATAATCTTCTTTCAAAACTTATTGATAAAGTTCTACACCCCCAACTATCTTGATATTTACTTTAATGTTTTCATCACACTTATTTTGATATAACATGCGGTCCTGACAGCGTTTAATTCACCGTCATCTTCATTCAAAGTGATGTACACAAAACCCACGTTTCGCTGATTCTGCTTTTGGGGAGCAGCGCGTTCATAAATTTTGAAGCGCTGAAAGAGCACAAAGTTTCGTTCTGTTTGAAATGCGAGCGTGTACATACATACGTACATACACACACACACACATACACACACGTACACACACAAACGAAGTATTAGCTTGTGCTAGATTTGAATAGGAAGCATGGTGTGCCTCCATTGAAAAGTTAACTCCATTTAACTTTTATTTTGTTTAAACTTTAGCATTAAACCATCAAAGTATATAATTATTTACTAGTTTGTTTGATTGAAATAATTAAGAACTAAATATATTTTTTAATGATTATTTTAAAATAGAAAGTGCTAAAGGTGAACCAAAATCTTCAAATTATATAAACCTTTATAAAACACTATTCAAATATAATTTTTTTAATTTTCTAAGTTTTAAAAAATGTTTACATATTTTGAATCACGCTAATATTCTAAGGTACAGCAAGGTTAAATTTAGAAGAAATGTCCCCACATTTGCCTGTAGAGAGAGTGAATAAACATTTATAAAAATCTATTTCCACCCGACAGGGCTACGAGCTCCGATATCACCGTCTACAATCCAGTCTATTGCGAGAGTATTGCTTTAGACCAAGCAGCCACCGGAGTAGGTTAACGAAGGTTATTCAATGGTTTAATTAGTGGGGTATGGATGAGGGTGGAAAAGATACTGAAAAAAACACATTGAACAATCGCTTCTATAAATACCACACCTAGTTAAATAGCCCAATTTTGAAACTTTATTGTCACTGATAATCTTGTCCATTACAAGCCTGAAGCTTCGACCGTGTGATCAAGACGACAAGAAGATGTAATTTACCATTTGTAATGATCTCCTAGATATTATATATTTACTATGTTTTAGTAACTTGTCTTATTTTATAATTGTTTTAAATCCCTTTAGTAAAAATGTGCATGGGGCCCGCCAGGGCGCCAACGAATTTCTTTAACGTTTTATGTATTCTGTGTATTGTTTGTACTCGAGAGCCCTTTGGGGCTGGTGCCTACTTTATATATTATTCTATATGATTCCTGTTTAATAATGTACTATATATTAATGTTTACAAGAATAAAATACCTTTCAAACAAATAAACAAAATGTGCATGGTACCTTTTCTCAAAGAAATGTACTTTCGGTATATACCCAACTATCAGTGTGCGTGACTGTGAACCTGAAGGCCAGCGTTCGATCCTAACAGGATATATTAAAGTTTGATTGCACACTTTAACTCTATAAGCGACTGCTAATGCAGACATTCATATTACGCTTTGCAAATATTTTGCTTAGATTAGCGTCTTGGGTCTGTGGGTGAGCTTAGTATTATTGTAACGCCTTAGATTTTGTGATGTCATCTTTTATTTTGTTGGCTAGAAAACCCACTATGACAAAGTTTTTAAACTTCACGTGGTACAAAGTTGGATGTTAGAGTAATTTATAATCGGTCATTTATCTGCTTTTATTAAGTTATTTCAATAAACCACGTACATAATTTTGTTTGATATATTTTAAAAGTTTCCTTTTCTTTTAGAGTGCATACAGGAATTTCTAAATCAAATAGCAATTGCTTTCAAAACACGAGAATAATAAGAAACTTCACACCAGAGTCAACAATGACAATTGAGGGTTGGTAATGAATTAAAGCAACATAAAATATATCTACAGTACATACAAAATAATTAAAAAAATGCTGTTTTCTTTGTTCCACGATATAAAATATTGTAATATACCATGGATTTTATTCTAACACTAAATTAAGAGTAGGGTCACATTCGTCCTTACATAAAAATTCTATAACATATAAACGTCATCAAACTGAACAATACCAAACACAAAAGAAATTGCTATACATGGTGCAGATATAAAATACATGTCTTTGAAATACACTAGAGCCGTGATTATCTGGCCTAAAGTGGTGGCATCCCGGACCGGATAACAGAAAAGCTGAATAATACAGAATCCAAGTTCAAATAATTTTCAGTATGGATTTACCATGGTTTTTTACCTTTCCACAAAAAATTTAACCTTGTTTTAAAATAATCTGCCCCTTTTTCTGATTGAGACGTAGATCAGGAATACATTAATTGTAGGGGGACAGTAAAGATTAAACGAGAAGTAAATTTTAAAATCTTTACTATATATTACTTTAATTTGTAAATGGAACATCGGTTACAAAGGAAGAACAACATTGATATAAACACACGTAAGGAAAGCTTTCACGAACTAAAACAGAGAAAGTCACAGTGTAATTACTTACTGTTAGTCTGCCATGTCTAAATGAGGGTGCATACAGCTCATGTAGCTACGCCTCACGCACACTTCCCTTGACACAGCTTCTGTTTCCAGCCATATCAAAACAGTGCTGCTCTCTACACCTCCCTTGACACAGCTTCTGTTTCCAGCCAAATCAAAACAGTGCTGCTATCTACACCTCCCTTGACACAGCTTCTGTTTCCAGCCATATCAAAACAGTGCTGCTATCTACACCTCCCTTGACACAGCTTCTGTTTCCAGCCATATCAAAACAGTGCTGATATATACACCTCCCTTGACACAGCTTCTGTCTCCAGCCATATCAAAACAATGCTGTTATCTACACCTCCCTTGACACAGCTTCTGTTTCCAGCCATATCAAAACAGTGCTGCTATATACACCTCCCTTGAGACAGCTTCTGTTTCCAGCCATATCAAAACAGTGCTGCTATATACACCTCCCTTAACACAGCTTCTGTTTCCAGCCATATCAAAACAATGCTGTTATCTACACCAACCAAGCGTATGCGACCGCAATTATTGTAATGTATTATAACCCAACCGTGTGCACAGAAGTTCTGATTTACTGTCCCTAATGTAACAGTTGTAAGGCGTTTGCGATCGATTCTTTATTAATTATTATTAGATATGTACCGGTTTGTTTATTTTAGAACGCACTTGTTAACACCAATAATTGGGCTGGATAATCAAAGGCCGGATACTCGCAACTCTAATTTATTTCAATAAAAGATTATTCATTCAACAAAATTCCATTATTTGAGTGAATAAAATTATTCATATGATCCTTACCTTGAGTCTTACTAACCGTCCGGGTTATACGCTCTTAATTACTCCAATAAAGTAGGTATTAGGATTGTAGGATTCAGAAAAATGTTTACGCATTTGCGTTGGGGAAAAGAATAAATTTATTTAAAAAAAAGACACATCAGTGTGTCCGTCCTGTATTTAAACCCTGACCTTTTCATCCTGAGCTAATCATGCTAGATGAACCTGTTATTTAGACCTCATGCCCACTGATGTGTGTATAAATTTTTTTTTATAAATTATAATTTACTCAAGTTTTTATACAAGAGTTAAATCTTTTATTATTTTTAAAATATATATTTAATATTCTAAGAGAAACATTAATTAGAGTCTTATATATTCTATTTATTTTAAAAGGGTAAAGAAAAATAACACAAAGTCATTTATTACTTTTATTCCTTTTACTACTAGGGTTTTAAAACGTTACTATACAAAGGTGGCTATTAGCGTCATATATATCCAACGAATGAAAATATAAAATACAGGAAAATAAGGAAAATAAAAGAAAATATTTGTTTCATGCCGAGAAAGAAACAATGAATCAAGAATGTATTGGGTGGGTAGTCAAATTACTAAATACAAAAGCCGAAATCCCTGTTGAACTTGCTTTGGGACATTTAGATATTATACTCAAATATAAAATATTGAGAAATGTATTCGGTTAGTCAAATATATTTTATAATTTCTCGCATCGCTTTAGAGAGAGACAGTATTGTGATAATAAGAAATTCGAGTTTGATATTTTTATAAATGTCGACGTTTCATGTCTCCCTGAACCCCCCAATAAGAGTTGTTATAGTTATACAATCCATCAATCTATCTGTGTGTCTATATCTCGGCCTAGAACCAAAACCATTTTACCGATTGGGCTAAAACTTGATATCTATAGTTATAATAATATTTCCCAAAGGTATCTATTGAATTTGCTTTCTTACCCTAAAATTAAGGATAGTTTATTTAAGGGTAAAAATAAGAAATATTCCTTTTCTCGAAATCTGCTCTAAAGATTTTGATTAAAATTAAAACCTAGACATTATATATGATTACAAAAAATTTTTTGTGTATCTCCTAATTTCTGTATACAATACTTATACAATATTTTACATAATACCTTTAATTTAGATCACAACTTCATAGCTCGTTGAGATAAGAAATTGCCTATCAATGAAAAATTGTAGGATTATAAATAATAAAATAACTTTTAAAAAATTTATATTTTTCCATGCACGTATCTTACTTGCCTTTGTAACTATTGAAAATAAGATCCTTTATATGAAAGATGTTTTTACAAAAACAATAGTTTCAGATATTTAATCAAATATATATTTTTAAATGGAGGTCTGGGAAGTGGGAATTTGATTTTTATAATCTTCAGTGGACCGGTATGTTTTTTTTTCATTTATGTTTCTGTAACAGTGGACTTTATTTAATTTCTGCTTTTTGGTAATGTGCAATGATATTTTTATCTTAATGTTTCTACAAAAATTTTTGTTTTGTTTTACATAATCTTAAGTGTTTTAAGCAATTATCTCAATTTATAGGTAGAGGAATGAGGAATTCTGTGTGATATACCATACTATTTATTTATATAAGGGCTGGAGTTGATTTACTATACGTACTTTAATGGACATACCACGTGGTCTGAAGCATTTATCTCACAATAGATTGTAGTGAGAGTAAAATTTAGATCAAGGCTAGAAAAACAGCCGGGTATACTAAAGCATGTTTTTATTAAACGCATTTCCACTTAAATTTCAATGCAAATGATTATACGTTTCCTTATGTTCTAACTTCGTCACCCATAACCTAATATATTAATAAAACATGGTAAAAAATCGGGTAATTTATAAGAAACAGAGTGTATAGTTTTAAAAGTTTTATATTATTTTAATCAAAACCAGAAATGAATAATTCCCTATTTTAAATTATACCATACCTCACTCGAATCAATGAGGACTTACTATACCATAAAACATTCTACAACCCACCAATTCACAGCAGGAAATTTAAATTCTCCCCCAATCTCATAAACAAAAACTACAAATTACTACCAATTAGAAGTAGGATAAATAAAAATTGATTTGTTGTCTGGAAGTCTCGGAATGCCCCGATATTGACGTGGTTATGACATTTATGAATCGTCCCAAAATAAATTGTCGGTGCGGTGGCCAAACAGCTATAGCCGTTAGCGAGTAGTCCCGAGGTAAACGTTGTATTCATATTATGTGTGTGACTAGTTATTTTAAGCGGCTATGACAGTACTGTCTATTATTATTTTATGATCGTGTATCAAGAATAGTACACATGGTAACATAAGTTTTGTAAAACAAAACACATATTTTTTTTGTAATCAACATAGACAACTGTCACTCTGGTGGACATATAGATTAAGGCATCACTCTCGCAATAAATTGGACTGCCGGGGATGCAAATATCGGGATTAAAATACTGGTGGTGGGTATTGAGGGGGTATTTTATCTAAATTGTTTTCTACTCTACCTATACACTTAATGAAGGTATATTTCCTCAAAGTTCAAATCTCCTCCTCCTTAACTCATTAGCGCAATTAGTGCATATGCGTATAGCCCGAGCAGGTAGTAAGAAGCTTTGTTAAAAATACAAGAAAAATTTTGATAATATTCTACTAAATTTTAAATATTATTTCATAGATATTAATATTTACTATAATCCATCCACCATAGGAGTGGTAGTAACTGAGAGCTAGCAAAATCTACCAGATATACTCCTGGATATCCAATATCGGCAAGACTATAAGTTGCTTATAGTGATTTTTACTTTCTCTCTATCTTACAGGTAGAGAAAGTATGGTGATCGTCAAAAAAATCGAACTCGAGATTTTGATGAATTTTGACGTTTCATGACTTCCTGAATCCGAAAAAGTGGTTTTTGAATTTCCGTCTGTCTGTCTGTCTGTCTGTCTGTCTGTCTGTCTGTCTGTCTGTACCTCCAACTAGAGCCTAAACTATTTTACCGATTGAGCTGAAACTTGATATCTAGGGTTTTCATAGGGTTGCCCCGAGGGGTTTTTGGAATTGGATATCTACCCCTAAAATTAAGGGTAGTTTACTGAAGGGAAAAAAGAGAAAAAGTCGATTTTCTCAAAATCGGCTCTAACGATTTTGATTAAATTTCATTTATGAACATTAATAAATATTCCAAACAAAATGGCTACTCTCAATATTTCGGCAAAATGGCTTTAAGGGCTCCGGTCTGATGCGTAAATTAACATTTTTTATAATAGCTCCGAAACTATTTGAGATATGAAATTACTTAGCATTACAAATATGTATATATATTTATAATACAAATATTTTATTCGAAACATATTTTTATAAAATCAATAATTTTCAATCTATACGCAATTATATATATATTTTTAGCTTTTTGGACATTAAAGCTTAAGTATTGCGATCGTAAAAAAAACTAACCTGAAATGTTGATGGATTTCGACGTCTCATGACCCCCCGAACCCTAAAAAATAGTCTTTGCAATGCCGTCTGTCTGTGTGTCTATTAAAACTTAAAATTAAGGGTAGTTTACTGAAGGGCAAAAAGAGAAAAAGTCGATTTTCTCAAAATCGGCTCTAACGATTTTGATTAAATTTCATTTATGAACATTAATAAATATTCCAAACAAAATGGCTACTCTCAATATTTCGGCAAAATGGCTTTAAGGGCTCCGGTCTGATGCGTAAATTAACATTTTTTATAATAGCTCCGAAACTATTTGAGATATGAAATTACTTAGCATTACAAATATGTATATATATTTATAATACAAATATTTTATTCGAAACATATTTTTATAAAATCAATAATTTTCAATCTATACGCAATTATATATATATTTTTAGCTTTTTGGACATTAAAGCTTAAGTATTGCGATCGTAAAAAAAACTAACCTGAAATGTTGATGGATGTCGACGTCTCATGACCCCCCGAACCCTAAAAAATAGTCTTTGCAATGCCGTCTGTCTGTGTGTCTATTAAAACTTAAAATTAAGGGTAGTTTACTGAAGGGCAAAAAGAGAAAAAGTCGATTTTCTCAAAATCGGCTCTAACGATTTTGATTAAATTTCATTTATGAACATTAATAAATATTCCAAACAAAATGGCTACTCTCAATATTTCGGCAAAATGGCTTTAAGGGCTCCGGTCTGATGCGTAAATTAACATTTTTTATAATAGCTCCGAAACTATTTGAGATATGAAATTACTTAGCATTACAAATATGTATATATATTTATAATACAGATATTTTATCCGAAACATATTTTTATAAAATCAATAACTTTCAATCTATACGCAATTATATGAATTTTTTTAACTTTTTGGACATTAAAGTTTAAGTATTGCGACCGTAAAAAAAAACTAACCTGAAATGTTGATGGATGTCGACGTCTCATGACCCCCCGAACCCTAAAAAATAGTCTTTGCAATGCCGTCTGTCTGTGTGTCTATAAAAACTTAAAATTAAGGGTAGTTTACTGAAGGGCGAAAAGAGAAAAATTTGGTTTTCTCAAAATCTGCTCAAACGATTTTGATTAAAATTCGTATCTAGGCGTTGATTAAGATTATAAATAAACTGGCTATTTTCATTTTCCTATGAAAATGATTTTTAGGGTACTTTACAGAAGCGTTAATTTCCGTATCTCCACAACTATTGGAGAAACTAAACAACTTATCATTGCAAAATTGTAGGACTATTAGAAATAAAAAACTTTTATTTGACATATATTTTTATAAAAGCAGCAGTTTCTGAGATATTTGCAAATATATTAATACAATTTTGTGAGCTTTAGTTGTAAACATATACTACTTAAGTCTTAACGCAATAATTCTCCAATGCCATAGAGTAATTAAATATAAGTATCTAAAAAAGTATGTTATTTTTCCTTAAATCTCTTAGGAGAAATGTTTGCATAGCAATGATCTATCTCCATTTTAGACTCAATAGTCAATATTTACATTTTTTATTGGTCAAAATGTATAAATGAATAATTAAATATCAATGCGATGACTTGAAGATCTGCAACACCTTATAAAATGTTAAAATTTTAACCAGAAATCGAAATTTTAATACGAAGTGTTGACCCTTGTGGAAGACATTAAACTGTTTGAAATGCTCTTAGGTGGACAAAGATGCGCCTCTTTTCTCATTGATTATATAGCATTGTATATTATTTTATGCGTGCTCTTATGTGGAGTGGTGATGATACAATGTACATTATTCCGTTCAGAAATCTTACGAGTTTATAGAAAGAGAGAGAAAGTCTGTGCGGTGCGCCGTACCATTTATTTTGGGTAACTTTTGTCAATCAAAACTTTCATAACAAACAATTTGTTTTTAACTAATATTTTATTTGAAAACAGTTTATACAGTACATGTTCTACTTGCTCTAAATCACCACACCTCCTATGGTGAATCTATGAGGGGGTACATATCAAATCAATTGACGTGTAAATATATTAACATGATTTAATAATCTATTAAGAATATTCTTTACTACCTAACTAAGACTATAGTTCCCTTATATCCCAACAGGTGTCTTATTTGAAAGTGAAACTTTAAGTTCTTCAGAATGTCACATAGAAAAATAAGCTCATCCAATAAATAATTTTATTTTTCATTGGTACGTCATTATATATGGTTGTTTACAAACTATTATTATTGTTAAGGACGAGGAAAATAAATTTAGTTTGAAAGGAGTATGATAGAACCAAAAATATATATATCACATTAGTAAATAAACTCCTCCCCAGTGTGATAATGTGATATTTGAAACTCGATCATTCCATCATTAGCAGTCCAGTCTAAAGATAATCTTATTCTTCAGATAGAGATACAATCAGTTGAGGCCTTAACCTAAAACAGCACTGGGTTCAATAACAGTCTTCCCAAGTGAAAATTATACATTGCTCGTAAATGTCATGCATTTCAATAATAACATATTTAATAACCACATCGTTGAGCATGCTGACTAAACGTCAAGCTAATCTAGTCTGGTGTGTCGCAGATGGGAAGATTTAAGGTTTGAGTCACATCCGTACGTACTGAGAATATTTTTACTTTTTGGTATTCTACTCTCTTCCACGCAAATATTGGTACAGTTCCTTTTAATTCTAACATTCCAATTCCCATTAATATAAATGTGTGTGTATATTGCTGACAAATATTTTCGCGTCCAAGCATTGGATGTATTTCACAACAATATTTTGAAAAATAATGTTCAAAATAAAGAGGACTGGTATTTGTACTCCACATACTAAGCTGTGGTAAGTCACCGAGACAAAATAACGTGCCACCAAAGCGTTGATTGGATTTATAGATTAATATATTCTCAATAATTTAGTACCTAACGAGATTAGTTTATTGTATGTTTACCGTTCGAGCAGTTTGTTTACGCGCGTACTGAGTAATTACGTGCATGTTTTTGATCGTTCAGGTAAATACCCAGTTCATTTACAGTGACGAGATGTTTTATAAGCCATCTTTTAATCAGTAAAGTGTACTATAATTACTCTGATTACGCTAATGGACACATTTAAACATGTGTGTTGAGGACTAGCTATGAATTTATTAGATAATCAGGATGGTCTGATTTTATTTATGAAGACTGAACAAATATAAATAGCTAGAAATTTAAGATAAAAATGTATTCTTATTATTTATTTAAAATTTAGAGCTATTTTTTTATAAGATTTCTGGAGCTATAGTCAAACCCTTGTAACAATTGTTTTAAGACATTTAAGAATACAAACTAAGAATTAACCCAAAAATGTATAAGTTAAAAAAATATTCTAAGGGGAAGCTGATATTTAAAGAAAGCACAATTTATTTCGACAGTAATTTTTCTATTTTGATGGACTGGTTTTTTATTTTATTATTTTTGAACCGAAGAATTTACTTCCTGAGTACTCAAATTGGAATCCACACATTTTCAAGGCTCAAGCTGCAATATATTATAATGCTAATAAAAGTCCAATGGTGTCTGTATATAAGTATGTATATTTGTATAGAGAATTTTTAGTACTTTTCAATGAGTTAGAAAGGTGAAATTTTTTGAAATTTCAAACTTTAAAAACGGATCAAAATAAAAAAAATTAAAAAAATGTTTATTGGATTTATTTAATCATTTTAATTCATCAACATTTTATTTGCATTTCAAAACGAAAAATATCCTAGAATATAAATTCCAATTTCAAATTTAAAGAGAAATTTCAGATTATAATACTGTGAGTCAATTAAAATTTTATAGGTAGTGTTAAACATATTTACTTAATTTGAGCTTCCATTTACATAGCACGGATAGGTTTTCATATAAACCAATAACTACTCTAATTAAATGACAAATAATACTGGACAGTAACAAAGGACATGACCTTATGAATAAAACTAATGTTTAATGTTGGTGTGTGCGTGTATATGACATATTGGTGCTAATGCTAGAACTACAAAAGCTAAAAGGATTATTTTTTAAGAACCAAGTTCGGGCTTCAGATTATTCGCTTATATACTATTTACACGCTAATTGTTTTAGTGTAGGGAAGTTTATGTAGTAAGTGCCTGAATTTGCGTGGAGGTAGAGTGGAAAATCATGATAGAAAAAATACTCTTAGTACACCCGACCGAGATTCGAACCTCAATCTCTCCATCATCGGTAGTCTAGCCTAAGCCGGCCACAGAAGTGGGTTCCTATGACTTGACACGTGAATACATTAAAAGTAGACCTTTTTTATAAGTCAGATTAGGCTGTATCCATGAAAATAGGGACCTATTTATACTAAAGTAAACATTTCTTCCAGAACAACTCAATTGGTTATGGTTAGTAATATCTTTGATCTCATTATATCCCTTAAAATACTCAAAAGTTTGGACAATACAAAAAACATATTATCATTTGTTATTTACCAATGAACATATAAAATAAGAAATCACATGATCTACGCTTGCATGTTGTTTCTTTATAAAATTACTACATCATATATATAAACAAAAGAGAGATCACATTGTTCCTAAATAAACAATTAATATTTATTTTGCTTCTGGTAGCGTTTCTATTTTAAGAAATATTACAGGTTTATTTTATTTAAAATGAATGTATTTATTTTATCACCTGGGCCGATGGCAACGTGATCAAATTTTTCGACTCATTTAGTTAGGCTTGATGAAAATAAAATTTTCGGGTTCAAGTCTCGGTCGAGTGTACTCAAGATTTTTCTGTCGTTTCCCACTCTCCTTCCAATCCAATTAGGATATATTTCCTTTAAATTCTATATTACTCCTGCCTAGTAATTTGGTGTTATTGTTGTATGTTGATACGTACAGCCCAAAAGGGTTGTGTGACGTGGAAAGGTATACAACTATTTTTCAATTTAATATTATAATTAACGTATATTGCAAACGGGTAGTAAGGTGTGGTGCTAGAAATAATTCACCTTTAACTTAACGTATTAATAAATTATACCTTGTTAATCATGTTTATAGATAATCCACATGTGCTAACTGCCATTTTTAACCAATTTATCCTGAGGACGGATCAATTATTAAATAAACATCTGCTTACATAGCGTGGTGAACCAAGATGACAACTTTTTACTTTCTCGTTCCATTACGTTTCTATAACAATGTATATTATTTTGTTTCACCTATCATATAATCGATATTATTGCAGAGATTGTGTTGTCTATTAAATTCGTTTATTTGTGTACTCTGTTTGTTAAAATACACAGTCAATCTCAGTGGCCTAGGGCTAAAGAACTCTCCTCAAGACCCGAGGTTTTTATGTCTAGACCCAGCCAGGGTCGATGGATTTTTCTTGAGCGATACAGATCCGTAGCACAATTTCCTTTGGAGAGGAAGTAAAACCGTTGGTCTCGTATCGATTGTGAGACATAAAAATACCCTGGGAATTATGTGAAAATAACTTTCCCAACCAAATTGGATGAACGTTTCACACTACCTCATAGAAATTCTCGTGTGTTGATTATAATCACTCGGTTCAGAAAGTGCAGTTAAATATTTCAAATAAATTAATTTGAAAATAAAAATAAATGCATTACACAAGTCTAGGTACTGTTTTCTTTAAATTATGTATTTTTTTAAAATTATTGTTTGCCATAATTGTTCTAAGATTCTTTTTACTTTTCTATTATAATGTTTTGTAAACAGTATTTTCATAAATGGGAATATATAGGTTACCTCTCTATTTCCTATAATAGGTTAATGGTTCCATTATTAGGTTAAGTAGCAAGAAAGTCTTTGTGGGACACCGTGACATTTATTATCAACTGTAATCGTAAACCAATAATTAACATTGTTAAACTATTTCCTTTGCCACAATCTTTTAATTCAAATCTTACACAATCCATAATCTAATCCTTTAGTGTATAAGTTCTCATATAGATGTTCATGAGGACTAAGAATTTAACCCCGTATAGTCTAGTTTTCTGATACCGGGTAGGTTTGAGTTCAAACCTAAGTCAAGTTCCCTCTATGGTATCCCATTTTCCTTCAGCGCAAGTTCAGTTAGATTTACCTAAAAATTCTACTTACCTTACTTTTAAAATAAATTCAATCAAAGGTGTTTTTTTAGTTGTGTCATAAGCATCGGTCATAATTTAACTATTTAACCAAGCATTAAACTAGCGAGATCGGAAAGGGGTCATATCGTGGTATAAAAGACCTTTACTCTTTGTTACAATAATAGAGGCACAATTCCATCTATATCGTAGGAGACGCCTTACCCCCGACGCCTTACCGATACAGACGACCACTTCGGGTCATCGATAGTACTGGTACTTGGAAGGCATCGTTGGAGCTCAGGGTCCCTGGATCGATTTCCGTAGAGACACCACGCACTAGCAGTTAACTTGATCGATCTAAGTATTAACAAGTTAGGCCAGTTCTTCCACGCGCATGGGCCTACATTCATCTTGTGACCAATAACACATTTTGATTAATTTTTTAGTGTCTCCTATTAAACCAAAATTCGTAAGCCTACATATTATTTTGAACCCACACAACTACCTTGAGGGGGGGGGGTAGTGTCGCTAACGTTATTACTAAAAAAAATTACATCAAGAGCCTTTGTTTATTCCGAAACATAATATATATTTATATATTATGTAGACTTTATTTAAGAATTATTTGTAAAGCCACGATTTCTGTTTTCTAGTTATTTGAACGCTTCTAGAAATCTCTTAGGTAAATTTGTAAAAATAATATAAAATGTTTTTTAATATAAAATACAATTGAGTTGAGTATAAAAATCAATCCTTCTGATCATTATCAGATCAAAGGGATCAGACATACACAGCCACTGTCTGTAATGTGTGTATATGTGTGTATGTCTATGAAGGTATATGTATTTTTCTATTTGGGTGTGTAATTCGTATGTGATGTGTGTATATGTGTTTATAAATGTATATGTATATGTGTGAATAAGTGTTTAGGAATGTGCATGTGTAGTTAAATGTCTGTGGTAATGTATGTTTTTATGTTGTATCAATATCTGTGTATATGTGTGTTGTGTATGTGTGTACGTGTATTTGCGTATGTTGTGTCAATCTGTACGTGTATGTGTGGATTTGTGTTTAACAGTCCGTCTATGAAAGTATGTATTACATATGTGTGCATGTATGTGTTTATAAGTGTGTGTGTTTCCACACAATTGCTACTTGACATTGCGAATTTCCACAACGATCGAATCAAACTGTTGCATATTTCACTTCCGTCCCAAATTTGACCCTGTTTTGTACGTCTCCCGGTGAGAGAGCACCCACACACACACACACATACTCTCTCTCAATCCGCGTGTACACGAGGCGAGAGGGCTAGTCGCCAGGCAGGAGCAGCCCGTGGACGTTGTTGCACGGTCATTAATATCAGGCGACAGTTGCCCAAGTCCTGTTGGACCTAACGCGGCCACGTGATCTGAATTCCGTTTGGAGCAGGAGGGGTATGTGTAGATGCATCCTTCTCTCTCTGTCTCTGAGTAATACCTACTCCTACCTCCCCCCCACCCCTTTACAATCACGTTCTCTCTCTCTCTCTCTCTCTCTCTCCTTCTCGCTGCCATTTAGTATCACGTGACTACCGCGCCCTTCCCAAAACTACTGGCACGCCAGTGGCGTCCCTAATAGACACCCTCACCCCACCCCACCACCCTACTTACTGTCGACATGACATCCCTCTATAGACGCTCCTCAATGGTATAGTAACTTGATAGAGAGGATTACAACCTTGGTGACAGACCCATTTCAAATGAGTAAAGTCGATGACCGCTAAACTAGCTTTGTGGTTGGTCCCTTTTGAACTTTGAAACCTACTGATTGAAGTGACTTTTTATTCGGTGGGTGATTTGGTTTATATGTAGTTCATCTGATTTTATCTTCTAAACTGTTGACAAGTTTCTTTAAGGAGGGAATGTAAGGCGGGTGGGTTAGTTGGCATTGTTTTTGCAGTTTTTATAGCGTCAAAACTTTTTTTTCGAAGAGATAATTAAATAAAATATTTCTCAAGTAGAAACATAAAGTTTAATTTTCTTCACATGGTTATTTCAACATCTATTGAATATCTTTCATGATAATAGTGGCATTATATAACAAACTTTTTAATTCAAGAGAAAACGTTGTCAATAAATTCAAGGATATGGATATTCAACAACGGTTGTTATCACTGTAGAGGAAGGAAAAAAAAAAATTAGAGTTTCTATTGGAGTGATATTTTATTTAATCTTGTCAAAAAAAGTTTTGCTATTAAAACTGCAAACATACTGTTCTTGACTCGCATTCTTTACACTCCCACCTAAAGAGCTTATAGGCCCTATAAAACCATTAATAGCTCATAACCTACCAAAGTTATTACAATTAATCCCAACAAGCCGTTTTCTGTAATCCAATTTGTTCTAGAAAAACGTAGACCTGAGACTTGTTAAACTATTTTATAGCATTTTTAGAAATAAAACTGGATTGAAAAAAATCATTATCTTTAACAAAAAATATTATTAAACCATTTCCAATGGCTTATTATAGAATGCAAATTAAACGCTCTTCAATGCGTTATCTGGTTCAATTGTAGTCATTTATCCAATTTTATGGTCAATCGGCTTTGATATGATCTATTGAGTTTATTCACTATTATTGTCCGTATTTTAAGATGTTATTATTAGGACCACGTCTTACTAACCGTTCGGGTTATAAGCATTTACGCTCATGTGTAATAGTAGGGTGATTGTGAGATGAAATAGAGGACCTAAGTTTAACGTGGAATCAGAACCACGATGGAGGCCTAGCACTCCTCACATTCACAAGTTGTGATTGATACACATCTTGTCAGAGGTGAAGGAAGGGTTTGGCAATCAGATAAATCTGTGCCAGGACCGAGGATTGAACCCCGGACCCTCAGCACGGAAGTCTGACACCTTACTTTTAGACCCTCAGGTCACTTACCCGTATTTTAGGTTATAATATAAACGTTATGATATACCCCCAATTTTAAGTAGCATTTTGTGTGTGAGAGTGTGTAGGGGGATTCCGTGTATTTTGGACCAGCGTGTAATTTGAACCAGTACTTATTTCGGAGCAAGCACGAAAGATGGTACCACCTATTGAATGGGGAAGTGATCATTGGGTGTCAAGGACCTGCTACGTCCATTTTTGTTCACTCGAGCGGGAGTATCTGTGCTGGAAGGGTGTTTATTTAATGTGGCGTGATTTTTCTTATTATTTGTGTTCAGTTGCAGAATAGTGCATTGCTTACTTCTACAGTTAGAATCGAATCGAAACGAAATTTTATTTGTTTTTCAATAAAACCTTAAGTTAGATATTTCATAATTATATTTAATTATTTTCAGATACGTAACTCTAAACTTAATAGTTTTACAACATATCGTTTAGTTTGGACCATATGAGTGTGTGTAATTTGGACCACTGTATAAATGGTAATTGGAAAGATGACGATCTGAAATTGTTTTTGGCAGCTGTGGAGGATGGTGTTGGTGTTAATGAGTCGGCCAAGAGGTACAAAATACCTAAAACGATGCTAAAAAGATATATCCGTAGTCAAGTAATCGCCCCTGAAGCTTGAAATGGTCATCCAATGGACTTGCCTACTGCAGTATAAGATGATATTGTCCATCATCTGCTACTTTTGGAAATATATTTTATGGGTAAGCATTCTTATTTTATTATTTACTAAACAGCTGTTCCACTAGTTTGTCTGCTTAATGCAATTAGAGTACTATAACTTTTAAAAAATTCCCAACATTTTACTTTTCTCAACAAGAATTTGGTATGTATATAATATATCCGTATCTGTCTAGAATACAGTGTGCAACCTTTGTTCTTTTTTCCAACCTGACTAGAAAGGGCGTGATGATACTTGCGTTTGAAATAGCAGCGGCAAAAAAATTGCAGACGCGCTCCAACAAGGACAAGCGATCATCTGGCAAGGAATGGTTTGAAGGCCTTATGAAGCGCCACCCTAAGCTGAGCTTAAGACAACCAGAGCTAACCTCTCAGGCTAGGGCTTCTGGTTTCAACAAGGTTGTGGTCTTATTTCATGTAGAAGAGAATATTGTTGATGGACATAAAATTACTGCTGAAACAATATTCAATGTGGATGAAACTTCTCATACAGTTGTGCAACGTCCTTAAAAAAAATCGTGGCCCAGAAGGGCAAGCACCAGGTAGGAGCTATTACTAGTAGTGAACGAGTACAGAACGTGACAGGGGTTCACGGTGTCAGCGCAACAGGTTTCTACGTCCCACCAATGTCAATCGACCCCAGGAAGAGGATGAAGGAATCTCTTTCATTTGGAGCTCCACCGGGAAAAAATCTTCAACTTTTTGGATGAAGGTTTGATGGATGCAGAAGTATTCTGTCATTGGATTGAACCCTTTTTAGCAGTTGTGAAACCTTCAGCTGAAACAAAGGAATTGTTAATCCTGGATGGGCACAGTACCTACACCCAAAATCTAGCTGCCATCAAAGTTGCCCGAAAGCATAGAATCATCATGTTGTCACTAACATCCCATTGTACCCATCGGATGCAGCCTTTAGATGTGTCCTTCTTCAAGCCACTAAGTACATACATGGGATCAGCAATTGGGGACAAAACTAAGGGAGAATCCTGGGAAACGACTAACATCTGAGCACGTGGTGTCCCTCGTCGGTATTGCATTCCCAAGAGCAGCAACTATGGAAATTGCCATCAATGGATTCCGAGCTAGTGGATTGTGGCTAGTGGACTGTCATGTTTTTATCGATGCCGACTTTGCTACAACTACAGTATCAGCCCCAGGTTCTTCAAATGTGACCCAGCATGAAAGTCCAGATTATGTTCCAGCTCAAATAATTATTCTCTTACCTTCAACCAGTGCAGATGGTTCAAGGAGAAAAGGGGTAAAACGTGGTACAGCATCTAGGGTAATCTTGGCTCGAACTCCTCACAAGAAAACGCTGGAAACGTCAAATTCTTCTAAACAAAAAAGCCGTTCGGGAAAACAACAGTCATTGTTGAGATTTCAGGTGCAACAGATGATAGCGAAACTCACTGTCTTGTATGTGGTGAATGTTATGAGGAAAACTGGATTCAATGTGATAGGTGCAAAGGATGGGCACATGAAATCTGCACCGAATTAACAAGTGACTTTTACTATATTTGCAACGATTCTTCCCAATAATGTTCTCACATGTTTTACTAACGTTGTTCTGTAAGCCCCATGTGTTTTATTAATATTGATAAATTTAAAGAACTTTTTTTATATTGAAGTCCAAGATACACGACCAAACGGTCCAAATTACACTGAATGTCTTGACTTTTGGTCAAACTCGGATATTGCTAACACTAGAGCTACATGAAGGTACATTGTTTGATTGTTGAAGGACCACTATTTTATTTTTGCCTATATTCTTTCTTTTTTTGAACACTCTGCCCCAAACACCAAGGTATTATTAGACACTACTAATAATGAACACATAAAATATAAGTAATACTCATTAAAATATCTAAAAAGTTAAAGTATACAGCACCTGTAACTATAGAAAACAAGAATATCGTATGTAAATCTTATCAACAATTATTGACAACTGTGAAACTTTAAATTACAATAATAATTAGTTCGATAAAACAATAAATGATGCACCAGTAATAAACTAAATTCTAGTAGTTCCATGCCAAAAATATAGTAGTGATTAAATAAATGGTAAATTATTAAATTAATTGAAATAAAACATGCGTTTATAGAGGCTATTAAAAATCAATCAGTGATTTTTTCTAAAATAACTGGTCGTTAAGATATCTTCATGTATAAAGTATCATTTTAAAGAGGATAATTAATACTATTTACTAAGATTAAAAAATTTTTTTTTAGTTTTATTGCTTTCCGGGACCTCTTAAGTGGTCCAAATTACTCGGATTTCCTCTACTGTGCTATCTACATATTTAAATAAAGAGGCTTGTGTTAAGGAATATGATATCTTAGATAAAACGTACCCACATTTGCGCAAGGAGAGTGACAAACCTTTTAGGAAAATCCACCCTCACTGCACTCGACCAGAATTTGAAACCGCTGCGTATTATTATCTGTTGGGGCTATACGCAGATGCACTAAATACGCTAGTAAGTTATGGATTATTAAAGTTAAATTTAGAGGAAGTGTGCAGGCATTGGCGTAGAGGAAGAGTGGGAAACCGTTTAGGGGAAAACACTCTCATCACACCCAACCGTGATTCTAGGCCCGATCTGCCTGTCATCGTTAATCTCTTCTTCTACGATAAAGATACCCTAGGGCAGTATCAAACAATCATATAATTAAAAAAAATATATTTGAGAAAATAAATAAGATGTATATATGACGATCCATCAAATACCTTTTGAAAGAGAATGAATTATTTTATAAAATGTTTACTTCATAGAGCATGTCTAGGGTTTTATCGAAGAAAATTATGAAACATGAAAGTTTAATCTTTACATGAAAAGCAATTAAAAATGTAATTATACAGTATGAAAGCACAAACTCCTCGCTTAGGTTATTGCACGAACGTCTTTTTACTTTAATTAACAACGTAAATTTGTTGACTTTTTTTATTTCATAGTTTATTAGTAAATATTGATGAGATGATCAATTTTTGTTATCATTTAATATATTCTACAAACTTTGAATATACTGTAATGTAATGTAATAGCTCATATTTTGTGAAAGGTAGTGTCAAATCTTTAAAAATGATTTTCACAACAGAAACATGACTGTGTAATATCGCCCTTATCGCAATGGACAATCGAAGGGAATGCTTAGAAGCTAGAGCTGTCGACAACTCGTCAAGGAGAACCCTGACTTGATTCTGAGTATAGCGGACGAATATTTTAAAATACGTACGTGACTTTTAATTTTCACTCAAAGAGCGTCTAAGGCCATTAAAATTATTCCTATATTTCCTAGTTTAATTTATTTCCTGATACGATTCATTTGATTATGAAGTGCATGTCAGGTTTTCTAAAGTGTTTTTTGAGGAGCCATCGTAAGATCTTGCTTAGCACTAGGTAATTTAGAACTTATCGTAAAGGTGAAGACTCAACTCAGAATACAGATCGAATGCAATGAAGGACTTTTTCTAATTTAAGAACGGGGATTTTATATTCTCTTTTCGGTTGAATGTTGGTGTGCTTCTCGTGCCGATATTATACTGCTTTTTATTTTGCTACCTGTCTTATTACACTCATGGCTCCACATATTTATACTAATGGAGCAGTGATGAGGAATGTAATATTCTGGAGAGAATCTACCCGCTTTTTAATTTGCTCTCTTTCTTAATATACTTGGGAATATACATATATTTACACTAATGGATTAGAGATGTGGAATGTAAAATGTTGAAGAAAGTCTACCTGCACTTTATTTTGCTCCCTTTCTTACTATACTTGGGAATATAGATACATACTTACACTTAAGGAGTATAAATGAGGAATGTAACATTTGGGAGAAAATCTACCTGTATTTGTGGTAAGAGAGAGCGGGAAAAACCCCTTTAGGGAAAAATATGATTCTTAAACCCGGACAGGATTCTAAACCTAATATTCCCTTCACCAAACCAGATTTTACCAGACTAAAGCTTTTGTCAGATTATTACAGGTGAAAGTATTTTGTTATAGGCCTCTTATTGGAATAGAATATCTTTATTAGAAAAATGAACATATTTTTCTGCTGAATTAGCTTAAATTTATTTAAAAATCTTAATTGGAAATGGGAATCAAGCCCAGGACCTTTGAATTAGTATGCATATGCTCTGACCACTGAGCTAGCCAGGATTCGTCCCGTGACCGGGGCACAGACATGTAAGAAACAGACTCTCAACCTTACGGGGGTTTTGCTGCGCTTATTTTGCCAGCTTGAGTCCTTCACCGCTGGGCTTCGCTAGTGTCACTGCTGAGTGATAATAAGACTAACCACAGCGATCCTAGTGTTGACGGACTCAAGTTGCCAAAAGGAACGCAACAATTTTAACCTGGAAGTTGAATCTCTGGGTATATTATTTGTCTGTGGCCCAGGGTCATTATTCAATGATAGGATGACCTGGTGGTCTAGGGGTAAGGTGTCGGACCTCTGTGCAGGGGGTTCGGGGTTAAATTCTTGGTCCCAGCACAGATTTATCTGATTGCCAAACCCTTCCTTCACCTCTGAAAAGACGTGTATTATTCACAACTTATGAATATGTGGATTGCCAGGCCTCCACCGTGGTCCGGATCCCACGTTAAACTGTAGGTCCTCCATTTCATCTCACAATTACCCTACCATTACACATTAGCGTAAGTGGGTATAATCTGAACAAGTAGTAAGACGCTGTGATAATAATAATAATAATATTAATAATTCAATCACAGTTTAAGGCAGAGCCTGTGATGAATGTGTGTAAATAATGGGTGATCTATCATTGATTCCACAGCCAACTCAGTAGGGCTGTTATGTTGCCAAATGTACTGTCCAAGATTGTAATTAAAGCAAAATTCAATTAATCTCAACACACATATTGCAAATCAATTTAATTACGATGTTGTCCGTATAGAAGGGACAATAATTCAATTAATTCAAACAAGTTTTAAAAAATGACAAATGGATTAATCCTGGATTGTCACTGGTAGATCATTAACGTCCTAAAACAAAACTTCTGGGTTCGATTCCCATGTACAGGTATCATTTTTCAACTATTTCAAGTTAAATGAATTGTTGTCTCCTTAATACGAACATTCTCGTAACTGAAATTGTTTACGGTACACTTTTGTTTGTTATTACAGTAGAACGTCGATAATTCGGACGTCAAAAATCCGGATCGTCGATAGTATGGATTATCAAGTAAAAAATTATATTTATTAAAATAACCAAACGGGTATTAATCTCAGAGATATGGCTACCTAAAAGTGAACCTTAAACACTATTTATTAAAATAACCACACGGGTATTAATATCAGAGATATGGCTACCTAAAGGTGCACTTTAAACACTATTTATTAAAATAACCACACGGGTAATTAATATCAGAGATATGGCCACCTAAAAGCGAACCTTAAACACTATTTAAAAAAAGCAAAATTGTTACGTTGTTAGGTTTTTGGCTTATTATACTCCTTCAGAATTTATTATATTTAGCAACCAAAATACAATGTTTAAGTTCTTTATCAAATAAAGTGAAAATATTTCTACCTTAGCAATGAGTTTTCATAAGTATCCCGTTTATGCTTATTTTTTTGTAATAGGTACTTTTTACCTGGACTAGGTAAGTCCATATTAGTCCAAATTATCGACGCTTAAAATTTCAGTATTATTTTATTTAGAGAAAAAAAACTCCCTGGCGTCAGCTCACAATCGAGCCATACTGACGGAGTGACTGCCGTCTGTTGACGAAGATAGTGTAAACCTCTTAGGATATAGGACGTCATGTGGTCAGCACAGCGAATACATCAGCCGTCTCAGTCCGTTTATTATTTTATTCAAGTAACTGCTCATTGGTCCTCACGAGGCTGAGTTTATCCCCGTTCCAGGCCTCCTGCTTCACAGAAAAATCTCGAAGAACCGGGGGTTGAACCCAAGGCCTTTGTAGCTGTAGACAGGAGCTCTGACCACTATACCATGGTACTAATATAGGCTATTAATAATAGATTTCAAAAATACTAAGTGCAGATCATTTGATTTGACGTAAGAATAACTTTAAAGCTTTTTAGTAATTTTTTTAAATCTCACATTGTTTTTTTCCTATCTGAACCTGACAATATAATTACTATACTGATAGAAGTTACCTTATGTTTTGGGCCAACACTAAGAACTCATCTTCAAGACAAACTATAATTTATATTATGCATTGTAGACCTAATCAGGGTGAGTATAAATAGACATTTATTTTTCAATAACGTTGTCTTAATACTCGTTGAGGTCATACACATCTAAATTAATAGAAGTCTAATGGTGGCAGAATAATACATTAAGTACTACGTATATATTTGCAGAGAACTTTTAGTGTGTACTTCTCAATTAGATGGAGTGTTGAAAATTGGTGAAATTTTAGAGAAGCCACTCAAGAGTTACTCAAATTTGTCATACTTTAAAACTGATAAGAAATAAAAATGTATTAAAATAAAAATGTCATTTTTTAAATCATTTTAATTCATCGATATTTTATTTTGATTTCTAAAGCAGGAATAAACTAGAATATAAATTCCAATCTCAAATACAAAGATAAATTGCATATTTTAATACGGTGACCTGGCTTTAGTGGTTTGGTTGATTAGTATTTATATTAGTTTGCAAAAATTGTTTCTTTGGTGCAATGAAAATATTATAGGGGTAACTTTAAACATATTTATTTAATTTGAGCTTATATTTACACAGACTAAATATGTATTCACATAAACTGATCACTACTCTAATTAAAAGACAGATAACAATGCAGAGTAAGAAATGACATAGCCTTATAAATAAAATTACCGTTTGCATGTTGGTTTGTGTGTGTGTATGTTACTTAACAGGCCGTATAAAAAGGAGCCCGCCCAGCAGTGACAAAGTTGGATGTATATATCTTATACATGCAACCATTTTAAGGGGTTAGTCTTAAGGGAATGTGTGTTTCAAACACATAATCGATTTGTCCCTTGTAGATCATGACAACGCTTTTATTTTGAGAGGGAGGCAGTAACCAGTTAAACTAGTATTATCAATGACTATTAATGAGTCACAAGATCAAACCTTGGATATAGTTGGTATTTATCTGCCCAAGTCAGTTTTTATTCATGATCAATTCTACTTAGCATTTTCCAGTCCGCAAAGTTCAATGGTCTTAAGGGTTAAAGTCATTGAAGGATTAAATTAGGGAATAATGATATCGAATAATTCTTCAGTATTCACAAAAAACATTAAATATGTATGCATATATATATATATAAGGAATTTTGTAATTTATATATAAAAAGTAAAATTAAACTATAAATTTCTTACCCTAGCCATTCTTACTTAATGTAATTGAGTGACAAATATATATTATAAACAAGCTAGCACAACCTAATAAAACCTAACCTTTCATGCATCTACAAATTGAAGGTTAAGTTCTGTTAGGTTGTGTAGAATTGACACCAACCTATCATAGACAGGCTAAAAAAAACTATTAAGTTAGATTATGTTAACTACTCTAGTGGGGTAGGGATGAGGTTTAAAGCATTTTAGAGTTACTGTTCATTCACACTTTCGCCGAAAAACTAGCGCAGAACGGAAACGTGGTCACGTGACGAGCTCAAAGCCAATCACAGGATTTCCACACCATTGTTGCGAGAAACACATCTTTATTTCGTCTGCTCTGTCTGGGGTGTCCTGGACAAGATAACCAATCAAATCTCAGAACCAACCATATCAAATCAATGCGCATGCGCATTTGACAACGCATGCGCTCTACAGCCAGGAGAAAGCAGACAGCTTTGATGGCACTTTGTGAGAAGATTTGAAATAACCCATTAATGTAAAGCGTGTGTATCGATGTATTGGATTATGCCACGACACAACGTTATGATTTGAAAACAACCATCGAGTTACAGATCTAAAAAATATATATATCTACTAGAAAATAAAATATGTTGATAGTCAGATGTTTTAAGCTAGCGTTGCAATGCATCATTGGTCAACATACAGCGTGTGAATCACTGAGGCAGATTCTGCTTTCTACTTTCGGTGAACGTGTGAATCAAGCTTTAATCTACCCACTTCTGCTTGGAAGAAGAGTTGCTAACCATTTAGGGAAATACACCTTTGTAAACCAGACGATGTTTCAAATCCTCATCTTCCCGTCATCAGCAGAACATTTTGATTAATTAAATATATCATCAAAGTGAAAAGATGTATAGTTTATACTAGCAAGCCTTTTCTTTTCCTTAAAAAATGTGTAAGGAATGTTGAGTTATTTTTTTACAGAAAATATAAAGGTTTTAAAATATGTACACATTCAATCACAAAAAGTGGCCACTATTTAATAAGAAATTGTGAACGGGAGTTTGAAGAACATTAATCAAAACATGTTAAATATGTTGCAGAAATCTAAAGGAAAGAACTTTTTGGTAACTATAAGACAAAATTCATATTTCTACAAGACCTCGGACACCTAGAAGTTCCCTTAGGAAAGGGGAACGAAAGGGTACCCCATAGGCTACTTTAGGTGATGCCTGCAAGTTTTGGATAGCGATTGTTGTGGCCTCCAGGGGGTTGAACTCTTAGGGAGAAGCTGGGGAGGGGTGACTGGGGGATGAAGAGTGACCATGTGAGACCAAGGGTGAAATGTTGCTCTTTCCCTTACACCCCAAACCCCCTCACAAACCCTATCCTCCCATCCTTTTTTTTTCTTCTAACTTCTCTACACGACATTGACGTCACCCCTTCCCAGTCTTGTGGGAGATTTAGGGTTTTACCCAGGGACAGTAAACTGCTAACAACAGCCCTGTTGCCGACGGTGCAAAAAGGGGGTTGTGAAAGACGAAGGAGAAATTGGTCTAGAATTGCTTTAGTCTCGTGGGGAACTGTGGCCTTAAGGAAGGGGGAGGGAAGGAGTGGGGAGGTTTTGGAAAACTTACCCAGAAGGTTTAGTTGTCTTATTGTAACTTTTGGGGGGTATCTTAATACGAGTGGAACCTTCGTTGAACTTTGACCTAAATTGTTCTTCTCTTTTCTTGAAACAATAACGTCGCAATCTAGCTTTTCTCTGTTATACTCAGTGAACCAGTTTAAAATAACTACCAATCTCTTTAATTTAGTGAAAATACAAATCCCATAACGATGCTTATATATTTTTTTTACAATGAAGCGTTTTAGACTTAATTGATTTAATAACTTAATGGAAACACAAAATTCTTTTTTGTTTGTTTGTTTCATAACGAGGATCAAGTATCTTAAAGTTATACCTTTTAGTCACCGTATTTTACTACTAGCTCCAAATACACGTATTTAAATTACACTTATTAGGTAAGGACGAGTAATTTAAAATCTAGACGAAGCGTACCGGAACTTTAGTGAAGATAAAGTGGAAAACAATTTTATAGAATACACACAAAATATTCTCGGCTTAGATTAAAGCTCTGAACTTCTTGGTAAAGTTAAACCAAAAAAGACGAAAGTGAAATTTAGTCAGCTTTGCCAGCTGATGTGTTTAGAGCTATACTTACTGTCCTTAAACCTTTGAACTACCCATAAGAATGTTCACGCGAACTAAACACTAAGCCACTCGCTGCTGGCTTGTCACTATTGTGGAAATAAGGGTAAAAATCCAAGTAGTTTTCTCCTAAATTGTTTCCACCTTTTTCGTTATCCAAGGTTATCCCATTTGTATATAAATACGAATAGTTGAGCTGGGTAGTAATACGAGGTTAAATAAATCAAAAATTATTAATGCTAACTTTTCGTGGTATTCAATGATTATGATCACATTTCTTCAAACTTATCGATGATCTTTAAAATCCTGAAAGGAATTTATACTAATCTTTGTAGTGAGATGTTTTAATTTCAATGACCTCTAAAATATTTTCTTATTTTAGAGCATTTATATGAAATATTGATTTGCTCACGATATATATATAAATACACATTAACAGTTCTGGAGTCCAACCGAATTCATTTAAACATAACAATTTTTTTTAGCACTGTGTCTTACTACCCTTTCGGGCTGTACTCTCATAACAAATTAAAGATGCAATTGATCCATATTGGCTTTTTTCCTTTTTATATTAGGATAAACTATTTTAATCGTTTTTAAAAAAATGGATCTTTATATTATGATGAATATTTACCCCAAAAAAGTCTATTCTACAACTCTGTCCATTCCCATGTTTGTCTGGCTGGCTGTTCCTGGCTAATAATCCAAAACCTTTGTATGGATTTTGTTCAAACCTGGTATTTAGATAGTATAGGACTATACTTCAGGATATTTTTGATTTTGACTTTAGCCCTCAAATTAAAGGTAGTTTATCAATGAGCGATATTTTTTAATTCTAAACATTTATACAAATAAGCTAATGGTTTTTTATTCATCATAGGTATCTAGAGCGTTGTAGACCTCTCAAATAACACAATACAGATGGTTTTGGGGTAAAAATTTGTAAAAGGGTAGTTTATTGATGAGTGATTTTCGAAAATACGAATTATTTTAAGCATGGCTAAAATGATTTTTGTTTAAAATGTATATTTGGTGAGTGTTTGACAGGACACATTAATCTGTATCCATGTTTTTTGGGGTAAAAATTCGTTTGAGGGTAGTTTCCAAATTTTTTTTTTGAGTTGATAATTTAAAAAAATGTTCTTTTGATTTGATTTAAAGTCTTAAGTTTTTAAATTTAATATTTAAATAGGCCTATGTTATTATTTAAAACAAAATTTAAGTAGTTAATAAATCGCAGACTTTAATAAAATTTGAATTTTCTCGAAAAAATTACACCCGGTTTTTTTTTATTTCAAATTGTATCGGTGGACTTTTCTACCTGATAAATAATAATAACACTTTAATTTTCTAAAATAATTAACATAAGTACAAATTAGTTTATTCACGACCAGTTTTAGAAAGTTTGAAATTTTTCCAAATTGGCTTTGAAGATTGAGTTAAAATGGGTATTTATTTATCTGGGAATAATTTTTCAAGACAAATAAGAATACTTTTATATTTTTACAAAATTAAAATATGTTTAGGTGGTTTTATAAATAGCTAAATATGAAATTTGTTTAAATTATTTAAACAGTTTAATTTAAAAAGTATATTTATACATTTTTATTGTGATCAATGTTATGATGTGTTTGTTTTTATGAGGAAAACTTACTTAAGGGTAGGTTACTTACAATTCATTTTTGAAAATTTTCTTTGGGGGTATAATACACAATATAAAAAAAGCTAGTGTAATCGTATCGTGCCATCACTTTTATAGCAAAACCATCCAAATCTAAACTTAATAATATCAACCAATTTAGAATTTGAAATGTGTTACATTCTATTTGCAGTTTAACTCTTATGTTATGTTTTTATTTTAATAAATACAGAAATTGGTAATAACTTACTTGCCAATTATTTAAATGTAACAGGCACAAAATTTAGGGAGATGGTCGAGTTTTGCAGACCTAAATTATTTATACATGTTTCATTTACTTTAATTGGATTTACTTTGCTGAGAATAAAAGCTATTAATTTATTCCCATGACATGTTATACATGATGTTAATTAATACGGTACTCTTTTTTAATATCTAAAAAAAGTAGATATACATTTTAAAATTATATCATACATATTAGTTATCCAAATCATTCATCTCGTATTTGAAAACACAACCATATTTAGTATATTTTGTATATTTTTATGACAATTACCTTTTCATAAGAATAAAACCATATTAGTAAATAATGCATCTCCCATAATTTGTCATAATTAATTTTTGCACGCTATATAATTAGAAAATAAATGCATGCAATGATGTTTTAAATATTACTAAATCAGTTTTTTCATATTTCAAAAGAAAGATCAGGTTAATTTGATTTTAAAATCTGTCCTTCTGTCAATTCAAATGTTATTCTGTTTAAGCAAAAAAAAAAGTTAAAATAAAATTGAAATTCACATAACAAGTAGCATTACACACCTGCCTCGGTGGCGTAGTTGGCTAACACGCTAGTCGTGTTGAGCCAGACCACCGAGGACGGGGAGATCGAGGTTCGAATCTCGGTCGGCTGAACTGGGAGTGGTTTTTCCTAAATGGTTTTCCACTCTCCCTCCACGCAAATGCGGGTTCACTTTCTCTAAATTTAACCTTCCCAATTCCTAATCAATTAGTGTAATTAGTACTTAAGCGTATAACCCGAACGGGTAATAAGACGTGGTGCTAATTAATAAAAAAAAAGTAGTCTTACAAGAACATATATTTTTTTTATTTTAAGCAAGGCTATAGTTTTGAATCCATTAGGCCTCAGATGAATAAAAAGTATATTTGGTTGATTTTGTATTTAATAGCATGAACTCGCTTTGTGAATAACTACGTAACCCTCTACCTGTTAATAAAAGATAAAATAGTATTTGTGATTTGTAATTTATTTAATTAATAAACTAAAAATGTTAAAACTATTTTTGAAATGATTTTACAACTGTTTATGAATATTTTTACTTTTTATTCTAGAGCATTGGTTGACGGGAAATCAAAACACGGCTGGGTGTACTGATAATTTTTAAAATAAGCTGTTCAAAACACTCTCTACATACAGATGTGGACACACTTCCTATCAATACTAGCTTTATCGGCCTCATCACATGTAAATATGATTTGACGGTTCATAAGATTAAGAACATTGAACAATACTAGCTAAAATAAAAAGTTAAATTTTTAGGAATGTTGTTTTAGTGTATAAATTAAAAGTTTTGAAATGCATTGAAACATATTAACAATAGGTAAAATATTATGAACACACACAGTATATAACAGCTTTTATTGTTTATTTTTTATTAACCTCAATTAATTATGTTTTATTTTACTATTATTTTAGTTGTTCCTTTCATTTACCATGAAAAGTAGCGAGCCTACCTTTTATGAAGTAATATAACAAATTATGTATAAACAAAATCACCAAGTTATCTTCAAAAGAGTAAGATAATTTTGGCCTGGTTTTCTCATATTCTGAATGGACTCAGTGGGAGAAAGTCTTTGTTTAGTTGATGGATTACCACCCTGACAGAATAAACTCAGATATATTTAAAGTAAATGACCACTAAACAATTTTTCACCAATCCACCGGGTTTCCTAAGTGTTTCAAAGGGAAAGTGGATATCTTAACACCATTATTTTCTTTAGAAAGTATCCAGGGTTGACTTACTATTGGTGCAGCCTTACTGGTGACCCGCGAGACGATTGGAATTGAATCCCGCGAGCCTAAATGGAAAAGGGCACTCGCGTCTTAGAAGTCAAGAAGTGCGGACAGGGTGCGAAGCACTCTGACTTGCTTTTAGGCAGTCGATTGGTGAAGAGATGCATTAATCACTCCAACGCTAGTATAGGAGTCAATAGGTAACAGATGTGACTTACAGCAAGCACAACGATTCAGTTTAGTCATAACGATGTAAAATCAATAGTTATTCTTAACATTTTAACAACAGTTAAGTAACTCTATATATAAACTTATTGAAAATTGTAATTTTAATTTCATTGTAATATTCATAACATGCAAATGAATTAATATTACTATGTAACGTAAACTATATTTATCATTAATAACAAGAGTGAGATTGTAATCGGGAACCAGGAGGAAGGACAGGTGTACAATTCGCGTGACAGTGAGATGGGAGAAATTGAAGATAGTAAAAAGTTTCAAGTATCTGGGAAGTATTGTAGAGGACAGTAGAAGGAACGGGAGCGAAATAAATGAGAGAGGAAGGCAAGAAGAAACATATTTCAGAAGTGTGCGAAGCATGATTAGGAGCAGGTATATACCAGACAAGTGCAAGTAAGTGATCTACAACACCTATCACCTACCAATATTGACATACGCTGCATTAACATAGGTAATGAACAGAATTAAAACAGAATGCAGGTGGGTGAAATGAGATTTCAGGAAAGCAGGATCGGTGTCATACAATTTGACCGGATGGGAAATGAGAGAGTAAGAGGAATAGTAAAAGAAGAGCCAGTCCAGGACAGGATAGAGGAAGTACGACTAAGGTGGTATGGCCATGTGAGAATAATGGATAGGGAAGGATGGCCAGGAGGATGTTTGATATAGAGGTGGTGGTAGGAGGCTGAAAGGAAGACAAAGGGGCATATGGCTGAAGGGAGTAAGGAGGAGTGTGGAGGGGAGAGGAGAGGACTGGACTAAGGTGGAGGGAGAGAGGTGGTGGTAATAAAGGAAGTGGTGAATAGGCTTATGTTCCAAACAGACCAATCCAGTAGCTGGAAGCTGTTCTTGATGATGATGATGATCATGCAACAGTAACACAATCATAAATGTATGTAGGAGACCTACCTTCATTGCGCCTGAACAAATTACAATATAGTCCATCGGTCACTAATAAGGATAACGCCCTTATCGAAAACTTTCAAAGAGTACATTGATTCGGTCAGAATTTGATCTCAAGACGCCCAGTAAAAATACGCAGAGTGCTCCTATAATGGTTCTACTATGATGCAGCTTATAAGATAGGGCCATGGTGTAGTCACTCAATGTAAGATGGCTGCCTTTCAGGTTGAATGAATTGTAGAATAACTTCAGAGGCCATTATAAAATTAATTTAAAGGTAAATTTTATGGTATTTCCGGAAACGTACCCTAATGGGTAAAACCAAAGCTGACATCACATGTAGGTCACATATCATGTGGCTGCGAGAAATCAGACAGCAGCCTTTTCTTGTCAGACAAGCATATTATTGGGAGGTCTGGGTTTGTATCCCTTTCGGACGTATCTAAGTTTAGTATTTTCCTTTTAGGTGGAGATGTAAAGAACGAGGAGAAGGACTAATATTTTAAAAGTTTTTTATTTCAAAACTTTTTTGACTAAAATAAATAAAATATCACTTCAATATAAACATAGAATTAAATATTCATCACAATGTGATCCCAACAGTTGTTGAGTATCCATCATGAGTATAATGGCATTGATGAGAAATATTTTAAATTAAGAAAAAAATGTTTTAATTAAATTCCAGAACATACTTGAGAGATATTCAACAACTGTTGATATTACCATTTGAAGAAAAAATAACCCTATGTTTGTACTGAATCATAAAGTATTTCATTTCTTTTAACCAAAAATATGTTTGGCTATAAAACTGAAAAAAAACACTACCCCATTCTCGCGTCCTCTATATCATCACCTAAATGGTTTAATATTTTCTCACCAAGAAAATTTTAATTTTCTGATCCCCGTCAAATTAGTGTAAATATGTAAAACGCTTCTAGATAAACATTTTGAACAAAACCGTTAAAACAATTTTCAAAAAATGTCTTGTTTAAAAATATTAGCTATCGGTAAAATAACTATTTCCTAATTTAATAGCTAGGGGGAAAAAATATGAGCTCCCTTCGAGATATGACCATAAATAAAATTTTAGTTAAAAAGTTTATTGAAATTCCTTAAAAAATTTGTATACAACCTCAGAACAAGACAGAGAGAATTTAGAAAAAAAAATAAGCTTATTAGCATAAAATTTCAGATCCATAATAATATTCTATAAACTGAATATTTTCCCGCTTACAATAATTTATCTTTATTGGAAAGTAAAGCGCCACTCAATCCACTATTATGATATGGATTTAGCAACGAATTAGTTAGGCCCAGTGGAACAACTTTTTTTAATTACATCGCACCTCTGTATCACTTCTAAGATACAAATTTTATAATAAAAATTTTGAAAATATACATATATTATTTAATTTGAAGATTTTACAGTTAAAAAAGCGTTCGTAGCTTTTTTTAATTAATGTGTATCCATCTAATGTTTACATAATAAAATCTGCATATAAATAATATAAAAATTAAAAATGTCCTTCCTCCAACAATTGGGAAGGAAAATCTTCTTATTATATTTTACAAACCAGTAGCTCGGTTACTAATCATCAGAAAAATCCACAAATGAGCCCAACCTCTAGCAGCAGTATCTCCAAAAATTTAACAAGTACCACTCAATCTTTAGAACTATCAACTTTTCTGACCCAATTAGCTCCAATGGATATGATGGTTGGAGGAGTTGTAAGTGTAATTATTTTAACTTTCTCATCTAAAGGGAAAGTATTGTATTCATGAAAATTTTTAACCTTGAGATTATAATACATCTTTAAATTTATGAGCCACCGAACCAAAAACGTGTATTTTACCTTCCTGCCTATATGCCTGTCAACCCATCATTTAACACTAACTGAAACTTATTGATGGATTTAGTTCGAACCTTATATCTATATATTATATAGCCATATCTCGGGTCATTATTGATTTTGAACCTTTTTACTATATAAATTTGTGAGTGATTTTTTCTTTAAATAAATTTTTTTCCAAGATTACTATTTTGTTTAAGGTGGACACAAAGGGCATATCTGACCTCTCAAATCAAACTAAATGCTATTTATTAAACTGGTTGAAGGTTAGTTTGTTGATTTTTTATTCCAATTTGAAATATATTTTAATAATCACTCTAAATATTCACTAGGAATGAACTGTACAAGGTATTTGTACTTGTGGCGGCATGAATTCACAAATGATGTTACGGTGGCTGTTATATCAAATATAGATATTAGTAGCTTATGATATCCACACGTCAATCACAGACTCTGCCTCAAAATATGAGTGGAGTATGAACTTGAACACGGGATGATCCCTGGATAGCTCAGTGGTAAAGCACTGGTACGTAAATTGTATCGTCCCAAGTTCAATTCCCGTGTCCAGGTGTCATTTTTCAAAGTATTCGAGTCTAAATATTAATTTAAAATTTTGAATTTGATGTTTTTTAAAATTTACCTTATTTTATTTATTTGACTATTTGTTTTTCTTTTAACTAAAAAAATATATATTTAGGAAGGGTTTATCGAATACTGATTTTTTTAAATGTTTTAAATAGCTACAAATACTTGATTCAAAATGGGTATCTGATAAATATGCTACATTATATCATGATACATGATAAATAACAACATGTATTATATTTTTCTAATGTTTTTAGCACCTCATCTTACTACCTGTTCAGGTTGTATGCTCATGTACTAATAACGTTAGTGGTTTTAAGGATCAGAAATGTTATATTGATAGTAGGTGCACCCATATTTGCATAGAGTGAGAGTGGAACCCCATTTTGGAAAAATCAAACTCAGTACAACTGATTGAGATTAGAACCTCAATCTACCCGTCAGGGGCAGCCTAGTCTCCTACTAGAGTAGTGTTTGAGACCACGCTACTACCAAAGTGGGTTAAAATAAATTAATATTAGGGTTGTTTACTTATGACAAATTTGAGAAAATATGGTTTTTTAAATAGCCTTGAAAATTGATATATAGGAATGGTTTTTCATAATAAATGAGCCATTTTTTTTAAATAAAAAATAATTGAAGGGTATTTTACAAAAAAAAATTATTTTCAAAACATAAATTTGTTTAAAAGATTGGAACAATTTTGATTAAAATTCATATATGAATAGTGTTAATGGTTATCAAAAAATTGATGAGTAAGTTTGGTGAGATCCTATTTTTAAGTATTTTGCTCTAAGCTATGTGAGAAAATTTAGTTTACTGTACAAAATTTTACTAAAATAATCTTTACCAAGACTATTTCCTTATCTCGATGCTTTATTTTTTTTGAAATGAGTAATATACTAAGGGTGCGCTTGTTTCCTGATTACATAGATGACATCATTGAAGTCCAAGTCACAGGCACGAACATGAAGCTAGATTCTCGTTTCCATTCACCTTTTCTCATTTTTTCCAAACATTTTTTACAAATAATCCAACTTTTCATAATTTTCTATTCTCAAATATTTCATAATCCTAACATATAAATAACATTTCCCAACGAAACAAAAACTGGCTCGTGACCCACAAATAAGTTGAGACTCACATTTTGTGAACCACTTCTCGAGTCGATAAATAAGGGCCGTAAATACCCACGGCGACACACCAATCGATTACACCGTACGCAAATAAACATATTAATATTTCATTTCGTTTTGGCTAAAAGTGGGATCTCCCAGCATTGTATTGAAAAGTAGAGTACCTAGCTCCAGTAAAAACGGCTAGTTTTATGCCCAGGAGGTCAGACACGAAAAGGTCAGACCCTCACGGCTTCAAACATTCAGCCGACGCCACCCTCCCCCTATCCACTTCACCAACCCCCTTCTCAACAAGCCCTTACAACCCCTACAACCAACCCTTTCCCTTCTGAACGAAGAGTACGTGCCATTCCCATGAGAGAACGCACAATAAGAGAGAGAGAAAAAAAAAAGAATAGGATAGGAAGAAGAAATGTGAGAGAGAATCTCACCTTTAATTTCAAAGCTCTCAATGTTAAGGCGTCTGAACGCGAAGTTCCAGTACGTCGTAAAGTTAACTCCAGTGGAAAATACTCTTAGAGCTTGTGTTAACTTGGCGTGGATACCCTACTAGACTAGTTAAAAAAAAATGATTCTACTGTTTTTCTAGGTTTTAATCAAGGTCAAACGAATAGTGTTTAGTAGTAAATATGTCGTTTATTTTTTAAGATTATCGCTCTACTTCAAGGAATTAAACATTTTTATTGTACAATAAAACAAATATCAAATTAAATCAACTTTTTTTTTTTACTTCCATCACGTCTTAGTACCCATCCAGGCTATTTTCCTCTTTTATTGCGCTTGTGAATTTGGGATGAGGAAAATATAATTAATAGGAAATATTCCCCCATTTACGTTGGGAGAGAGTGGGAGTACATTTAATAATCACAGCCTTCAGTGTACCTCAGCCTTGGCTCAAACCATGTCACAGGACAACCCCAAAATAAATGAGCATGACATTGGCTAACTCGCAAACATCTTGGGGGGGAGAGGGGGGGTGAAGTCCCATTGATAAAAATAAATTACAAACAGTTTTTATACAAATAAATGAAAGAGATACTTATTAAGTTCCTTTTATTGATTGAGAATGACAGTAAAACATTATAAACTATATCAGGTTACAATAAAATATTTTTTATAGTGAATATTAGCCTATAGTAAAAAGTCAAATGTTGAGGCCTTCCATAATTTGTTTAACAGAGCCATTCATAAATGTCGTTTTTCATAATTTGTCTCATAGAACCATCAATAAAATATTCCTATATAAAACGTTTTAAATTATTATGTGATCGTGCCAACAAGATTCCTTTTAACCTACTTCATAGCATTAGGAAATCTTAAGTTTATTGCCACACTTACAAAAGTACGCCACTTATCACTATCTTGATCCACTAATTCCATCCAATCCCTCTCACTACATTCAATCTCTCTATCTTGAGCTAGTTATATCCAGTCCCCCTCAGCACACCCAATATCTATCTTGAGCTAGTTATACCCAATCCCCCTCATCACACCCAATATCTATCTTGAGCTAGTTCTACCCAGTCCCATTCATTACCCTCATTACACCCTATCTCTTTCAGGTCCATTCTAATGCTATCCCCCAATATGCGTCTAGGTCTTCCCCCTGGGTATGCCAGTTAGTACCATGAACAAGGTTCTATAATCTCCCATTCATGCTGCATATCCTGCCCAACTTAATCTACGAGACTTGAATATCCTAACAAAGTATTGTGGTGATTACAGGGCATGGAACTCATCATTATGTAGCCTCATACATTCCCCAGTAGCCTCAACCTTTTTTGTACCAAGTATCTTACTAAGCATCTTGTTTTCGAACATATTATTTATTTATTTTTTTCATATAAGGTAACACACATAGAGAACAAGATGCTTTACAATACTTAAGTTGGGTATGACTGCAACCTAGTTATTTTGACTAACACCAGTATCCATAGATTACAATGAATTTTACGTTTTATTATTAATAAAGTATATCGAGTCAAAATGTTGAAATGTGAAATTTTAAAATATATTTTTTTATAAAAACGTAGCTCCCTTTATTGGTTTAATGGTCTGAAAAATTACTCTTTAAGTATACTGAACAGACGGTGACGGAGATGTTTGTCTTTGAATTCCAGTAGGCTATATGTAGAGCATTAATTTTTCACCAAATCGTTTTTCTCTACTAATCCTTACGAATAAGATACATTTCTTCTAAATCATACCTCCATCCTTCTCAATGGCATCAATATTTGTATAGCCTGGAAGGGTAGTAATATGAGGTTGCACAAATGAAAAAAAAAAACTGCATTAACCAGCCCGCCCTGGGGGGATATTTTGAAAGCGTGTTGGTAGTGCCCTTTTAAAAAAAAAGTGCTCGTTTTTTGCCGGCCTAAGATTAACCATAAGTGCTTACGCCCACCGGCTGGTCAAAGCCTTGATTATAATAATAGAATGTCATTAATAGGACGCTCATGACGTTTATTTTCTTTCGGTCCTGTTTCAGAACTACCAGTAACAAGGAATGTTGATTTGTTAGGTTAGGTTAGGTTAGGCTAGACTAGACTATATTAGGTTAGGCTAGGTTAATCATTGACTTGAAACCTCTAGTCTTCCGGGGGGAAAATAAAACAAAAATTAAATGTTTTCTCAGGTAAATATAGTATAAACTAATTTTGTAAATACAAATATTTTCCTTCCTTTGAACGATAAGAGTGATTTGAATATAAAGTGGGCGTAAACACACACGTTTGTTTCCCCCAGGGCGCGAACACACACGTGTGCTAACACCTACATATTTGTATACCGTGCCGGACAAGAACCTATTAACAAACTGAATAAAAATGTAATTCCCACGAAATACTTAGTCAAATCGGGGGTAAAATTAAACAAAAATTAAAAATTTTCGTAAGTAAACAGTACAGTAAAATTGGAATGTCAAGGGGGCGCAGACACATAAGGGCGCAACCAACACGTAGCCGACACTCTCACTTTTTTTTTGGTACCAAATATTAACACCCATTTGAGTTGGACCCAAACAATCTCAGTTGATTTGTAGAGTAGGAATTAATTTTTTTATAAAACGGAATATTATAGGTATACCAAGGCAAGGCTTACATTGTATTCGTATCGGTGAGCACAAAAGTTAAGGCACCAACCTGGTCTTGTATTGTTTAACCTAGTTAGGGATATCAGGATTATAATATAAGTCGTGAGCTCTGATGGAAGATATCCTTAATTACTCTCAAAATATCTCACTACACAAATGTGGATACATTTGAGGCGTGCAGATGCAAAACTTATTCAGTCCACCATAGATGGTTTTCAGTAAAACACAAAAAACCTACAGATTTTTTCCAAAATGACATAATAAAAAGCTTAAGTATTCATGTGAAAGATCATAATTATATTATTAATCAACAATGAGTCTGGAAATGTATGTTCGGTATTTGATGAGTAATTTATCAATTTAAAATGGATTCAATGAGTTCTGCAGCAAATCGATGGATTAAACCAGTTTTGAAACTACAGCTTCGGGATGCGGCAAGTTTTGCTACCAAAAGTTTCAAAGATCATGATAAAGAAAAATCTAACAAAACGCCAATATTTTTCCACCTTTATTCTATTTATTCCTTATCAAAATATGAAAATGTGTTAATTATCTTTTATGTCCATACTTTTAATATAAAAATTTTGTTTCTACTAACTAAAATAAAATAAGCAATATATAAAACAAAATGGAAATTGATACTTTTTTCCCTGTGAATAAAAACTTGTATGCTTAAACTCTCAAATCCTCTTCTTCACAATATGACATTTCACTTAATTCTTCATTCACGCCATTGCCATCATCATTGTCCATTACTGAGATGTTGGTGATCAAATCCCTATAGTATGAAAGGTCCTCTAACCCCCTCCATTCTTCCCCAAAATGATTTATCAACAACTTTTCCACATCAAATAGTTTCTTTGCCTTAACTGGAACCTCATTCGGTAACTGAGAAGGATTCAAGTTATTTAGTGATTTCCCAAGTTTCAGTATTGATTTGTAAACTTCTAAATCTGACCTGTAATTTACTTCTCCTCTCACCTTGACATCACCAGACATATTATTTTTCATCAATAACCTTTGAGAAGCTGCAAATTTGAAATGCCATTGAGCTGGTGGTTTGATGACAGTTTCCACAGTACCTTTCCAATCATATACCAAAAAGTCTGCCCCCAGATCCATCACTGTACCATTAAGAGCAAAAATGTCTTTATATTGTTCTGGTTTAATGATGGGGTCCTTTTTTCTCACTATTTTTTCAATACGTCCGAAGACCCTGTCTGGTGGTAGAAAGGAGTGCCCCACGATAGGGAAAGTAATTTGAACTAATTTAACACCTGAAGCACTTGAGGAAAGCCACTTTGCTAACATGCCACTCATGGTGGTGTTTTTATTTTGTCCTGGACACCCATCTGAAAATAATTTAATGCACGTTATGTTCTCCAAATTAGTGTTGCAAAGTCTGTGGTACAGCATGGATGCAATCTCGTTAGAGCCCTTAGCTCTCTCGTTTTCAGACCAAGTGTAAATAAAGACTTGGTTCTTTGGTTGAGGTGATCCAGAATGCCCTTGGCAAACTGTAAAATTGAATTGGTGCAATTGCCTGGAATAATATGCACACTGATCCAGCACTCTTGGCAAAACCATATTTTTTTGACAATCGAAAGAAAGTTTTATAGTATGCTCTTCTTCATGTTTTAGCATTTCATAAAATGCTTTTGATTTCAACTGGTGAGCTCTTAATTTTACAAGCGATTCCACTTTGTCATTTGAAGCTGTTGTGGTGGCCAGAGCCTTCAGTCTGATACATTCCGAGCAGGCATCAGTTGCTGGTGATCGAAAACTTATATTGAAATCACTTACAAAAATATCTCGGAAAAAACTATACTTCACAGGGATAGTTTCATTGTCGTCACAATAGGCCCTCCATAGCTTCCTTATAGTGATATCACTTGGCATATGGGATGTAAAGCGTTTTGAAAATAACTATGTCATCACGCCATTGCCGTACAGGGATTCAATGAGTTTTGAAACAAAATAAAGGATTGGATTTAAATAGTTTTGAAACAAAACATGTCATGGATTCAGCAAGTTTTGCAACTACACTCACTTTTCAAAGCTTAAATAGACGGGGAAAGAGCAGGTTTTGAATCTCAAGAATATGATAAATCAATAGAGGTTTTGGAAAAGATAGCAACACCATCGCTAACTCCTTTTTTTTTTTTATGGATTGAACTAGTTTTGCAACTACACGCCTCATTTACTCTAAACCTTTTATTTCTTATTCCTATCCTAATCAGTGTTAATGTGTGGATTATCTTTATGGGTATTAAGGTGAGATGCCACATTAAATAAAATTAAATAGATGGCCTTATATAAGTGATTACTTTCTTATAGGCCTGAATGTCTGTTTCTAGACACTTTTCGTATTATATTTAATTAACGAATTCTAAATAATATCAATCTAAAGATTAAAATTTATTTTAAAACTGGCATCTATGATTGGATCATATACTGTCCAATTAATTTTAAAAGTGTACGTAGTCAGAACTCGTTAATATTTAGAATCGTTAGAATTTACAAACATAATTGGTTGTTTTAAACAGTTAGGATAATCTGTTTTATTCATGAATAGTATTGATGTTATCTAACTGATTATTGCATGATTTTAGCTACGATTAACTTTTGGTAAATTTAGCTAACACTTCGCGATACAAAATATTATGGAGTTTTCCTTATTTGAAATACATCCCTCTAACTGAACAACTCCCTCTTGAGCAATAAAGTCAGACACTGACCTTAGTCACACCCCTAATTTCTTACAATTCGTCAAAAAAAGTACAGACGAATAAATTTTTTTGTATATCGTGATTAATGTATTGATACTATAAAATGACGTAGCTGAGATCTCTAACCAGACTTTACCGATCGGAACTACTTTGTTACATAATAATAACGTTCTTCTTGATTTTCGTTTTCCTTAAAAATTTATCACCTTTCATATAATCTAATTTTAGCTTTAGATATAAAACGAAGCCTTTATACATTCCCCCATCCTCTTTCTAAGAAAGCTACAGTTAACTACAATCTACGCAACAGTTTAAAGTTGACGCTTCCCGCCTTTGTAGACGAGTGGCCAAGTTGGTAACTAACAGCCCAGTGTTGTTCACTTTGATCCTCTACTAACGCTCCCCAAACGATATGAGGCTGAAGTAGAAGGATACTCTAGGGTGTAAGTTTTATAGACGCTCATTGTAAACAAAACCTCCAAACACACGACCAACAGACTATAAAGGGGCCAAGGGGAGAACAGCAAGAAGTGGGGGAGGGTACACTAGCACACCAAAAACGGCCGGACCAGCTAAACTATGGTATTTGTACAATGGAGGAGATTACATTGCCTTTAGCAAATCACACAAACACAAGTGTCAACATTAAGACCTTCAACGAATGGCCCTATCTCTCGACCCTTATCCCTGTCGAAATAGCACGGATTAATCCATATAAAAGGGTTCGAAGGTTTAGCAACAAAGTTTTTAGTAATAAAAAGGTAAACATAAAATAACAATTTTAAAATTATCAGAAAACTCAATTTTTTTAGGAATGTATAAAGATTACTTAAAATAAACAAATACATGTTAGATATTAGCTATTTGTAAAAGGAGTTAGCTAAAAGGAGGTTTTTGATATCTCCAGAACTAAAAGAATTAACTACTTCTCTCAGTGTTAGATCAATGACATTTTTCATGTGGGTATAGGGATCATCTCACACTATGAAGCTCTAAAAATACTTAGATTTTATAACTGCTCCAGGTGAGGACCAGGTTTGCAGGCTTTTTATCAAGAAAACCCGTGCGCACCTAACAATAATTCTGACACATCTACAGCATGGTGTCTCGGACCGGGCATCTTTCTCCCCATCCTGGAAATGGGAAGTGGTCGTTGTAATACACAAATCAGGGAAATCATTATCCTACCGTACCTCGTACAGGTACAATAGTCTACTAAACGTGTTCAGTGAGCTTTTCGAGAAGATTCCGAGTAATTGAATTTAGAAGTTGGCTGGAACACATAACATAATTTCTCTGACTTAGATAAGATTTAAACCAGGCAGAAACACAGTTGAGCCATTACTTAGACTCTGAACTGACACTATCTACCCAATCAACAGATAGAGGTCAAATTATTACTTCGATTCGACTTCAAGAGGGCTTTTGATCTGGTCTTGGACGAGAGTACTATCCCTAAGATCCACGCCTTCAACTTCCCCATCTCACTAATTAAAATGTTATATTCTTACCTCTGTGAGAAGACCTCCCGATTTAGAGTCGACTCCACCATGTCTCGTTCCTTTCTCTCTAGAAAGTGGTGTTCCGTAGTGGATGGCACTCTTCCCAATGCTTTGCAACTTCTTCTGTGAAGGCATTCTTTAACCTTTGAACCATCATGTCAGACTAGCACAGTTTGCGTATGACACCTCATTCTGGGCCACAAGCAGATCACCAGCCCTTACTATGAGATGACTTCAGAAATACTGAGACATTCTGACAGATTGGTTTATGAGGTGGAAAATTACCATGAATCCAAAAAAGAGCCGGCTTATCCGCCTAAAATCCTTCTGCAGCAGATATCCTGAATTCCCCCGTATTGTGGTCAAGGGAACGTCTATGGTGAGAAGGGAGCTGTTAAATACTTGGGAGTGACCATTGACGACACCATGACTTTAAAGCCTCAGCACAGCGAAAAAATTGCATGGTCACGACAAAGACTTTCCCTCACTTCATCCTTGAGACAGAGACTTAGGGGGTGCTCACTGAGAAGTCTCATGGTGACGCACTCTTCTTTCGTCGAAAAAGTACTCTACTTTGCCTGTGCAGCAACAGTATCAGATAGCCCCACTACGCAAGCCCATATCCGATCCTTCGACCAACAAGCAGTCCAACAGCTATTAAACTTCCCATTTTCCCACTACGCAGAATTATACGTAGCTACACAGAATAAAGTTATACAGAGACAAATCTCTAACGTAAGGGCTCGCCTTCTGCAAAGGCAAACTGAAATGAGACTCGGTGATCAACAAATTTTGAACCCCCAAGCTTCAGGGAACTCACAGACGTACTATGCCATTAAATAAATACCCCTTCCCCCTTCACTTGCTACTAACAAATTACAACCTAAAAATCCAAGAGCCCCTGCAAACTAGAGATCTCCTACAAACCCAAGACCCCCTACAAACCCAAGAGTCTCTACAAACCCAAGAGCCCATCGACATCACTAACCTCTGTGAGGTTGCACTTGACCACATTCTACTACCTGAACCCAACTGGACTACTTGAGTATCTTGATCAACAAGTTGCGTAAATCATCCATCTTATTCTCATCCAAGCCTGTAGCCAATCAACATGTTTTATAACAAACAAGGCCAATCACCATCTCATATATCGTACCATCTTATATTCAACAATAATCACCATGAATCATTATTGGGCCTGGAAGGAGAATATTGCCAATTTGATGGCAATCTCCCCTCCAAACTCATCAAAAAATAGAATAGCTATCCTGCCTCACAAATATCATAAGCAACTGACCCGCTCACTTAAAGAATGTTTCTAAATTTTACGAGGCTCATTATAAAGATTTCAAAACAATATGAATATATCTTGATATTTATAAGACAATTCGGCTGCAGAGGATGTAATCATCCTATAATATCCAATCCCCGCCCTCAGCGTGGACAGAGCTGTGCGATTTAGTTAATAGTTAATAAATTTCATAATGAAGTTGCGGAAAATGGATATGGCGGGTCGCTTTAAATTTCTGAAGCTATTATTAAAAAAAAACCTTTTTGATGGGGTATTAAATTTAAATTTGAAATGCAATTAAATGTAAAAGTAAATAGACCTTTCCGAGTAGCCGAATGACGTCTGAATGTATGAAATTTTTAAATTAAATCCCAGGAAATGGAAAAGCTTCAAATTGATACAACTAATATAAAAACTCTATTTTCAATGTGGTTGAAATTTGAAATTTTCTAGGCACGTAAAAAAAGATATTAAGAAATCAACAAAGAAATCATAAAATTTCAAATAAGGAATGTGAAAACTGAAAAGGAGAGAAAGGAGAAGGGGGAGGTAGTTTGACATCTTTCTAAGGAATTATAAAATTTCAAATAAGGAATGTGAAAACTGAAAAGGAGAGAAAGGAGAAGGGGGAGGTAGTTTGACATCTTTCTTAAGGAATTATAAAATTTAATTGTCTGCATGGAAGAGAGTTTTCACACTCCAGGTTAATAAAATGACCACCCCGAATTTAAATACAAATCTTAAAAACTGAATCAAAGGATAAATTAGTTCCTATCTTATGAGATTAAAATTAAAATAAACAAATTCAAGTGACATATTTGGGGATTTTTGGTAAATCATAACTTTTAATATTTAAAATCTTTCTGTAACAAATTATATTATTTCATTTATGCCCTTTACTTAAATACTATGCGTTTTTGTCCAACATGTTTCTGTAACAATTTATAGTATTTCGTCTTACATATGATGGTGCTTAGGTAAACATTGCGTTGTTAATGGATTGCATTCCTTTGTGAACTCAGCTCTCGGGTTAGGTATTATTTTATTTTAATCCGTTTATTTTTATTTAATTTATTAAATGCCATAATTGTATTTACATTGCCACATTTACCTCATGATTTTATATTGAGGAACCATCATAATAATAGGAGCAGGATGTTGAGCGTCTTAATCTGATATAGTTTACTTTCGGCTTATGCGTGCGAATAACGTGTCAAACATTATTTGAATGGTAAATAAAAAATTTATCTTAAAGTGTTTAATATAATTAATAAATTTTTATGTTGGGCTTTCTAATAAAACCTTATTTAATAGTGATTTACTGCTCATTTAAAAAATATATCACTGGTCTGCCACTTCTCTTCTTTGTAAATGATGGTACATTTCTTATAAATCATTTAGTACTTATTCCTGTCCCATCCTGTCGATTATATGGATATATATTAGAATGAGGTGAAATTAAAATACAATGACCTTGAAGAAATAATTACTTCCTTATAAAATTTCAACCTTTTCCGTCTGAACTTCTGAACAATAATAACCAACATTTAAAGGATAACAATTGTGCTCTTAGTGAATTTTTCTTGGATATTTTATTTACATGTCAAGCAAAATCCTATTATCGGTGAATTTTACAAAAGGATATCTCTAAGGCTAAAATATACGTACATCCAATTTGAAATAACGCAAATATTGTTTTTATCTTTACTAGGAAAGTGAAACATAGGTTTTAAAGAATTTAATGATGTCTCCAAGGCAAAAACATATACATATGTATAAAATCTAGGATGACTTAGGTAGAAACAAGATTTCAGGCGGGGTTCTCAGGTACATTTTTGAAGGTTATTCTATAATAGAAATATAATATTCAAATAAATTGTTTGTTTACATTTTAAATGTACATCAATTAAAACTAAATAGTTAATTTTTTATTATTACCACTAATTTCAATACCATTTACTTAAATGGTGTTTAGCTTTTGATTTCAGTATTTATGTAAATGTTGACAATTCAAAAATTATACTGCTATATTTTTATTTACTTTATTTTGTTTATGAAGCGTCTAAGCTATTTTGTTCAACCCACATTGTAATACAGACTTTAATTGGAAAAATTTAGGTGATTATTTAAGTTTGTATTGAGATTAAAAAAAAATACTATGAAAAACAACTTAGAGCCACATCTTTGTAACCATTTATATTTTCTTTTGACTAATATATTTTTTTAAGTCAAACTCGTTAAGAAGTTTTATTTTTAATAGTTTCCAAGTAGATTTTTAAACGTAATATAGAACTGTTTCATTATTTAATTCTATTTTAGTATTTATTCGTTTTGTAAGTTTGATAAGACATGAAATTAGATTTTCTGAGTTCTAATTTACTTCATTTCTTCCTTGAAGATCACAAGAAAAGATTGGCAAACTGTTGAAGTCGAGAAGAGAATTTCAAATAAGCTTGATGGGATTAAAAAAAATAGAATAAAAAATTATTTTTATTGTTATGCAAATAGGTGAGATTGATAGAGTGTGGTTAAAGTGAAGGACTAGAACTAAATAGGATATACTTTACTCTACATGTGACTAAAACACGAATATTATAGATACTTTAACAATATATTCTCTAACACCATCTACTCATTTATACCAACCACAGTAAATATTGTTTGTCCCTTGGGCTTTGATATTTGTGCCCTAATTTTATTTATCTGCATCTAATATTTCTACCAATCCGAGACATAAGCATGCTGTTATGCTAAAGAAGTATAGATAAGGAAGGTATAATTTTTTTAAATGTATCCTTATTCGAGTGGAGGGCGACTAATAAAAATTGAAAGAATAAATAAAGTATTTCTGTAGATTCGATGGTAGAGATTCAAACCCCAAGCTATCATCAGTGACAAGTTAGATTATATGATCCTGGATTTTGATAGGAGTCTTTATGTGCTCAAAAGCCACAGGTACTTTTATGCCCACAGGCTAGTGGTCTTAAAGTGTCCACAGACTATGGGTGTTTATGAAGCCCATAGGCTTGGAGTCTTTATGTGCCCACAGGCTAGGGGAATATGTGTGTCTACAGGCTTAGGGGATTTATGTGGCTAAACGCTATGGGGTATTGATGTGCCCACGGGATTGGAGTCTTTATGTGCCCACAGGCCAGGGGCATATATGTGTCTACAGGCTTAGGGGATTTATGTGGCTAAACGCTTGGGGTATTGATGTGCCCACGGGCTAGGGGGATTTAAGTGCTAAAAAGCTAAAAGCATTTATATGCCCACAAACAAGTGTATTAATCTACCCATGGACCATAGGTATTTATGTGTCCAAAAGTACATCTTGAATTATAGGTGAACAAACAGAATTAAGAGGCCTCCTGGTATTCTTTGATGAGTACCACATTGACCTCTTAACAATTGTTGTTAAATTTTCTCAAAACAAACACATTCACAATTATTCAACTTGAAGTGATAATAAATAAGTTTTTTTTTTCAAAATAACATTTCAGGTTTAACATAATCGAAATACTCATTAATTTGGTGTACAATTTGATTTAAGAGTTTTATCTGACCTGAATTGAATTAATTTGAACATCTAGTTGCGTTAAAGATATTTAATGAATGGGTAAAAAGTGACCAATATTCTCACCCACACTCCTTCTCCATAAATATTAGATCTTTGCACAACTTTAAATATATATGATCAGTGGTTATATTATTATTATTATTATTTAGCACCGCGTCTTACTACCCGTTCGGGTTATACGCACTTACGCTAATGTGTAATGGTAGGGTGATTGTGAGATGAAATGGAGGACCTACAGTTTAACGTGGAATCCGAACCACGGTAGAGGCCTGGCATTCCTCACATTCACAAGTTGTGATTAATACACGTCTTGTCAGAGATGAAGGAAGGGTTTGGCAATCAGATAAATCTGTGCCGGGACCGAGCATTGAACCCCGGACCCTCAGCACAGAAGTCTGACACTTTACCCCCTAGACCACCAGGTCACCAACTCAGTGGTTATAGCATTGGTATCTGGGTTCTATTCCCGCGTCCAGGGGTCATTTTTTAAATTAAAAAAATATCATATCTAGATGCGGCTATAAGCATAATCAACAAAAATAATAACCCGCTTCGGTGGCCACATGGTCTAGTGCACGACTAGTTGTTGAACTAGACTGCCGAGGACGGGGAGATTGGGGTTCAATCCCGGTCATTTGCACTGGGGGTGGTTTCTCTTAAATATTTTCCCACTCCTATTCCACGCAAATGCAGGTGAACTTCCAATTAATTAAACCTTCCTAAGCCCTAACCCATTTGTGTAGTTAATACATATGTGTATAGCTCAAACGGGCAGTAAGACGCGGTGAAAAAAAATATAGCTTTGCTATTTAATTCATCATATTTCTTATTAGATATATTAGTAAACACTACTATAATACAAATATGTTATTTCTAATATAACTTCATTGGAGGTCACGTAGACTTTACTACGTCTAGCTCAACTAGTTAGGTAGTGACGGGCTCAAATAATGGTGGTATTTACTGAGGATTTTTTCGTCAGATGTTTTCCCAATCTCCTACCGCAAAAATGAGGGTGTATTTATAATTAAATTCAACCTTCTTCATTCATAGCCCATCATATTAAAGTCTTTGAAAATTAACTCGATTCTTATGCTTTTCGGTGCAAAAAGATGTTTTTTTCTTAATAGAATACTTTTAAAAACTATGGTATACTGTTTCAAAACATGCATTATGATTTTCATCTTAAATACACAAACAATTCCTTTAAAAGGAAATTTTGTTTTTGTTGTTAAAACTATTCATAAAACAAGGATGAAACCCATTACCTTACATATGTGAGATGTATATTTTTTAATATCTAATTCACTGGTTAGTTTGTGACAACTCCCATTAATATTTCAGTGCAATTTTCTATATTAAATGAAGTACAAACATATATTCAATTTGTAAGTGGAAGTAGGGCTAGCAATTTATGGCTAAGGTATTCGCTGTTGCACTAGTTAAACCTACACCATTTAAAATTACACCTGACTTATTCCCTCCAAAAATATAGAATGAAGTACAAACTTTGTAAAAAGGGAATCTTTCGTAATAGAAAACAGACAGACAGCTCATTCGTCTTGCTTCCCTTGCTTCGATTTTCCTGGTGGAAAATAAACTATATGTCTATATATATATATATATATATATATATATAAAGGANAGGATTAAATTGGATGACCTTTTGGTTTCTGCTAGAGAAAATAATGTATTATCTCACATGGCTGCACCTCAATAGTGTCATATCTTTATATCCCATTTTTTTTGTTGTTTGTGATTCCAAGAATTGTTTTTTTTTCTTTTAAAAACATAATACTATTTTCTAAGTCCTTTAGTCCACTGTAAAAGTACTTTGGAGATCCATTCCATCCTCATACTATGTAAAGGTTAGTAAAAGGTGGACAGCAAACCTTTTAAGATCCTTCAATCCACCCCTTCCCATTCCCCCCCAAAAAAAGGAGCTTAACAACAAAGTTTGATGTTATTCGCCATCGTAATAAAAATGGCGCATAAGAAAGAAATCAGGGTTTCCTTGGCTATAGTTCTAACTATAAAAAAAATTGTAGGAAGCAGAGAGTTACAAACTTAAAAAAAAAATGTTTAGCAAAAAAAAAAAACCTGAGTTAAAAGTTGGAACTGATGATAACAACTTTTTCTTGTGCGTTACAACTGCTAAAAATATTTACCTACATTATTCTAAGCAAAAAAACAGCAAAAAAATTGCTATAAATGTTCTAGAAATAAAGTTTTTTAATGCGTTATTCATGAAAACTTTATACCCCCTGAACACATTACAACAAACTGTAGAAAAGTTCGCAAATGTAAATTCATAACACACCATTTATTCAAACATATGTAATCATCAAACATGTAAACAATGTTATCTCTAACTTAATGATTCCTTCTTAAGTCAATAATAAAAATAATGTCGTGTCTGAGATATATCAATCTGTAGCTCATTTCCCGTGAAGATTAGCCAGTAATAATGTACCATTGCCCAGGAAACGCCCAGATAAACTAATCGTACATTCATTTGTGGAAACTATTTACATGCCCCGATGAGATATGAGGGATGATTATAGTGAATATGATGGCCTTAAGTCAATGAAGAGATCAACCCAACTTAAGCCTGAATAACCAAACCTTGGTGACCATAGGAAATATCCCCCTTTATAGGAAAATCCCCAGGTATCTGCTCTGAATCGAACACGGTACCTCTAGATCAGCAGCAAAGTACTCTGATAACTATACCAGAAGACTGGTATTATAATATATCATTTAATATATTTGCAAACCTAGCAAATGCCAATACTTTAAATTTAATTTAATTTTATAGTTCGCAAACTTATCAAATAGAATCAAATTATCAATTCAACAAGTCTTCAAACTAGAATTTAGTCAAAATTTCCTAAGGTCTTAAAGCAATTAAACATTTAATTATGGTGTAAGGTATGGTATATGGTATGTCATTTTCTTTTAAAAGCTAATTATCTTTTATTTATTTAAAACAGATTTTAAACCTTACACTTAACCCATTATATAAACGCTTAAGTTTTATCTGCTAAAGCTTACCCTTTATTGATTATTTAGATTATAAATATGTTATGCATAAAAGTGTGTATAAATGAGACTTACTGATTTTTAAAAAAATATTTGAAATACACTTTAATATATAAATGTTTACAAAGTAAAATTATTTGTATTCATTAATTTTTTATTGATATCCCAGATTTAGTACGTTAAATTAAATTCAATACAATAAAAATTAGTATGGCATTCAATTATTAACAGCAAATTTAACTAACCATAATGCTAGCCTTTCACAAGCGTTTCAAACTCTGATCGGACGCATTAATGATGCATTTTACAAGTTAAAATTCAGGTGAATTTCTTTAATAGTACCCATACTACACTATGCCCGTTGTTTAACTAATCTATTTTACAGATATATTAATGTAAGGTGAGACTGGTAAAACTACCAGTCCTACTTTCTATGTATACAGTAAATTATTTGAGATTAGAGTGAATGATAGAGTAATTTCCCTGTCTAACTGATTTTTAGATATCATCGGAGGATACATGTTTTTTATAATATATCGAGGAAAAAAATTTAAAACTACAATTGCGTCAATTTTAGACTAGGCTTTATAGTCACAACCAATTTATTATCAACAAAAAATCATATATATCAGATGGAGATATCTGTAAAATATGAGCTTTAATTAAGTATTAAGCTTAAAGCAATTTTGGTGAAATTGCAGTCTTAACTGTTCAGATTTTGAAAAATTTAATATATTTAGTAAAACCAATTTATATTTTAATTTGAAATTTGAAAATCTGACCGTTATTGAATGATTACAGTGCTAAAGATTTTATGTTATTTTCTTAGAATCCATTGATTATATTACTATAAAATATTTCGCGATTAAATTTTTGAAAAATCTATTTTTTTTAATGTGTAAACTTGATGATAGCGCAATAAAAATTATAGTTAAAGCTGAACTGTAATGTTTTGGGCCCAAAACAAGAAAATAGTAATAATGTTAACAGTTCAAACGATTTTGAAATTTGAAATTTAAGTTGGTGATTGATAATAGAAGGGAATTTAAATATTTAAGGTCCTCAATAAGGTATGATTATGATTTACTTTTGAATAAAATCTGTCTAGCAGCTGTATTTAAGTGGGTACATGACCCGAAGGTAGGTTATGATGTGCTACCTCATTTATCAGAAGTAGCGTATAAACGCGACACATCGACCGGTTAGTGGAACCCACCCGCTCCATCTGTAAGAAAGTACGTCTACTAAGCAAAACCTGATAGAGTGGTTGCTTACCGTTGGACCGTTGTTTCACACACAGGATTTTAGGAGCTAGTGAGCAATAAACTGCAAATCTACATAAAAATATGTCTAATGATCATGTAACTGCAAGAATCGACATGAGACTGAAGGTCTACTTCCCCTTAGAAGGAATTAGTGCTATGGCTGATCATTCGTTGACCTTGGCTGGGTTTGAGCCCGCGATCAATGCATTTTTGAGGTACTTCGCTCTAATACAGCTCTAATACAGTCATCGGTCAGTTATAGGAATGAAAATAATATTCCTACAATTACATACATAATGGGACTCATTCACAAATATACATTAAACAATAAGTTATTTGTATTTTTCATTTTATATTAAACTAAAATATATATCATTGTAATTACATACATTTTAATCATTGCTAATATCTATTTTTAGTTTTATTGTCTTGAAAATTTACCTGAACTTAAAGTATATGCTATCTTATTAATGTATGACGAGTCCTAAAGCTTGAAACTTAGTCATACCAAATCTTTTTGAGTGATGGAATTATCTTATCAACCAAACAAAGCGTATTTTACTCCGTGTTTCTACTTCCAAACTAACAACATAGATACAGGGACACATAATACACTAGAACATCAAGCCCCCACAATACAATGCTATCTGTGTTTACTCTGAACATGTAAAGAGGGATCTTCAAAAGACCTGACGAACAAAGAAATAAACCCCAACAATTGAGCGTTTCAGTGATTCCATTTCGGGTAGGTTTTTTTAACCAAGGTTCATACGATAATAACTTATTAATTTAAATGAATATACAATATAAAAAAAACTATAATCAGGCTAACAAGTAAAAACATTTTAAATAAAATATTTAGAAGAATAGGTATTAACCCTTTTTAAATATACAATGAGTACTAATTTTTGAAAGTGGCTTCGAATGTGTTAACGTCAGTTTAAAAACATGTATATTCAAACAATAGCATTCGTAGTCCCCGAATTTTTAATTCGCACCACAGAGATGACATCACGAAAACTTTCCGGTAGAGATTACTATGAAGAAAGCTTTGACGATGATAACAGATATAACTGCAGACTAAAATGGTACGGAACTCCGCACGAACTTTCTCGCTCTATTTTTTAGAAATGGAGGTATTTACTCAAAATTCGTAACATAATATACACTAGCAAAATTGAGAACAAATTACGATGGATATATGTACAACATTTTTTAATCATGGTTTTAAATTTCATCATTTTATTTTTAAAGAATTAACGTCTTCATTTGTATGTTTGAATCAATACAAAATATCAATATTCGGTCCCCAAGGGTCTACACTTCGTATTAAAATTTTGACTTCCGGTTAAAATGTTTGTCATTCTACTAGGGGATATCTTATGGTTATTGCATTGCTATTAAATTTCTCTTTTATAAATTTTGTCCAATTAAATAGGTAATTATTGACTATTGAGTCTAATATGAGAGAGATAGAATCGTTATAGCCGATGTTGAGAAAATGGAATTTTCCTCTTTTCACCCTTTAGTTAACTGCTATTAATTTTAGGGTTAGACAGACACACAGACATACAGCGTTTCAAAAACAAATTTTTAGGGTTCGGGGGGTCATGAAACGTCTACATCCATCAACATCTCAGGCTAGATTTTTTTGGCGGTCGTAATACTCTACCTAAAGGGTTGGCAAAATTAAAACAAATACATATTTGTACGTAGCTCGAAAAATTTTGGTTTTATAAAAATATAGTTTAAGTAAATTATGTTTACTATAAATAGATCTACATGTATGCGATAGTAAGTAACTTCATACCTTAAAGACTTACGGAGATAAAATTAAAAATTATAATTTACGCATCAGACCGGAACCCTTAAAGTCATTTTGACAAAAGTTTGAGAATAGCCATTTGTTTTGTAATATTGATAAAAGCTTAGAGATGAATTTATAATCAAAATCGTTAAAGCCAATATTTATAAAATCGATTATTTCTCTTTCTGCCCTTCAGAAAACTACCCTTAATTTTAAGGTTGGATATGCAGTTCCGAAAAATCCTTGGAGTAAACCTATGAAAACCCTAGATACCAAGTTTTAGCCCAATCGGTAAAATAGTTTAGGCTCTATTTGGGGGTACAGACAGACAGACGGATGGACAGACAGACGGATGGTCAGACAGACGGATGGACAGACAGACGGATGGACAGACAGACAGACGTCATTGCAAAAAACCACTTTTTACAATTCAGGGGATCATGAGACGTCACCATACATTAAAATCTCGAGTTAATTTTTTTTTTTACGATCAAAAAACTGTAAGGTAGCGATAAAGTAAGATTATTGATATTGGGTCCCCGTGGGTCAACATTTCGTATTAAAATGTTGACTTCCGGTTTAAAATTTTTGACATTTTACTAGAGGTCGCACATCTATGGTTATTGTATTGCTATTAAATTCCTCATTTATAAATTTTGACCACTAAAATAGGTAAATATTGACTATTGAATCTAAAATGATAGAGATAAATCATTGTTGTACAAACATTTTTCCTAAGAGGTTGAAAGAAAGAGAACATACAGTTTTTGAGAGACTTACTCATTTCCTAACTCTATGGCACTCGATAATTATTGTGTTTAAACTTAACTAATATATCTTTACAACTAAAGCTCACAAGATTGTATTTATGTATTTTCCAATATCTAAGAAATTGTTTGTTTTATAAAAAAAAAATTTTTTATAAAAGTTTTTTATTTTTATAGTACTACAATTTTGCAATGATCAGTTATTTAGTATCTCAAATAGTTGCGGAAATACGGAATTTCCGCTTCTGTACCCTAAAATTCATTTTCATGGGAAAATGAAAATAGCCAGTTTATTTATAATCTTAATCAACGCCTAGATATGAATTTTAATCAAAATCATTTTAGCCGATTTTAAGAAAGTTGATTGTTTCTCTTTTCGCTTTTTATATATACTCTTAAATTTGTGGTTAAAAAGACAAACGGACCAACGGCATTGCAAAGAGCACTTTTTAGGGTTCGGGGGGTCATGAGACGTCGACATCCATCAACATTTCAAGTTATATTTTGTTTTACGGTCGCAATATTTTACCTTTACTGTTTGAAAAGTTAAATATATATATATATATATATATATTTGCGTATAGCTTGAAAGTTATTGGTTTTATAAAAATTGTCGCGAATAAAATATTAGTATTATAAATAGATCTACATATTTATAATGATAAGTAATTTCGTATCTCAAATAGTTTCAGAGATAGGAAAAAAAAAGCTCTTAAAATCATTTTGCCAATATATTGAGAGTAGCCATTTGGTTTATAATATTTATAAACGTTATTAAATTAAATTTAGTCAAAATCATTTGAGCCGATTTTGAAAAATTATAATTACAATTTACAACTTCAGCTTGTACAATTGACCCGTCCCTATGCTAGTCACTTTACACTAAATCATAGTTAAATATGTGACGACAAGCAACACACGTCTTGTCGCCATCCCAGTCACAGCTTCTCTCTTTCTGGTGTGACAATGAGAGTTCGTTTATCTTTCATGTCTTTTTCAAATTATGATGACATCGACGATTGTACCAGAGTGTACTGACAATTTCGACCTATCACATGGGAGTAGTTTGAATTCTGGCTTTCTGGTTGGCTGGACAATGCAACCGCTCCGTACTAAGGAAAAGGTGTATTTCTCTTATAAACTAAGTGCAAGACCATCTCTTTCAGTTTTAATTTAATCGTTCAACGCAGCCAGAAGGCACATTTAAAATTTTAAAAAATGTATTGCCTTCCAAACAGCCTGAAGGGCTTAAATATTCTAAAATGCAAATGAATAATAAAAAATAATATTATAAAATAAAGAGAGTTCCCTAATTTAAATATAAAATGAAAATATAATATTAAAACTGCAGTCTTTTCCTTCCTTTTTGAAACAACACAGGGTTTACAAGTTGGGATATTACAAGCAGTTTTGAAGTGAAAATGTTCTTCATTATGTTGCACATGGCGAATGAGTTGCTAGAAATATAACAGTAGTTAAAATGTAGTAACACGAGCAAGTATTGACTTTCTCTTGGGAATCTTGAAGCAAATCAAAGATAAATTATATATATCTTAGAGATATACTAAGCCAAGTAATATTCAACTAAAACCTAGTCATTGTACCTTAAACAACAGCGATGATCTACCTACCTTACTAAACCGAGTTTGAATAGTAAAATATAATAAATGTACCACTAAATATAACATTTCTAACTTCTAGAGTAAAATATATGGTACGGTGCACCTAGCAATTTTATCAATACTTTATATAATTATACTTATAGCTTGTGTGATAAGAGAAACGAAATAATTAACAATATTATAGAAACATAATGAGAATAAACGAACATTTCATTGCACAGTAGAGAATACATGACATAATAGACACTGTTACATAAACGTTATTTGTTCTGTCAATTTAAAAAAAAAATCTCCTATAACTCAGAAAATATTGATTTTATAAAATAGTATTTCAAGTAAATGTTGATTTTATTGATTGTGCTGCGTGCTTTGGTGGCCACATGGTCTAAGGCATCATCCTTGACAGATACTAGACTGTTGAAGACAGAGAGATTTGAGATCGATCCCTGTTGGGCGTCCTGAGGGTGGTATTTTCTAAGTGGTTTTCCACTCTCCCTACGCACAAGTGCGGGTACACTTCCACTAAAATTCAACCTTCCAAATCCTTAGCACCTTAATGTAGTTAGTAAATAAGCTTATATCCTTAACGGGTAGTAATACGTGTACTAATAAAAAACTAAATTTAAAAACGTTACAACTTTGAAAAGTTGTTTAGTATCTCAAAGAGTTGCAGATCTTTGATCAAAATTGGAAATTTACATTCATATAAACTACCCTCAATGTAATTTCCATTTAAAAATGGGAAGTACAAATGAATATTTGTTTGTGATGTTAAACAATATCTGGATACGAATTTTAATCAGCATCGCTAGTGCCGAATTAGAGTATATCGATCCTTACTTTCTCTGGACCCCTCGGAGAGAGCAGTATTGTGATCGTCAAAAAATCTAGTTTAGTAAATGTCATCGTTTTATGACCCACCGAAACATAAAAGGGGATACTATTCACATTGAACTTGAACACCATTGGCGAGGAGGTCGTGGTTCGTGCCTCAGCTGGGTGAACTCATGGTAGGATTTTCACAAGAGATTATTTTTCTCGCAATGCCGTCCATCTGTGTGTCTTTGAATCTGTATCTCAGCCTAGAGCCGATACCGTTTTACTGATTGGGCTGAAACTTTGTATTTGGTGTTTTCATAAGCTTATCCCTAGGGATTTTTGAAATTAAATATACCAGCCCTAAAATTAAGGATAGTTTAATAAAGGGTAAAAAGAGAAAAAAAATAGATTCTCTCAAAACTCGCTAAAACAATTTTGATTAAACTCTGTATCTATGCATTGCTTAGCATTATAAATAAAAATAAAATTTAAATTATAACTTTTTCATGAAAATATCTTTCAGGGAGTTTTACATTAGCTTAAGTTACCGAATTTTATCATATCGTCGTGTGCTGATATAATCAGTCGGTTTAGAAAGTGCAAGCTAAACAACTTGATTAGATAAAATTAAAAATGTATCATGTATCGGCACCCCTTGGAGATATAAAAATATCTTATCATAATTAAATAATATTACTATTAAAACTAAGATATTTTATTTGGAGTTAAAAAAACATTTCTAAACTGTAAACAAATACATCTTTTCTTACGTATCTCTTTGAAAACAGAACTCGATTGCTATGTTCTTTTGTTGACAGAGATAGACCTCTTTTTCAAAGGTTTCCCTAATAGTGTATATTACTTCATTTACGCTATTTAGTGGAGTATTTCTGCAACGATGTATGATGTATGATTTCGTTTCACAATATCTTTACTTTAAAATAAAAGATATAGAAAGAATTTGCGGTGCACCTTACAATTCATTTAGTAATATATCTTTGATATATAATTTAAGTATTTATCCCAGTGAACATTTATATACGTACCTAAGTAAATAATCTATTTTTTTATATTTCATATTTTATTAACTTTAAACGCTCATTCCATCTAAAAATTTATATATATATATTTATTTATTAAAGGATATTTCGTTTGATGGCGGTCAAACAAATATTTAATCAGCCCAACTATTTGCTATAAGCGGAAAACAGCCACTAATTTTCGATGGATGAGGCTTGTAAAATGAAACTCTGGAGACACTTTGTGGTCAGTAACGGTAACTAAATACAGAGTTTATTGTATTTACAAAGGATAAACCTACCCCTAACCCACAGTACCATCCAACTCAACCCCTTTTATAACATCCATTGCGCTACGGGTACCAAGGTGTCAGAAACATGGCGATGCCACATTCAAAGAACGTCACGTGTTTCATTATGTCAGAAGGGGATGTTGGTAGGGGTGGGAGAGGGGGAGAGGTTGAAAGAAGGGGGTTACTCATTATTCAGTTGGTGAAGGGGTGTTTTTATTGCATTCCCGGAGTCTACCATGCGCTTCACTGCGTTAACAGGGTGTTTAATGAAATGCCATGGACAAAACGGTTTACCTTTGGGGAAACACAACTAGCTGCTCCCCTTAACCCCCCAAGAGAATTTTATTTTCAAACATAGAATTAATTCACGGGTAATTTTTTGCTACCAAACATTTATATTTATACAAATAATATAGTAACTGCCGGAAAGTTAACAAATAAGTTCCAGTCCAGCTTTATTTTTATTGTAGGTGACAAAGAGGGCAGGCTTTGAGTTGGAGAATGGGTTAAATTAGATAGTTTTTTTTCAAAAAGTTGGTTCCTATCTTTTTTTCCACGATAATATTGGCAAACCATTACTTAATCTTACCTAATTCCTCCCTACCCTATCATTATAAATACGTGGATAGCTTGTGAGCTGATTCCACCCTTAAACAATAAATACTGTTATTAAAGAGGTATACCTATGTCATAAAATGTAATTAAAAATGATTTATAAAAATTAAACAAATAAACTATATACATTTATAAACTGTATTTGTAACTCATGAGGTGGATTTTGTTTTGGTGTTTATTTTTCTAATTTTTTTATCTAACGTGCATTTTCTGAACCGACTGATTATGTAAGCATATGAGAATTTCTATGAACGAGAGTAAAAGAGCCTACAAATTTTACCATGAAAGATATTTTAACATACCTTCTATGGTTCTTTTACATGCCACAATTTACATGGAACTGACGGCTATACCTCTCCTCCGAAGGAAGTTGTGCTACGGATTTTTTTTTATCACTAGAGGAAAATCCTTCAACTCCAGCTGGGTTTGAACCCACGAACATTGTGTTGCAATATAGTTATCCGTTTTGCCACCAAGATAAAATTAGTGAAGCAGATTGATCAAATATACAGTTTATTAGGGAGTTAAGACTATATTTCCAGCACTGATTGGGAACAATTTGAATAACTCCTCGGTCGTACTTAATTGGACTCTTGCATCAATTAACAAAAGTTCAAGCCACGTTCCAGACAGAGTTATCCTAGTTGCATTGGCAATAATATTGACAAGTAACGATCCTATAATCAATTCTGAATGTGATATTATTAGTATTACTAGAGTTACACCACGGGTACTGATACACGAAAACTCAATTTATTTTCAATTTATAAAATCAATCAAACTAAGTATTATATTCTACGAATTTTTATTTCAATACAAGCGTTTACAATAATACCATGGATCTCAATCCAACCATCCACGAAGATTAATATAAATTTTATTTATTTTACGAGGACAGAGGGTCATCCATATGGGTAATAATTTGTGGATTACAAAATAATTATAATCCCTACCATAGTCATCTCTATATCCTAACCATCCAATCATCCTTATATGTTTGTCTGGAATGATAGTTAAATGAGAATCACAACGTCAATAAAATAACCATACCCACCACCCCTAAGGACTACAAATCCAACTAGCCTAAGGTTGTGTCCGAATGGGTAGTAAGTAAGATTAAAATGACGTAAGTAAAATAGATAGGGGAGACCGGTGATAGTTGGCTACATGGGTAGGTTGGTACAGGCTTAATTGCTCTTTCAATAACTGACCAAGAACCGCATCAAATTTACCTTTGTTTTTAGATAATCAAGACCCTCCTGTCATGTTTGTTTCGAGTCGTTAACATGATTGGCGTTTGAGTAAGCTCAATTTTTTTTTCTCAACAACGCATATTATACTACCCGTTCAGGTTATACGCTTATGTATTAATTACGCTAATAGTTTTAGAGCCGAGAAAGGCTATATTTATAGAACATGTACCCTCATTCTTGTTGAGGGCGAATGTAAAACCAATTTTGAAAAAACCACTCTCAGTACACCCGACTGGGATTCCAACCTCAATCTCCTCTTCGTCAGCAGTCTGGTCTACTGCAAGAGTAGTGCCTAAGAACATGCGGCCACGGAAGTGGGTTTGGATTTGTTTGGTTATTGCTGTGGTGAGTATATTTTTTATATTTATTTAATGGTTTTATGAACTTGAACTAGTAGGAAGTAAATTATTATTTACATGGTCAAAAGGGAGAATACTTATTTTACTACAATTGTATTCTATATGCCGAAAATCTATAGTAATTTCTAAAGAAAGTGTAGATGATATATCAAATTGTTACGTGTGACAGCCAACTAGAGTGTAATTTATAAAAATTCAGGACTTATTATTTATATTCACAAGGTTTTTTCCCTCAGTGGTTTTCTGCCAAATTTGAGTACACTTACTATAAATTCAACCTTCTTCGGAAAAATCAGGGCCAAAAACAACAGACAATCTAAAATTTAGACACAATGTCGTCAACATATGATAAGGAGTTAGAGGAAGAAGATTTTGTTTGTTTTGTTACCTAAATAATGTTGAATTCAATTTACTGGTTGTCAAATATGGATACACATAACTATATTCAGATTATGGTATACAGAAAGGTTTGGAAAATTTATAAAAGAAAATTTAAAGCCAACATCAATAACATTTTCTTAGTAATTATTGTGATTAGTTTCTTTCTATCCCTCGGAGAGAAAGGTATTTTGCTCGTAAAAAAAAATTAGCTCCAGATTTTGATAAATGTCAGCGTTCCATGGCCCTGTAAACCAACACGGTTGTTTTCGCGATGCCGTCTGCCTGTCTGTCTATGTTAGTGGTAGAGCCGAAAACATTTTACCAAATGGACTAAAACTTTCTATCCAGGATTTTACTAAGGTTATCCTAAGGAGTTTTTTTTAAATAAGATTCAACCTTTAAATTAAGGGCAGTTTACTGAAGAGTGAAAAAAATAAAAAATTGCTTTTCTCAAAACTCACCTTTACGATTTTGATACAATTTTGTAACCAGGTTTTGTTCAACATTACAAACAAATTAGCAACTCTCATTTTCTCCATGAAAATAACTTTGAGGGTTGTTTATATAGGCAGAAGTTTCTAAATTATATCATATCTCTACATTTATTCAATATATGAAATAACTTGTAATTGTAAAATTGTGGGGTTGGTAACCACACCATCAAGAGATTTAGAAAATAATTTTTTTGATGAAATATTGGTTAAACCCAAGAGATAGTCAAATAATTATAATGTAGTATATGATGAAAGGTAACATTCCATTAATTTAATTTATTACGTATTAAGAACCTATTTTTTTTAAACTGTAGTCAATCATTCTAATCTCCCCAATCCCAGCCACCTCTAAGCCCTAAAAATCCACCCAGCCTAATATGTCTGTTGGATTATTTTACCTTGATTGCAGTTTAAGAAATATTCATCGTTTTAAATTATCGTTTCAACACACGCTAATTATATGGATATGTACTAGGAAAGTAGTTATAAGGCGTTTAACTTAATTAAATCTATTCATTACAGGTTTACGAACCAGGATGTTCCAATCAAAGGGTATTGATTTACTCCCGAGTTAATTAATTAGCAAATGAATTCCTAATGTAAACACTCGTAGGTAGCTAATGCTTATATACAGATTGAAAATCTTTCAACAAAACCCATTACCTTTTTGTGTATAATGAACGTTTGGATGATACAGACAATGAATCCCCTTAGTTTTGAAATATCTAGCAGATACAAATTAACATCAGGTTAATTATTTCAGAACCTTGGTTTCCTTTACCTATAGTATAACACATTTATTTCGACACACACGTATACCTCGTTGATGTGGTGTTACTTACATCGGTGTACCGTCATTGCTACAAGTCTTAATATATTTTGCTCAAACAAGCTTGGATCTTTTCTTTCGGGAGAAAGTATTTAAAAACTGTTTCACATTCCTACAATCTGTTTTTCCTACAATTTGTTTTTTTCCCCAACTATATTTATCTTTTTTTGAAGCGATTTTTGAGGTCAAAATAATAAAATTGTGGTAAGCTGGGTTTCCAGGTTTATTTGAATACTTTAAGTTTTTGTATTATTTTCTAAAGTTATGATAAGTTTGATAAGAAAATATACGTTTGTTTAGAACTCGTGGCTCTACGGCTCTTTTTAAATTGGCTCTAAAGTTATTTTTTCAAGTAAAAAGTATTATCTTTTAATTTCTTAAAGTGTTCAGATTACCGATTTGCCAGCCGTGTTTATTTTGCGTCAATTATTTTGGCAGGGAAAAATATTTTTATCATGCAGAAAATTCAAAACTAAAAAGAAGAGTAAAAAACTATTATATTTGCCTAGAGTCTTTAGCCACAACGTTTAGAAAAATTAAAAATAATAATGTATTTAGAATACATCAATTTAACCTTTTATGGCGATATTTTTTGGCAGCTTCAATGAATAAGATACAAGGGTTGGATCTTATTCAAAAACGATTGAATGTATCAGGTATGATAAATTAAATAATAATATGATAAAATTGAAGGTTATTTATATCACGGCGTTGGTTTGACAGAAAATAATTGGTGAAATGGATGAAATGAAACTATGAGAAAACGGCTCAACCAATTTTTACAAATGATTATTCATTTTAAAGGCGTAGAATTCAGGATGTCGGCAAAATATAAGCTTCCAAATAAAACCCGATTTTCCTTGAAAATGTCTATCTTTTCTTCTGTAAGCGCAGTGGCTCATCTGTATAATAATTATTTGCTTATATCACCATGAAAACCCTGATTTGTGTAAGATTTATATTGGTAAATAAAATGTTTCTCTTTGGTTAAGAATAGAAACTCAATTCTTACTTAAGTGGTAAGGTACAACAAATAGGTAAAGAGCTGGTAGGGGGGCCGTTTTAAAGTTCTTATCGTAGAAGGATGAAGAAAAACTTACTTTCTGCTTAAAAATAAACACTGAAAGATCAAAATTAATGGAAGGTTGCCTTTGACGAGTAAACCTTGAACTAAGAAAGTCGAATGAGGCTTCATTCTATAGAACATTTCCAAGTAGAAAAAGTTTTGAATACATTTTATAGCGATAATTTGCAGCCATCACTGCAACGATCCACTAATTTCTTCTTGAAATCCAAAGAGAAATGTTAATACTGTAGTAACGATATTAACTAGAGCCTGGATTTGTATGCAAAATGTATTGCTGCCACAATTGACTGTAGCATCGAAAACGACTTTGTTAAGGTTTATATAAATGTTCTCATAATCAATAATGATGACTAAAAGACTTCCACATTCCATAATCTTTCACAATGTTAATATAGGCAACAAACGAACTTCTCCAAAAATTAGTGACAGATCGTGCACGCTTTTTTTAAAAATATCTTCCAGCTTTATAACAAGCTATTGTAGACTTGCATCGTTCTTGATCCAAGCTATCTTATTGCCCCTCTTCATTTGTCTAACCCGCATAGCTTGAAGTTTCCTACTCTCATTATAACCCGAGACAGAAGCGCCTTAAGGCCTTTGAGAAACCTTCACTTGCCCCTTTAACCTCCTTTTCCATCGCATCTCCACGTTCTCCAAGAGTCATGCAAACTCATGTCCATTCAAACTTTCCCGAAAGAGAGAGAAAAATAGTAAACAAAAGGGATGGGGGGGGAAAAGTTTATTGTTAATGAGTTGTCAGGGGGCAGTTTATTTCAAGAGTGGAAGGGGAGTGAAGATAAGATAGCGTAGGCTTTGCAAACGAGTATCAACCAGGTACGCGGCCCCTCACCAACAGATGGCGACGATGTCAACACCATAAGCCCCTGATTTCATCCTTAGCTTGAAGAGGGGTAAGGTGTGAGAAACTTCCCCTCTTTTAACAGTTTCTTCCTGTCAGTGGCAGGGGAAAGTCAGCCTGAGGCATAGGTCACTTGCAGACAAGCTTTTTATATATATATTAGCATTGAATCTTACTAACCGCTTGGGCTATGCGCTTATGTATTAACTTCTTTATTGGTTTTAGAGATCATGGAAGTTATATTATTAGGAAATGTACCCAAAATTGCGTGGAGGGAGATTTTAACAACATTTAGGAAAAAACAATCTCAGTACATTCGACCTAGATTCGAACCTCAATCTCCCCGTCATTGGCAGTATAATCATATGTGAGATAAGCGTGTTAAACCACGAGGCCACCGAAGCAGGTCACGTTTAATTCACTCGGGAAGTCGTCTAAATACTTAACAGGCGGTATGTGAGAGAAATTATTTACTAAATAAGGTAATCTTATTTAAACATGACAGTTGTCTGCAACTGTGGTCAACTTTACTAAGCGTCTGGATCATACAGTCTGGTGGTGAGAAGGTTAAGGTTTGAATTCTGGCAGAATTCACTGAAGAGGTCCTTTACCCCCTCCTTATTAATGGTCTATTTCTCTTACTTCATGATAAATTGAGTATATTTCTTCCTAATTCTACCTTCCTAATTCCTGATCTATCAGCATACTTAAAATGCATTTAAAACAGATGGGTTGAAAAGAAAATAATAGTAAGAAGAAAACATTACTGTTTAATTATGTATTTAATAAACATTACTCAAATTTATATATCATAGGTTCTTACAAAATGTGGTTTTTAATCAAAGCTTTATTCCATTTGGCATTGAATTTCTTTGCAAATGCCTTGAACGACAGCCTTACAATTGGATTAACCTCCTCTTTGTACCAAAACAAAGATACGCCACTAGCCTTGGGGTTAAAATCTTAGTTGAAAGTGTGAAAATAATTACGTTGCAATAATTGATTAACCATATTTGTATTCATTAAACTTCAAGGATTTTTACTAACTGGCCCAGGCAGTTGAATGTATCACGGACTAAACGCCATACTCGTATAATATTTCTGGTGACAAGTAGGCTAATTTGAGATTGTTGGTTCTGAAATTTGATTTGTTCTCCTTTGCCTAACATCTCGAGCAGAGCGGACAAAGTAGAGAATAGTTGAACTTTAACAGAACATCCTGCGCCGATTAAGCGGAAATCTTGTGATTGGCTTATAGCGCATCACGTGACCACGTTTCTGTTCTGAGCTAGTTTTTCGGCAAAAGTGTGAATCCACAGTAACTAGATACATCTTATAACAAACCGTATATTCATAGAGTTGAAAGCGGAAGCTTTAATTTAATCAAAATTAAATATTACGTATCCTTAGGAATGTATTTATAGTCAGGCTTAGGAGAGTCAAAGAATCACTCAGTGTACGGAATGAAAAATTTTAGGTGAAATTAAGGATTAGCTGACTTTCAAGTCTTGGATATATATATGTCTTACGACATCCTTCGTTCATCATTTATAATTATATAGGCCTTATGCATAAATTATACTTTCAGCAATAAATTATATGCTACATGACTGGTGAGGGGTGGGAGATGAAAATGATCTGAATTACGAATACAGCCGCATCAGATATCTTATTCGTAAATTTTGAAAAATCACAACTGGACACGGCTCCTACTTACTATTGGTTCGTTTTATAGATACTAATTCTTGCCGTAATTTTTGTCTTTGTTGCATCATACCACTAAATTAAATATTGTTTTTTTGTAATTTTTTAATTAATAGATTATTTTATTTAACGATAAATAATCATATATAAATCCAGGTTTCAATGGTGTTGTAAACAGGGAATGATTGTATGAATAATCCCCTTCACACAGAGTGTTGGGATGAAGCTGGAAATTCATTAGGGAACTCGTGGCTTCTTTTTAAACAACAATTTTACCAACATTATGGACAGCTATCCTTTAAAAGGAGTAGTCGTTTGTCAAAATTGGTTCAACCACTTTCTCGTAATTTCAACTATCTTAAATGATCTTATCAAAACATATATCTATATTAGTTACATCAAATGCTTTTTTTGTCTATCTTTCATGAGCATTGCACGATATTTACCGCAAACTGAGGGCTTTAAGTTTTAAAATTACTAAACCCCTTTTCAGAAACATGAGCACCTCCAAGCTGGAATTTTAATTTTTTTGCTAGATTTTTTTAAATAGGCCTATATTAAAAACTAGGTAGGAGGATATAAAACCAAGAGATTTTTTTCTGTCCGTTTGAAGAAAGGACAAAATTTGACTGGGATAACCAAGAAATGCATTGCGTGGTAACGCTAGGTACTTCTACTAGTAAGAGATATTGTAGACAGATTTGCTACAGACTGAATTAATGTGTCGGGCCACTGATTTATTAAAAACTTTGGATGAAAAAAAACCAATCAACACTAAAATGTATATTCTATTTTTTTAATAGTTTATTTTTAGGGTTCTTAAGCCCATAAGTAAAGTATATCCCTGGCACTTCGCTACTTGATCACTTACTGTGACACCACGAAGCACTCCCGCTCAATTGTGTTACATTCCTACCCCCTTCCCTTTCTCAAAACCTGTCACGCTTCACCTGATGCAGTGATAGTTTGTCTTTGTGTCTGACTAATGTAATCACTTAACTGGCGAGCTTTTATTCACATAGGCCTGACCAAAGAGGGTAGGATTTTTAGTAAGCCTTTAGAAAAGTATAATCACATTAGTTTTACGATCAACATTGATATCCTTTTACTATAATATTAATATTATTTAATAGGTGTTGGTATTGTATGCCCAAAAAGTTGCCTTCAGATCACATGACTTAACGATTGAATTTATGGAAAAAGATTAAGTAGCGTTTTTAATTGTAGGATTTTATTCCTTTTGACAAAATCATACCATAAATCAAAACATTTATTTTACTTCCAGTGACTAATATATGTATTATTATTTTTCGTTACAGAACTGTTTCATTTGTTACATGTGTTAGTTGTTAATGAAAATGGTGACCTGGTGGTCTAGGGGTAAGGTGTCAGACTTCTGTGCTGAGGTCCGGGGTTCAATCCCAGGTCCCGGCACCGATTTATCTGATTGCCAAACCCTTCCTTAACCTCTGAAAAGACGTGTATTAATCACAACTTGTGAATGTGAGGAATGCCAGGCCTCCACCGTGGTTCGGATTCCACGTTAAACTGTAGGTCCTCCATTTCATCTCACAATCACCCTACCATT